>NW_021025870.1:308803-360095 GCF_004153795.1 Camellia sinensis
TTGGTATTTATGTATTTCTATTTATGTATTTTGATTTCAGATTTGTATGATTTCGGTTTGTATGTTTGTGGCTCTACATTTTGGTTTTGAAATAGGTTTCTAGATAAATACCAATCACCAGGAAGCAAGGCTAATCTTTTGGTCAGTTTACCAAGGCTAATCTTTTTTAATATACTCCAGGAAGCAACTGAATTAGCTATATACATACCAATCACCTTTCCAGATTATTTCTAGATAAATTATAATTCCAATATTCAAAAATCATCCCATAAGAATGTCTACTCCTACAGTATTAACTCAATTACTCATCCCTAGCAAACTCTAAGATCCTGAAAATACAGAGAGTTTGTTTACTGTTTAAGTGGAAACCCCCAAGCTCACAATCCTTCAGAGAGTCTAGCAGCAATGTTACATTGTTGTAGATTGACAATTGACAGCATCACAATCCTTAGATGTTAGATGTTAAGAGGAGGAGGACAAGACATGAGGTTCTCCTTTTACGGTTTTGGGATCAGCATCTTTTCTTTTCTTTTCTCCCGGAAAGAATGCCACAACTGAGTGACTGACTGTACAAAGCCCACTTTCATAACTGGCTGAATTGAGAGTATAGAAATAATGTTTGAAAACTAGGAAAAAAAAGACTTCACCAACAAAATGCTCCAATTCAAACACTCTGAAACTTGCTTATTACATTCTCATCCTGCAAAAGAGAAGCTTATTGAAAAAAATAAATAAAGAGAACTAAAACTTGATAGAGCTTAGCAATATGCGGATCGGAAAAGAAAAAAAAGGAGTTTAGCAATATCAGTAATTTAGTGGGAAAATTCATGTTGCTCAAACCTGTTAATCCACGCATTTTATACACAGGACCATTGGTTAAATTCAATGGTTAAAACTCAACCTATCAACTCGAGGTGGTGAGTTTGAATATGAGGACAACCACTTTATGCATATCATGTCAAAGTTTAGGTCTACACCCAATCTACCCTTGACCCTCATCCAACAGAGGATTAAATTGAATGTACTTTTTGGGCAATCCACACAGTTAAAGCAAGGGAAAAAACTGAAATCAATATTTTGTCATTATGCAAATATGTGAAGGCCAAATCCACCCCACAAATGCTATTGCGAAATTAAAGATGCCCTCTCTGCCTGGCCTCATTTTGGTCACTAAAACAATATCTATCATGTATCCTATTGTACCCTTGCTTATATTTTTGCCCATTGCAATCTCTACATATTATCTTTTCTCCTACAGGTATTTGTTGCATTACTCATTTAGATGATCCCAAAATCGTTCTTTTTTTTTTTTAATTGGCACTGGAGTGTCCAAATCAAAGTCCAACTAATCTCCAGGGGTGCACTAGCCCTTAGCAAGGAGTTTCCCGCAAGTGCACCACGGTTAATTCAAAGTTTTTTTTTTCCCTAGTCCAATGGCTCCAAGGAATTGTTAGCACCTAATAGGTTTCAATCCCTAAACTTTGGAGGGAGCATCAAGACCCAAGACCTTGCCATCAAGCCAAACCTTTGGGTTTCAAAATTGTTCTTTAATATATTCTTCCTATCTATTTGGGGTGCATAGGCACTAATTACATTAATTATACTTTCTCCATTACAAGTTTAATTAGCATTATTATGTCTCCTATTTTTGTGACTGTAACTACCTCATCCTTGAGATGTTTAGATTTAAATACAATTATTCTCACATTATTTCTATATTTATATTTATCTTTACCATTACAATAAATTTTATACCCAGTATTTCCTTTGCTTTTTCACCTCTCTGTTTAGTTTCTTGTAAACATGCTATATTAATTTTCCTTCTTATCATAGTATCTACTAATACCAGTCTTACTTGTTAGTGTACAAATATACCAAGTTGCTAATTTAAACCAACAACTCTGGTCTAACTTCTTTACCCACGGTCGTCTAGGAAAGTGCAGGGACCCTTCCCAATTTTTCATTGCACCTGATCACCGACGCAATGCCCCTTGCCCATTTTTCCGTAGTGCCTGAAAGCAGGTGCAGCTCATTGCTTACAGAGAATGCCCCTATCCCTAATGCAGGAACACCGTAGCCCTTACAAACATGAAATCTATCCTTAGAAGCCTAAGCCAGGGCCCATTACTTAGAGAACAAGAAACAAAATATTAAATGAAATAATTGCTCTCTTAATCCAAGAGATCAACAGTTGTCTCCATATTTAAAGCGGGAAAAGATGTCTTTCTGGTTGAAGAAGAAATTGGAGAGAGAGAGAGAGAGAGAGAGAGGGGTAGGACCATATTCTTCTGCAGTTTCAGATAATCAAAGATTATTAGAAATATGTATGCAATATGACACAACAGACTCCAAATTCTGAAAATCTTTACTCTGAAATATGGAGTGGAATTCTTGAAATTGACATGAATAACTGTTTTCAAAGAAAGTATCATTGGCTTGATTTTTACTTGATCCTCAATTTGAAATGGGCATCCATATTCCATCAAAACAAAGTCAGCCAATACTACCATGCTTAACTACACAAACTCTAACTAAAATATTTATCCTAACCATCAAGCTGTGCCAGAAACAAACATGAATAACCCTTCCAGCACCAAAATGGAACTCAATTTCTGTACAACAGAATGACCACATCATGTTATCAAAGCAAAATTCCATATTGTTTGCCTGTGATGTTTACTAGTGTTACTTTTGACACAAGTTTCTAGGAGTAAAAATAAAACAACTATGATTAGAGTTCATAGAAATAAGAGGTTAATATCGCCAAGTTACCTTTATAACCTGAGAATATCTTCCTTCGGATGGCTTCAGTAGAAAAGCCCCGTCATCAGCAGATGTAGACCCTCCTTGACCAATGCCATGATTGCAACCCTACAAACAGATAACAAGAGTGTAATGAAAACACACATACATTATAGAAACAGTTATAGGAGAGCCTCAACCCTGAAAAAGGGCCAAAAGAACCTCAAGTTTTGTAGGTCTTGAGGATATATCACAATATGAGACTGAAATATATGAATTGCCTTAGGGTTTTAAGAAAAGTGAAACTAACACCTTTCAGTTCAGATTTTGGGGCAAAAGGTGCTAAGAACAGCTCTGGAGCAGAAATTCACAATCAAGAAAAATAATTTACAGAAAGAGAGCAAAGGAAACTCTATGCCACAAGGGCTGTTTCAGATCCCAACCCAAACTAACAGAAAAATTTCACATTCATTCCATAACCAAGAAAAACCTTTCATTCAGCAGTGATCTTATTCTACACCAAGGGCCCTCCATGTAGATTGTCTAAAACCCTAAAGACTCAAATTAGCCTTCTAAAACTCAGCCCACAATAATATGACCGAATAGAACTAAATTTAATTAAAACAATTTCTAAGGTAATAATGAGCTGGATTGCAACCCGAAAAAAAATCAGGACTCTTAAACTTTAACACTATGTTTGGATACCTAGGAAAGAAAAGAAAAGACTTTGCTAAGATTAGGATTTCTCCCCCCTACCTAGGAAAGAAAAGAAAAGACTTTGCTAAGATTAGGATTTCTCCCCCCTCTTGTTTAGTTAAGCTGGAGAGAAAAGAAAAGAAAATATTGTGATATCTCTCCAATCTTGTTTGGATAGACTACATAAAAAAAAAAAAGAAAAGAAACTCTTACAGGTCATATTACCAAAATAACCTTTTATGCTTCGTTTAGATAATAAATAAAATAAAATAAAATTTATTTAGTGTCTAGCAATAATAACAAACGATTCATTTTCCATGGATATATGTTGCAAAATAAGTTGGAACAATATAACACCCTAATGACTTATTTTTAGAAGCCTCAAGGATTTAGGGTTTCAAATATTTAAAGGGGAAGTTGCAAAGGATTTAGGGCTTCAAATATTTAAAAAAAAAAAAGAAGGATTAGTACGAATCAATTTTTGTATTTTAATAATAGAAGAACTCATAAGACGTGTTTGGACATATGTCCAACATGGGTTTGGCACGTGTATAGTGCGATAGGAGGCGTAGCCATCCTTCCTAGCACTATAGGTAACAAACATGTAAGAGCTTAACAAATGCAGTTTCAAACCTTAAGTTAGTTTTTTTGAAAAGAAAAAACGAAACAATGCTAAGTTGAAAACAAAATCATTTTTCTTTTTTGCATCATTTTAAATAACAAAAAATTGTTTCGTAGAAATGGGTTGTTTCTAGAAAATTTCTCAGAAATATTATTCAAAAACAATTCTACCAAACATATTTCTAACCTCTTTTTTTCCCCCATTTTTTCAGAACAGATGTAAACTAAATTTTTTAGAACAAGCATGTTATCTGATAATTGTTGTTAATATACAAACTGGCAGGTACAAACTCATATGATCACATTTTGTCATATAAATGATTTTTTTTTTTAAATGGCACAAAAAATAGTAAAAAGCAATAGTAATTTGAGGCGTGAGAGAAGGAAACTGTACCCCACATGAATGACCATTGCCTGGACCATCTTCAAAGAGAGAAAAGTAATATGCTGGATCATATATAGAGCCTCCTAAAACGTCATCGCAGTCAGAGGAATGTCTATTTATAGCAGGAGTTGCAGCACTTAGAAAACTATTTCTCATATCAAAATCAGTTTCTCGAGGAGCTGAACTGTCTACATATGAAACACCCAATCTGTACATCTGAACCCATAATGATGAGGACAATAACCTCACGAAGAACCCAATGATTTGCATGGATAATGTGATTTTCACTGAAAAGATAACAAAAGCCCCATACATCACAGAAGACATGTTCCTGCATACACAAATAAAGCTTTCTCAGAAACACAACCAAAAAAAAAAAAAAAAAATTGCAATAATAATCACAATACTGGGTGCAATTATTAAATAAAGACCTTTCAGTATATGCATATGCATTATCTTTAATAATTTCATGGTTAGTTAGAATCTCAACCTCTGAAGTTGCATATCAAAAAACATTTGAAATGTTTGCATGCTCATTTGCATCAACCTAATAAAGCTTCCTTCAATTTCTTCTTAAACCATGGTTGGTAGTATGTTTTATTTTCTTCCATCTTTCCTATAAATTATTTAGTGGGTTCCCCCTACCTCACCCTACTAAGTGAAGACATAGTTCAATCTCTCACAAAACTTCCTTTGTAGACCAGAAAAATCTCAGGCATATATTTCACCAGTTTCTATAACCTATGAAGCATAGACAAGGACATGGGACATGGATACGACACGACATGGATACGTCTACATGAAAAATTCCAAAAAAGTAGGACACAGACACGGTTCAAACACACCAAAAATAATTATATCTTGTAATGTAGTTATCTATGTGCATAACATAATATTTACAAAATTAAATAATTTCTTTATACAATGCAAATATTGTATCTAATTCTCTTGCATAAACTTTTAGACTATAGCAAACATATATAACTGAGACATTTGCCTCATCCTTCTTAGACATCAACTAATACATTTACATATTTTATTTTATCATTTTTCATTTAATTTTATGTGAATCTTATACAAAATTATTCTTAATCATTATACATTTTTTGGGGATATAAGATATTTATGTCAAATTCTTAAACTTTGAGAATCATATATTAGCAAATGTCCAGTAAGTGTTGGCCTCGTTTTTATTTTATAGTGATAAACATGGCCAAGAAGTGACGGACACGTTGCAAAAATGAGTGTCAAACACGTGTCCAAAATTAAGATTTTTTACATGGAAAAAGAGTATCGAACATGTGTCCATGAGTGTCTGAGGAATGTTGACATTCGACATGTGTCCGACACAGACATGTCACCTTTTTAGAAGTGTAGTGCCTGAGGAATGTTGACGTTCGATATGTGTCCAACACAGACATATCACCTTCTTTAAAGTGTCCTTACTTCTTAAATTTATAACAACATCCACGAGACTTAAAATGGGATTTTAGGGGCATCTTCATCATATCAACATTATTAGAACATCAATTGTAAGAACATATCTTGAAGTCCTTAATTATGCTTTGAGTCAAAACAGAACAACTAGGAAAGGCAACACAATGGTGATTGTTAAAAAACAATTTTTATCATAATTGTAATAATAATTTATTGATGAAATTTTATGGGAAAATACCAAAATCTCACTAAGATTTTCTTCAATTTGAAAAATTCTAGGAAAGAGTAGTCTTTCATCCACTCAATGCAAAAATGTAACTTGCAATCCAAAAGGTCCAACATCAGTAGTGTGTTTTTGGCAAGTCCAAATGTCAAGCCTTGGTTAAGATTTGAGAAACAAAATAATTCCTTACATGAAATTGTTGCACACAAACATGAGCAAGAGTGTTTCTATGAACTATATCATCCCATGCAAGGATTGATCGCCACACAGCATGTCCTTTTATTTAATTAATTGTATTTAGGAGACGCGTCAAAAAAAAAAAAAAAGTGAAAATTCATTTATTTTTTTAATATTGAATTAGTGTTAATCTACATATTAGCAAAATAACAAATATATAAAAAAATAATTTTTTTATTGTCATGTTTTTAGAAATCACCGTGTCTATGTCCACGTCTGTGGTCGTGCTTCTTAGCCCTCAAATTTATAGGAGTTCGCATCCTTCATAACTATAGGGGTTTGCACCCCCAATAAACTATATGATAAGATTTTAAAATTAGTTTTCTAATTGAGTTTTATCAAATATTAGCCCCCAATTGTGTTTTTTTTTTTTTTTTTTTGTTTTGGGACCTTTTCTATTTAATATGTGTGCAATATATGTATATGTATTATATATATTTTCATGATTTGCTTCTATTCTTGTATTTAAAATAAAATACAATGATTTAACCTAAAGAGCATTTCTCTGGACCAATTTTCTCTGGACTGAAATTTCTCTGGACCAATTTTCTCTGGACTGAAATTTCTCTGGACCAATTTTCTCTGGACTGAAATTTCTCTGGACCAATTTTCTCTGGACTGAAATTTCTCTGGACCAATTTTCTCTGGACTGAAATTTCTCTGGACCAATTTTCTCTGGACTGAAATTTCTCTGGACCAAATTTCTCTGGGCCAGAATTTCTCTGGACCAATTTTCTTTGGACTGAAATTTCTCTGGACTGAAATTTCTCTGGACCAATTTTCTCTGGACTGAAATTTCTCTGGACCAATTTTCTCTGGACTGAAATTTCTCTGGACCAATTTTCTCTGGACTGAAATTTCTCTGGACCAATTTTCTCTGGACTGAAATTTCTCTGGACCAATTTTCTCTGGACTGAAATTTCTCTGGACCAATTTTCTCTGGACTGAAATTTCTCTGGACCAAATTTCTCTGGGCCAGAATTTCTCTGGACCAATTTTCTTTGGACTGAAATTTCTCTGGACTGAAATTTCTCTGGACCAATTTTCTCTGGACTGAAATTTCTCTGGACCAATTTTCTCTGGACTGAAATTTCTCTGGACCAATTTTCTCTGGACTGAAATTTCTCTGGACCAATTTTCTCTGGACTGAAATTTCTCTGGACCAATTTTCTCTGGACTGAAATTTCTCTGGACCAATTTTCTCTGGACTGAAATTTCTCTGGACCAAATTTCTCTGGGCCAGAATTTCTCTGGACCAATTTTCTTTGGACTGAAATTTCTCTGGACTGAAATTTCTCTGGACCAATTTTCTCTGGACTGAAATTTCTCTGGACCAATTTTCTCTGGACTGAAATTTCTCTGGACCAATTTTCTCTGGACTGAAATTTCTCTGGACCAATTTTCTCTGGACTGAAATTTCTCTGGACCAATTTTCTCTGGACTGAAATTTCTCTGGACCAATTTTCTCTGGACTGAAATTTCTCTGGACCAAATTTCTCTGGGCCAGAATTTCTCTGGACCAATTTTCTTTGGACTGAAATTTCTCTGGACTGAAATTTCTCTGGACCAATTTTCTCTGGACTGAAATTTCTCTGGACCAATTTTCTCTGGACTGAAATTTCTCTGGACCAATTTTCTCTGGACTGAAATTTCTCTGGACCAATTTTCTCTGGACTGAAATTTCTCTGGACCAATTTTCTCTGGACTGAAATTTCTCTGGACCAATTTTCTCTGGACTGAAATTTCTCTGGACCAAATTTCTCTGGGCCAGAATTTCTCTGGACCAATTTTCTTTGGACTGAAATTTCTCTGGACTGAAATTTCTCTGGACCAATTTTCTCTGGACTGAAATTTCTCTGGACCAATTTTCTCTGGACTGAAATTTCTCTGGACCAATTTTCTCTGGACTGAAATTTCTCTGGACCAATTTTCTCTGGACTGAAATTTCTCTGGACCAATTTTCTCTGGACTGAAATTTCTCTGGACCAATTTTCTCTGGACTGAAATTTCTCTGGACCAAATTTCTCTGGGCCAGAATTTCTCTGGACCAATTTTCTTTGGACTGAAATTTCTCTGGACTGAAATTTCTCTGGACCAATTTTCTCTGGACTGAAATTTCTCTGGACCAATTTTCTCTGGACTGAAATTTCTCTGGACCAATTTTCTCTGGACTGAAATTTCTCTGGACCAATTTTCTCTGGACTGAAATTTCTCTGGACCAATTTTCTCTGGACTGAAATTTCTCTGGACCAATTTTCTCTGGACTGAAATTTCTCTGGACCAAATTTCTCTGGGCCAGAATTTCTCTGGACCAATTTTCTTTGGACTGAAATTTCTCTGGACTGAAATTTCTCTGGACCAATTTTCTCTGGACTGAAATTTCTCTGGACCAATTTTCTCTGGACTGAAATTTCTCTGGACCAATTTTCTCTGGACTGAAATTTCTCTGGACCAATTTTCTCTGGACTGAAATTTCTCTGGACCAATTTTCTCTGGACTGAAATTTCTCTGGACCAATTTTCTCTGGACTGAAATTTCTCTGGACCAAATTTCTCTGGGCCAGAATTTCTCTGGACCAATTTTCTTTGGACTGAAATTTCTCTGGACTGAAATTTCTCTGGACCAATTTTCTCTGGACTGAAATTTCTCTGGACCAATTTTCTCTGGACTGAAATTTCTCTGGACCAATTTTCTCTGGACTGAAATTTCTCTGGACCAATTTTCTCTGGACTGAAATTTCTCTGGACCAATTTTCTCTGGACTGAAATTTCTCTGGACCAATTTTCTCTGGACTGAAATTTCTCTGGACCAAATTTCTCTGGGCCAGAATTTCTCTGGACCAATTTTCTTTGGACTGAAATTTCTCTGGACTGAAATTTCTCTGGACCAATTTTCTCTGGACTGAAATTTCTCTGGACCAATTTTCTCTGGACTGAAATTTCTCTGGACCAATTTTCTCTGGACTGAAATTTCTCTGGACCAATTTTCTCTGGACTGAAATTTCTCTGGACCAATTTTCTCTGGACTGAAATTTCTCTGGACCAATTTTCTCTGGACTGAAATTTCTCTGGACCAAATTTCTCTGGGCCAGAATTTCTCTGGACCAATTTTCTTTGGACTGAAATTTCTCTGGACTGAAATTTCTCTGGACCAATTTTCTCTGGACTGAAATTTCTCTGGACCAATTTTCTCTGGACTGAAATTTCTCTGGACCAATTTTCTCTGGACTGAAATTTCTCTGGACCAATTTTCTCTGGACTGAAATTTCTCTGGACCAATTTTCTCTGGACTGAAATTTCTCTGGACCAATTTTCTCTGGACTGAAATTTCTCTGGACCAAATTTCTCTGGGCCAGAATTTCTCTGGACCAATTTTCTTTGGACTGAAATTTCTCTGGACTGAAATTTCTCTGGACCAATTTTCTCTGGACTGAAATTTCTCTGGACCAATTTTCTCTGGACTGAAATTTCTCTGGACCAATTTTCTCTGGACTGAAATTTCTCTGGACCAATTTTCTCTGGACTGAAATTTCTCTGGACCAATTTTCTCTGGACTGAAATTTCTCTGGACCAATTTTCTCTGGACTGAAATTTCTCTGGACCAAATTTCTCTGGGCCAGAATTTCTCTGGACCAATTTTCTTTGGACTGAAATTTCTCTGGACTGAAATTTCTCTGGACCAATTTTCTCTGGACTGAAATTTCTCTGGACCAATTTTCTCTGGACTGAAATTTCTCTGGACCAATTTTCTCTGGACTGAAATTTCTCTGGACCAATTTTCTCTGGACTGAAATTTCTCTGGACCAATTTTCTCTGGACTGAAATTTCTCTGGACCAATTTTCTCTGGACTGAAATTTCTCTGGACCAAATTTCTCTGGGCCAGAATTTCTCTGGACCAATTTTCTTTGGACTGAAATTTCTCTGGACTGAAATTTCTCTGGACCAATTTTCTCTGGACTGAAATTTCTCTGGACCAATTTTCTCTGGACTGAAATTTCTCTGGACCAATTTTCTCTGGACTGAAATTTCTCTGGACCAATTTTCTCTGGACTGAAATTTCTCTGGACCAATTTTCTCTGGACTGAAATTTCTCTGGACCAATTTTCTCTGGACTGAAATTTCTCTGGACCAAATTTCTCTGGGCCAGAATTTCTCTGGACCAATTTTCTTTGGACTGAAATTTCTCTGGACTGAAATTTCTCTGGACCAATTTTCTCTGGACTGAAATTTCTCTGGACCAATTTTCTCTGGACTGAAATTTCTCTGGACCAATTTTCTCTGGACTGAAATTTCTCTGGACCAATTTTCTCTGGACTGAAATTTCTCTGGACCAATTTTCTCTGGACTGAAATTTCTCTGGACCAATTTTCTCTGGACTGAAATTTCTCTGGACCAAATTTCTCTGGGCCAGAATTTCTCTGGACCAATTTTCTTTGGACTGAAATTTCTCTGGACTGAAATTTCTCTGGACCAATTTTCTCTGGACTGAAATTTCTCTGGACCAATTTTCTCTGGACTGAAATTTCTCTGGACCAATTTTCTCTGGACTGAAATTTCTCTGGACCAATTTTCTCTGGACTGAAATTTCTCTGGACCAATTTTCTCTGGACTGAAATTTCTCTGGACCAATTTTCTCTGGACTGAAATTTCTCTGGACCAAATTTCTCTGGGCCAGAATTTCTCTGGACCAATTTTCTTTGGACTGAAATTTCTCTGGACTGAAATTTCTCTGGACCAATTTTCTCTGGACTGAAATTTCTCTGGACCAATTTTCTCTGGACTGAAATTTCTCTGGACCAATTTTCTCTGGACTGAAATTTCTCTGGACCAATTTTCTCTGGACTGAAATTTCTCTGGACCAATTTTCTCTGGACTGAAATTTCTCTGGACCAATTTTCTCTGGACTGAAATTTCTCTGGACCAAATTTCTCTGGGCCAGAATTTCTCTGGACCAATTTTCTTTGGACTGAAATTTCTCTGGACTGAAATTTCTCTGGACCAATTTTCTCTGGACTGAAATTTCTCTGGACCAATTTTCTCTGGACTGAAATTTCTCTGGACCAATTTTCTCTGGACTGAAATTTCTCTGGACCAATTTTCTCTGGACTGAAATTTCTCTGGACCAATTTTCTCTGGACTGAAATTTCTCTGGACCAATTTTCTCTGGACTGAAATTTCTCTGGACCAAATTTCTCTGGGCCAGAATTTCTCTGGACCAATTTTCTTTGGACTGAAATTTCTCTGGACTGAAATTTCTCTGGACCAATTTTCTCTGGACTGAAATTTCTCTGGACCAATTTTCTCTGGACTGAAATTTCTCTGGACCAATTTTCTCTGGACTGAAATTTCTCTGGACCAATTTTCTCTGGACTGAAATTTCTCTGGACCAATTTTCTCTGGACTGAAATTTCTTGGACTGAAATTTCTCTGGACTGAAATTTCTCTGGATCAAGGTTGAGGGACCTTAGACATTATGAAAATATTGTTGATGGACCTTAGACATTATGAAAATATTGGGTGTCCTTTATGCTATAAAATCATAATACCAAGGACCTGAAAAAAAATACCCCATTTTAAAAATACTAATTTTATTAAAAACAATATTTAGATCAAAAGTTATATCATTTTAAAATTTAAAATATTAAATTACTCACTAAGGATATTTTGATAATAATAGTGTGTGTTGAATTTCTCAATAAAAACTTTTTAATGCATTAAAATTTTAGGGGTATTTTTTTTAAGGTCCTTGATATTATGATTTTATAGTATAAAGGACATCAAATATTTTCATGATGTCTAAGGTCCCTCAACATCAATCCAGAGAAAATTGGTCCAGAGAAAATTGGTTCAGAGAAAATTCAAACTAGAGAAAATTGGTCAAGAGAAAATTCAAGTCAGAGAAAATTGGTCGAGAGAAATTTTGAATTTCTCTGGCCTCCTTAGCCTTTCATGGACACTGCCAGAGAAATTTCCTTAGCCTTTCATGGACTCCAGAGAAATTTCCAATTTCTCTGTCGGGGGTTTGATCTTCCACCAAATGTTGTTGAAAGCTTTCACTGTGTCATAGATAGAAGGTTCTAAAAACGCTCCCAAATAAAATTACTTCTAACCCAGAGAAATTATGAACTTCCCAAAGAATTTCTTTGGGTTCAACCCAGAGAAAATTGAAATTTCTCTGTAGAGGAGGGGGTCTTGGAAATTCAATGAGATCAGATCTAATAAAGTTGGTATAGTTGAAAATTTCTCAGAATTCATTCATCAAATTTCACTTAACATTGAAATCTTTCTTGACAACCATAAAAAACAACAAGCAACGTTCATCATCATCATCATCATCATCATCATCATCTCCTTTCTACATCATCTGTAGCAGCACCATGAAAAGCAAAATAAGCAAGAGCACTTTGATAGTATCAACACAATTGCACAACAAGATAAATGATTAATTGGAGATAGCATGAGACAATAACAAAACTTCCATAGAAATTTGAACAACCAGAGAAATTTGAACAACCTAGAGACCTACCAGAGAAATTTGAACAAACCAAAGATCTACCAGAGAAATTTGAACAACCAAAGAAATTTGAAGGAAACTAAATTGCAAGATATCTCGGAGGAGAATGAGGGGCTGCATATGAAGCTTGAGAAGAGCTTACCAAGCCAAAGAGAATATGAACTGGAAAAAGAACTGAAGAAATCAAAAGACAACATTGAACATTTGAGGGCAAATTTGATGGATAAGGAGACGGAATTGCAAAATATATCAGAGAAAAATGAGATGTTGAAGTCAGAAATGAAGGGAAGAGAAATGGGGAAAAGTTCGAAAAAACACATCCAGAGGCAAAGCCAGCAAGGACAGAAAAAGCAAACTCACACTTTGTAGGAAGAGATTAGGGAGAAAGAAATAGAAGAGAGTTTCCAGTATAAGAGAGAGAGAGAGAGAGAGAGCGGAGTCCTCTTCGTCGGCCTGTCGATTGCCGCGATTCCATTTCGGTGCTTTCAGAGTAACTCGTTGATTTGGTCTGTGTTCACAGCTCCATCAAGACCACGGTTCGTGGGTCTAGACGTGTTTAAGCAAGAACAAGGTCTGATAGCTGTGAGCAAGCTCACGAGAATGAGGGAAGAACCTAGGGTTTGGGGTTGATGTAGAAGAGAGAGAGAGAGAGAGCAGAGAGTGAGAAGAGAGAGACTTCTTAAATTTCTCTGTGATATATGAGTTTGGGGTTGAAGGACCTTAGATATTAAAAAATAATTTTGTGGATCTCTCCTATTACGAAAAGTGGGAGAGGGATCCTAGACTAATTTTTCCAAAATTTTACTATGAAGTGACTTTAGCTAAATTCCCCTAACTTCTTTGATTTTAGTATATTTTTATTAAATAAGTTTGACAAAAATTAGTATTTTAAATGTTTTATGCATGTATACCTTGAGTTTAATCACAAAAGTGTATTTTTTTCATTTCACTTAACGAAAATTGACAGATAATTTAGATCAACAATTAAAATAAATTTATAAGTATTATAAATTAATAAAAAATATATAGTTAAGATTTTATTTCAGAAAAATTTAAATTTAAAAATGGTGTAAGTTTTTTAGTTAATTATAACATTTACTCATTGGTTTATGAAATGTCTAACTAACATTTATATAAATAAATTATTTAACTTCAAAATAATTGTAACAAAAAGTTGCAAATACTACCATTAGGGGTGGGCAATGGTTTATCCGAACCGTTCGGACCGCTCAACTCGCCCAATCCGCATACAAATGGGTGGTTTCGCAAACATAATGCGGGCGAATGTGGTTCAAAATATGACAAATTTGCAAGTTGCGGGCGGGTCGTGGTTTAAACCCGCAACCCGCAAAAACCGTCCGCACTTTAATTATTATTGTTATTATTATTATTTTTTATATACCAACTTTGTAATTTTAACAGGAGCCCCATTATGGTTTCTATGACACTAGGATCCTTATTTTTAAGTATTTCTCAACTTTCTTAATGCCGTAGAATTATCAAGTCTTAAACTTGATTTCTTATATATTTTCATTAGTGACTCATCCACTTTTTTCTAATAAAATTTTGCTGCTGGTGGTCGATGGAGCTTCTAGTTTGATTATTGATTACTGAACTGGCAATTCTAATCGCGTACAACCTTTAATGCATTGATATATATTTTTTAATGCATCAATATACATTTTTTTCATGGCAAAAATGCTAGTGTAGAGTCTCTTTGTTTTAGGTACTTTCATTTAATGCATTGATATTCAATTTTTATTTGTAAACTCATCAGAAAATTGTTGTCAAATAATCACAAATATATAAAATGAATCTGATGCCTAAATTCGATGGGAAAAAAAACTCAAAAATTAATTTTTAAAGAAAAAAGTGTAAACCGCAAACCGCCCGCACATACGCAAACCCTATCCGCATAAATCGTAAACCGCACTGCAGGCGGTTGCGGGTTGATTTTTTCCCAAATCGCATAGATACGGACCGGTCAAAACCAAACCGCAAACCGCACAAAACCGATCTGTGAACACCCCTAACTACCGTGAGTTGCTTTACTACGTGATGACATATTTAAAAAATAATTCAGAATTACATTTTTTATAGAAAAAAATTGTGTTACAAAAATTAATCAATTATTTGCTGTGTTTATAAAATAAAAAGAAAAAATTGGCTTTCTTTACAAAAGTCTAATTTGTGTAGTATTATTGATAAAAAGAATATATTTTTTTATTATTTTTTATTTTTATGTTTTTGATTTTTTTTTTGTACATGTTAAAAATAAAATCAGTTTTTTGACGTGTTTATAAATTTCTAAAAAACTGGTTTCTTTAAGAAATACTAATTTTTTTACTGTTGTTAGAGAATTTATATGCTTTTTTTTTTTTTTTTAAATTTTATTGTACCATTAGTCTCTATTTATAATAAATGGTAGAGGGGGGATTTTATAAAAAAATAATGCTTATTCTAACATTTTTTTTTGACAGCAAAGTAACAAAAAATAATTACTGTGCTTATTTTCAGTTTTCAGAATTTACTTTTCAAAAAATTGTACTTTTTCATTTTTTGTATTTTTTTACTATTTTTTTAATATTTTAATCAATTTTTACAATTTTTAAACATACCTAACATAAATACACTTAGAAAATATAATATTTGTGAAAAAAATCTTCTAAAAATTCACTAAATACAAAAAATACAAAAAAATTGAAAATTCAATACAATTTTTATATTTTTGTATATTTATTAATTTTTTAAAATATTTTTTCCACAAATAATTTACTATTTAGATACATCTAAGTAGGGTCCATCTAAAAAATAAAAAAATTGCATAAAATTTTAAAAATATTCACTAAAAATAAAAAATATGAAAAACAAAATACTTAATTTTTAAAAAACTGAATTTAAAAAATTGAAATCAAACACACTAAATGAAATCTAAAACAATGTTTAGAAGCAAGAAATATGACAATGCCATTTAAAAAACCCCAAAAGTGATAAATGTAGTTGTCATAAATTTCATGAAAGGTCATTGTGATTTATTTATTAAAATAAATAAAATAATTATAATTTGATAGATGGTTAGATTAGGAGGGAATGAACTATATTAATTGGTATAGAACTGTTTAGATAATTCATATAATAACTTTATATGAATAAAAATTTATTTTTTATTTGTTTACTTTTAAAATTCGATTACACAAAACATACAGTAAAACTATATATATATTTGTTTACATAATTATGTAAAAAGATCAATAAATACATCAAAAACAAAATGAGAATATATATGTGGCTTATTTGAGAGTTCTAAAAAACACACATTTATGATGTAATCTTTTGAAAATATTAAATCATATAGAATGCATATAGGAATGCATAAAGGATATATATATATATATATATATATATATAAAGATTTTACCCCACTTTTTTGAATAATAGTGAAAATCTAACTTAAAAAATAAAATTATACAATTTAAACGATTTAAATCATATGTTAAAACACTCATATGTATTGCTTAATTTATTATACAATTTTATTTTATAACCAAACATCCATGTTATTCTCCATAGGTCTGTCTCCTTCGTCATCATATTTGTTCACCTTCTTATAAAATATAAATTTTTTGTCAATCAAATTAACTTTCAATAATTACTAATTTGGGCAATCATATGCAATTGAGATTCATTAAGTGAAATATTTTTTTAAAAAAACCTAAGAGGTAATTACCAAAAAAAGAAAAAGGAAAAACTGATTGACTTTTATAATAAAATAAGTTAAGATTTTGTTTTTATTTTGTCAATTTAAATTTAAATTTCTTAATTTATTTTCAATCTAATCATATGCCTATTTATGTTAAATAAAAATAATAATAAAAATGTTTTAGTTATTAAACTCAACAAATATAATATATGAGGCATTTTATATATACTTACATTAAGTTAAATGATTAAAACATATGCGTTTTGATTAATTTTACGTAACGAAATTAGAATGACAGTTTTAATTAAAATAAATAAAAATTAAGTTTTAAATTGATGATTTGGCTAAGTTGGATGGAACTAAAAAAGCAAAGGACAAAATAAGCTAAATAAGTCAATAAAATTATAAATATTTCACTTTTTCTATTACAAAAATAAAAAAAAAATCCAAACATTATTTCCAAAGAACATTTTTATCCCAAACTAAAAAAATCTCCACTCAAAAAACATTAATTAAAAAAGTCATTGCCAAAAGGCAGCTAAAAAATTTCAATTTCCTCACAGAGCAATGGTAGAGGGCCACAAAAAGTGTGGTTCAAATGGCTCAAAATTGTCAAAAACGACGTTGTTTTGGGCGTAAAACGACGCAAAACGACGTCGTTTTGACAGTTTTGAGCCATTTGAGCCACACTTTTTGTGGCCCTCAAACATTTTTCTTCCTCAAAATCTAAATAGTTGAAATTAATAATAATAATAATAACAATAATAATAACAAAAAAGTTGAAATTAATAATAATAACAATAATAATAATAATAAAAAAGGTATAAAAGCTGAGAAGATCGACCTGGGTATCACCCTGTTTGGTGCTGTATACCACCCGGATTCGCTTATACTTCAGAAACTCTGATTCGGGTTTCGTCCTCTACATACCACCACGATTAGTTTTTATACTCGAAGCTCTGATTCAGGTAAAGATTTTGAAGATTCTGCCTCAAAAAATTTCATATGAATTGCATCTAACCCTAATCGATGTGTTCCACAATAGACATGGCAGTTCCAATACCAAGTATGAAGGATTGGGGCTAGATTTCATGAATTGGGATTTTTATAATTCATTGTCTGATTGTTTTGATTCTGACATAACTATCGGGTGATCTAGGATTTGGTTTCTGATTTGTATAATTGATTTGTTGTTTGCAGGATCTTCAGTCCAGCGTAGGAGTATGATGAGAAATCTTGCAGTGGGAGTGGTGACAATCTTGCTTGTCGTGGCTCAGCTACCGTCGGGGCTGACCCTCCCATCCACGGTACCTGCGTTTCTCTGGTCGTCTCACCAAGATGGGTATGCAATTATTAAATTGTAATTGAAATATTTTTTTAGTTTATTTTATTTTTTAAATTTTATGAAAAACACATACTTTGATGTTTTTAGTATAATAGGATTATGAACTTACCTCGTTTTACAATTTGAAATTTGATTTTTTTTTGGTCGCCAATAACTCTATTTGTTGTATTATTACGTGTTTTGTGTCACCTCATGCTATTTAAAACAATCTGTCTAGAAAGGAAAGGTCTTTCAAATTTACTCCTCATTATCTCACTTTTCCTCTTGTTTGATTGGACAAAGATCTTGCACTAAGCGAGATGGCAAATTTACCCGAACCGACTGGATTTGTCCCAACCCGATTTTAATGAAAAAAAGAGAGTCAAGGTTAGGATAAAGTATAAATTTGCATCATTGAAATAGTTTAGTACAATCAAGTTTCGCCCGTGAAACCCAAAACATCCCGACCCGTTGATGTCACTTTTTTCAAGTTACACGAAGAGGGATCTAGTATGTCTCTTTTTCAAGTTACTGATAACATGTGTTGTGTGTCTGGTTTGACCCTTACCTCCAACATTTTGGTCAATCTGTCAGTGTATTTGATTGACCATTTTCAAACATATGAATTTGGTTGACACTTAGTTATAAATGGAATTGATATGTAAAAAATGCATAGAACTTAATTATTTGACAACGGAACAAAATCAACGGTGGTATGTTGTCTAGTTTTCAGTGGATGGAGTTACTTTCAGTCTAGAGTTTCATATGTCATCATCAAAGATTATTTTTCCTTGGACTTATTTTGTAATATCTTCAAATTTTCCATTCACTCAAACAAACTATAATTCCAAGATCTGAAAATCATTAGAATAGAGATCATATTGGTTTTCGTGGATGGTTAGCCTTGAGGTTTTGGAGTGGGGATCCTTTGGCAGATTGTACGTACTGAGATGGCAAGGGAACGCTGAAGGCGGAGGAAGTGAGAGTTAAGAGTAGAGAGTGCTTTTGAGCTCACCAAAGGAGGTCACCTATTTGTTGCAAATAGCTTGTTGTCTTCATGCTTGGAGCAGGCTTCCTTATATGGAGTTGTCAAACCCTGGGTGCTAGCTTATTCTTGCATGATGTCCCACACTCAGGGATAGGTGGCTCCTTTTGGTTTGACAATCAAGATGTTTTGCAACTGTGGCAAAGACAATGATTCATAAACTTATGTTATATCTACTTTCTTTTTTTTTTTCACTTTTGGGTCGAAGAGAAAATTTCTTATACATCTTTTGATTCGGTAGATTTCTTAGGAGAGCTCAATTTTGGTGAGGGCCCTATAGTAGTGTTTTTGTTGCTTTACACTATATTTACGTCTAGTGTACATGAGTGCACCCCTACGTGGTGATTTTAATACATTATTATCTTATTAAACAAAAAAGACACCCATTTTTTATTATTTGGAAATCTTTCTCTAGACTAAGGCTTCGTTTGGGAACAGGTTTTTTTAGTAATTTTTTGACTTTTTGCCTAAAATGTAAGGTAAAAAAAACTAGTATGTTTGGGATGACTTTTTGACTTTTTATGAAAAGATGTGCAAAAAGTAGAGAAAAAAATGAATCTTTTGACTTTTTGGTGCGAGTTGTTGGCTTTTTGATTTTTTTAGTGACTTTTTGGCGTTTTAGCTAAAAAAATCACTTGCCAAACGAGGCCTAAGCAACACCAAAGGAGAATAGCTTTCTATCGATAAAATGCTCCTAGTCATCCATTAAGTCCACATGCCCCTAATATGCTTCAACCTGTCTTTATATTTGTCTAGAGATAAACCAAACAAGACTCATCTTCCACCCCTTCATCCTTCTTATTGCCATTTGGCACAACCCACCACCACCTATTCATCTGAAAAAACTCTTTGTCTTCTATAAGCAAATTGTATTGAATTTCGGCCCTGTTTGGTAGAGCTGTGGGAAAGTGCTTATAGCTTATGCCTAAACAGTTTATAGCTTATAATTATGAACATAAGCTGATTTCTGACTTATAAATTAAGCATCGCTGATTTCTGATTTCCAAAAAGCTATAAGTTATAAGCTATAAGCTAAACCAAACACATCAAAATAGCTTAAATTAAGCTGAAAGCTGAAATAAGCAGCTTTTAAGCTGCACCAAACAGTCATCACCTTTGGTCTTGTTTGGAAAAGGATTTTTTTGGTTTTTTGGGCTAAAATAGCACTAATAGACAAAATAGGTTAAAATAGACAATAAGACAAAATGTCACATCAAACATATAATCATTTCACTTTTTCTCTCACAAACATCATATCCAATTACAAAAAAATCCAACCCTCTTCTCAAACACAACTATTTTTAGCCTTACTAAAATAGCCAAAAACTGAAATAACCTACTAAAATAGCCAACTTCTCAAACTCCCCCTTTGTCGCTACTTGCTATTGCTACTCTAAGATATGTCTACAGATCCTCCCCATGCCAACTACCCTCATCAACCCTTTGTAACTTGTGTTGATTGTTGTCTAAATGTAAGCTTACTTTCCTCTCACTTCCACTTCCAAAAATCTGCCCCCCGCATTTCATTTCCAAGGCTTAAAGCTTCCACGTGGTGATCTCTACCCCTTAAACATTTATAGAAGCCCCTACCTTATTGAGACACCTCTCTCATCTTTTTGCAGACCCAAAACAACCCATAATGCACCAATGCAATGAACGAGTTACTTCTTTGCCTCTTTCTTGCAACTTGAAACTCCTCCATTGATCTTCTCCAATGTTGAGCTGATAGAAGGTCTTCCACCACCCACTTGCACTATCCTACTTTTTCTATTCTAACGAGCTATCTCTCATATTCCTTTGACTTGCTGTATTCTCTACTCAGAGAAAAACAATCGTATAACTTGGGAACAATGATTATATCTCAGTATGTCATGAATTATGTGTCAAACGTAACATATTATATGATGAAACCTAACAAAGAATGCTGAAAACTATTTGATTCATTGCTACATCATCAGTAGTTTTGCACAACCTAGTGAAACTATGTTATGTTTATTGCACTTTGGGACGCCTTATCATTGTTTTTACAAGCTATTTTGGCTAGATTTTTTACTACTCTTGAATAGGTAAAATTATTGTATTTTCTTTTGACTATCCTAGTGAAATTAATTTAAGCAACAAAACTTAAGTGGCGAAAAGGTGCAAAAGGGCAAAAGATTTATTTTGAATTATAATATTTAAGTGTACACTACAAAGTTTTACCCTTGGTCAGAGCACTGCCCTGTGAAGGCAGAAGTTATGGGTTCGAGCGCCGTTAGTGCCTACAGATTTAATAAATACATCAATTCATCTCTCAATTTTCTGTGAAAAGGGGCATTGGGAGCAAAATTTCATTCTTGACGGTGGATCTTTATTTATTTATTTATTTATTTGTTTCTTTTAGTTATCTTCTTTCTCAACTCCTGGTGTCAGACACGCCAGCTGACATGTCCCTTTGTTTAGTTAATTTGTTTTCTAAGACATAGTGGGACACACCAACTAGTTCCCTTCCCTCCCACCCCGCTCTTCTTTAGTGCTTTTGATGAATGTAGAATGTTTATTATTTTTTGCCTAGATGGCAATGAACTAATGATACATTGGATGATAACTTCTTTGTCTTAAGTTAATTCTTATTGTGTTTGTGTTCGTGTTTGCTTTTGTTTTTGCTTTGTTTTTAAATTGAATTAGTTTTGATTTTTGTTAATTTTAATTGTTTTTTGATGTAATATTAATCTACATTGCAAATTAAAATATGTATATATATATTTTTATTGTTGTGTCTAATGTTTTGAAACCCAGATTGTTAAGTAAACCAGAAAAGGGACTAGATCAAGGGTTAGTGATTCAACCGTTGAGTCAATTGGAATCAAACTGTGATGTCACAATTACATCATAAATATATTAATAATTATGAATAAATAAAATATAGTCGTTAAAATTAAACAAATGTATTTATTTATATTATCAATTTAGTTTTAATTCAAAATTTAAAATTTTATGCTATTTTTTTTTGGGTACAAATATAATAAATAATATGCATCTCAACGTTTATCTCAAAAGCAGTGCATGGCTCAGTGGCGGGAGGCTAGGACTTTCTCACAGTGATCACAAGTTCAAGTTTCCAGCCCTGCACCTTTTTATGTTGTGACTTGTGACATGAATCAGCCGGTTGACCTGAACTGGTGGCGGTTCTTATGATTGACTGGTTTAACCGCTAGTTCATACAGTTCTTCTAAAAGACGCTGGTTCTTAAGAGCTTCCGGTTTTGATGATTAGCGCAAACTAGAACTTGGACTGGTCAGCGGTTCAACCAGTCGGTCAATTCTGGTTTTAAAAACAATGGTTGTGTACCTGCCATGTCTGTGCCCTCATTTTTTTTAAATCGCCATGTCCGTGTTTGTGTCCATGCTTCTTAGTTGCTGAGGTATTAAACTTTGTCTTTGGTTGGAATGTATGCTGAACTGCATGTTTCTCTTGCACCCTCTATTATGTTATATTGGTATTTTCAAATTTGAATCTAATGTACAATAGTACAGATTGTTAAACAGCAGAATGAAGGAAGCTGTAAATTATCAAACTCTCTCTTCAAAGGAGTTAGCCAATTCTGTTATGTCTGAAGGGGGCTGGTCTAGCTTACTGGTATTGTGTATTTCTTACCTTTCAAATTTGATTGAATTTTTCTCTCGTTCATGTATATCTATTTTTGTGTCATTGCTTTGCAAAATAAATGGTAATAATGCTTTTACATGGGCAGCCTTGATCTCTTATAATGGTTTCTTTTCCTCAGTGTTCGGGGAATGAAGCTCAACAGCCTCTGGATCTTGCACTTCTTTTTGTTGGGAGAGAGGTAAGAATCTCCAATCTTTGGGTGAAATGAAATATGAATTATGGAAGGCATCATATTGATATGTTTGTCCCGTACTTTCTTCTTCTTGTTCCTGGCACTGTAGTGCAAATTCTGCAGGTATAGTTTAGTGGTAAAAGTGTGAATCGTTTTTATTTCATTTTGTTTAATGCTCTCTGCCAATTAAAACGACAAAGCTTTTGGGTAAAATACATTCAGGAGCTCTTCACATATATTCAGACTGCAAATTTTGTTTATTTTGTTTGGTTGCGTTGCGTTCATAATAATAAAAAAAGCATTTATTATGTAAGACATAATAAAATGTATGAAATAACTATATTTGAGAGGAAAACAAATTTAATGGTTTCATGGAAGTGGCACATTAGAAGCCAATGTGCGTGCCTTACACAACCTTCATAAGGAAGTCTGTACAAATTCATTCATTTACTGCTTTTTGGATTGGATTCCATTCGCCCCATGGGTGGGAACTAAGGGGACACTCCTCCAAATTTTGCGCAACGAGCTCTCCTCGAAGACACCAAATTTCTCATGCACAGGTGCAATTGCTCCATCAGTTACACACCTAGAGAGGCCAACAAATGCGCAGATGGACTAGCAAATTTAGGAGCTACCCACCAAGACAATCTGGTAGTGCTTGATGACGCACCAAGTGCCATTGTAAGTCTGTTGATAGCAGACATGGTGGGGGCATCTTGTGTTAGGACTTAGTGTCCATTGTTTCTTTCCTGCTCTTGTTTTATTTCCTTTGAATCAAAAAAAAATAATTGGCTGTGTCTAGAAAGATTTTGGATTTGTTCAAATTTCTTGTTTTCACTAGAGAACATTGCAATCCTTGAGCTGCTGTTTCTGTTACTGGCTACTGATTTTTTATCCGTTCTCATCCATAGTTACAATCGTCGGATATTTTTGGAGCCAAACATGCAGACTCAGAACTTGTGGACTTTCTCAAGGTAACCCATCTTGACTGTGCTGAACTAGTTCCTCCATTAGTGATAATGAGTCAGGTTTCCAACACTAAAAATTGCCTCCAACTTGTGCCTCATGGTTACAACTTCATCTTGATGAGCAGGTCTCTTTTACAAGGGCCAATTTTTCATTGGCATTCCCCTATATTGCTGCTTCAGAGAATGAAGAGGTGATGGAAAGTATGTTGATTTCAGAGTTTACAGAAACTTGTGGGCATAATTTTGGTGCCAGTAAAGTTGCTTTCCTGGAGTCCTGTTCTTTAGAGGGAGGAAATTATGAAAAACTTGCAGACTTGCACACAGTCAATGTAACTATCTAGTATATAATCAGTAATTTTATGAAATTCATTAAAAAATATAGCAGGTGTATGGGAAAGGTTTAATGCTGTTTTCTCACAATGAAATATGAGCAGGACTATCTAGTTTCAAGGATGGAAAACAGACCGAAGGGGCAGGCAGATCTGGTTGTGGCCTGCCAAGGAAGCTCACATTCTGAAAGTATGTTGACACAATATCTCATGCAGGCATTGAAGATAATTTAGTTTTATAGTCCTTTAACATGTCATTTTAGCTGGAATATTTATAAAAAAAAGTTTGGTCAAACATGCAGGGCAGATTTTCTCCGAGCTTATCAATTCTGTGGAGCAGTCTGGGGCAAGATATACGGTTCTCTATGTTTCAGATCCAGTTAGGTCAATTCAGTATCCTTCTTTTCGGGAGCTAGAAAGGTTTCTTGCAGAAAGTAGCCCGGGAAATGAAGCAGTCGATTCGAGGGTTTGTGATGGAGTTTGCGAGATAAAATCATCACTTTTGGAAGGACTCTTAGTTGTAAGTCACTCGCTATCTTTTCCTTTTGGTGAAATCCACGTTTAACTACGGATGAGTGTGAAACACAGGGATTGTGTCTTGCTCAGTTTGGATGACAGGAATCGTGAGTAAGAATGGAATGTGATTTGTACTACCCATGATTTCAGTTTGGAATGGATTGGAATAAAAATATGATTTATTGAGAACCTATTCAAGCTAGAATCACATTCCCAAACTAAGTAGGAATCTGATTTTCCCACTCTCCCTTGAGAATCTAAGATTGTTGGAGGAATGTTTTGTGCTCCAAGAGTAAAAACTATAGTTGGGCCTACCAAATTTTAAAATTTTATCATTTTTTCATACATATTTCCTAATGAAACCAACGCTTGAATATTGACACAAGAATTTTATTACTGGTAGTGGTAATGCAATTCCTAATAATGAGATTTCCATTTTCGTTAAAGATTCTTGCCATCCAAATGCATAGCCCAGAAGCAATCCTTCTGTATCTTTATTTTGTGGTTTTATCTAATGGCATTTATGAAATGCACTTCATTCTGATATTGTTTCTTCTTGTGATGTTCAGGGGATTGTTTTGCTTATAATTTTAATATCAGGCCTTTGCTGCATGATGGGCATTGACACTCCTACTAGGTTTGAAACCCCCCAAGATTCTTGATCCTGAGATTGTTTTGCACCTGATAAATTTTCAATAAAGAAATTTCAGGGATAAGGCACGAGGTTATGAGGGTAATGGTTCTTAGAGATTTGTTCAGTATTCATTTCTTACTTGTGTGGTGTAACTTGTTATTGGTCCATTATTAGACTGTTTGTAATCCCTAAATACTTGCTTTTGTAAGTTAAAACACAAATGACATGGGATGGGACTGAAATATTACTTGATTATATTCTAAATTGATAATGGATTGTGATGACTTTTAAATTGATCTATTGTACTTGGATCTGTGATAAGATGTTTTGATTTAGGTGCAGGATACTGAGGATATGAGGTTGAAGCTTGAGAATCTGTATTATAAACTAGTCCACTTGAGGAAATTGACTTCCTCCCAAGTATTTTTTTTGAGAAAAGTTATAAAGCAGTTGTGTAACTAAACTATTCACAAAAATTACCGGTATGTTTGGTTTGTCTCTCGAATCGTGTTTTTAGGGAATAAAAAAAATTCAAAAACATGTTTAATTGAAATTTTAAAGAAAAAAATCAAAATTACTTTTCCATATGCACATCAATCAATCAATCACTTTCTTTCATATATATTTATTCAATTATAATAAAATATTAAATCATCTCAAATTTTAAAATTTCAAAATAATTTTTAAAGCATACAACCAAACAAATTTTTATAAATTCTCTTCAAAAAAAATTTAACAAATATTCTCATTGGAACGATACTTTTAAAAAAAAAATTAATGCTACAAAACATAGAAATATCTCTGTTATTGAACTGAGAAATTTGTAATACAAAATACAGAAATTCACCACCACCATCTCCTACCATCCACCACCACCATAACATTTTTAACAAAGAATCTGCTTAAAACAAATTTTTTGAGTTTTATGTTTTTTAAATTTCACTATTATTAGTCGGAGTAAATTTTGTTACTAAACAAAATTATGTCACCACCACAATCACCTTCGCTGCTAGAAATATCTGTTACTAATCAAGACCTAAAAATTTTTTTGGGTGGGTGAAGACCAATAAATTTAACCACCACTGCCATTGATATTTCTAACAAGAAGAAATTTGTCAGTTTACGAAGAAATTTAACCACCACCCGCCATCGCTGCCACAACCACATTTATCGCCATAGCAACTACCACCATCAACCGCCTCATGCTACTTGCACCACCACCACCAAAGAAATTTCTCTATTACTGTGCAAGGATAAAATCATCCCAATAACGGATTACCAGAAAATGTAAACCTCACCTTCCAAATAAGCAAGTTAACACAATTACAATACATAAAAATGCTTGAAAACGAACCTGCATTATTTGTTTTAATTTCTACATATTGACAATTATTGTAGATATAGACGAATAATATGCCACCCTAATGTACTGACAGTTACATCATGGCTTGTTTATTTCTCCATTATTTTCTATTTGAAATCAAGCTTCGCAAATATTCTCTCCTTACGCAACCTAAAATAACGAGAAATAAAACAACTAAACACAATGAGATCATTACTGCAACCCATAGTCAAACAAACAGTCATGTGGATCTGAAAACCCTTCATTGTTCGCAATTTATCACACCAAACCCGCAAGTCCTAGCATTCATCTTTGAGGAGGGTCCAGTGTCCTAACATTGGCACTGGTCATTCCTTCAATTCGATCTTTAGTGATCTCTACAAAGTGACCCACCATTTCATAAAACTGCTTCAGCCCTGAAAGCGGGAGAATGATGGAGGAGCGATCAGAACCAGCAACCTGCAATTATGATAAAGAAACCTCAGAATATTGGTAAATCAAACCTAATAATACAAACTTGTTATCTTTACGACATCAAAAGAAAACAATTTTCAGACCTCGGAAATTCTTAAGAAATGCCCCCTGTTATTGCTCCCAAGATCAAAGAAGAACCTCTTTTGATCAGCCCTGATCACCTTTGATACTGCCAAGTTACCAATTTCATCTGGTGGAGGCAAATCAACTGACCTGTCTACGTTCAATTCAGATGCGGGGGCAGGTTGGGAACTGTGCCCTGATATAAAGCCAGCTCCCACATCATCTGATAGCCCAACAAGGCGCTCTGAGGTCTCAGATTTTTGCTGATGTGACACACACATGCGGGAACCCAAGAAAAGTGAGTAAAGAAACAAAGGAGGCATTAGCTAGCGAGGCACCTCTTAAACAAAAAAGAGGGGATTAGTGCATGTGAAGACACCTGATTGGGCAGTATAAAAAGGCTTGATGATTCATTAATCTCTTCCAAGATGTTCCTGAACGCTACCCACCCTTCATCCCGGGCACTTCCTGCTGGAACAATAATAGTGCTGCGGTTTCTACTAACAGAAGCTTCAGACACCTGCTCACACAACTCTGTTAGTTCAGAGTACAGCTAAATTCTTTGGAATTTTCAAAGAGAAATAAACAGGTAAACCCTTCAAATTGTCTTCCATTCACAGTTTCAGCAGAGAGAATTTGAACACTAGAGACATGCAATCTCAGATAACATACAAAACAGAAAAAGCATCATACTGTGGCTCTTAGCATTAGAAGCCCCAATGATTCTCACCTCAATTCAAGCCAGCATCCTTAAAAGTTTGAATAAGTCACAGCTCCAATATATTTATTAAAAAAAGAAAAATTGCAGCTCCAATATATCTGCCAACTTTTAAAATGTGGTCATGAATTTACTTTTAACTGAGCATATGGCCCTTGATAGAGCAGAATGGAGGAAAATGATTCATGTAGCCGATACTGATTGATTGGGACACAAGGCTTGGTTTGGTTTGGTTTGGTTTTAACAGTGTTCCATGACATTTTGTACCATTTAAGTGTATAGCACAGGTTATTGGAAGAAGAATTAACTTACCTTCTACAGGACCAGCTTCCATTGTTGAGAAAAAATTCACAAAAGTAGTAACTTCAACAAAATATAGATAGACCTTGAAGTTTATTTAACATGAGCACTAAATCTGATGCCGTTTGACACAATATGAGCAAGCTAGGAAGCTGGCAAGCAACTTCTGAATCAAGAGGAAAATGATTTCGGGAATGACATGGTAGTAAAGACGAATTTATCCTATTGCTATCCTAATATGTTGTGTGTGTTAATTCTTTTGGTGTATAGGGCATTTGAAGAGGAAAATGTTGTGTTAATGAAATGATGACATAAGGGCCCTGACCTATGAATGCGACATATACAAAACAAAACCTATACCTCCAACTATCTACTCAAAAGGAGGATAGATCCTTCCCATGATCCAGCTGCACGATAGACTCAAAATCCAAACATTTTTCTTTTTTTCTTTTTTTCTTTTTCCTTTTCTTTGTGGGATCAAAAAAAAAAAATTGTATTAGAGAATGTGCTGAGGGAGCACAACCCTCATACAATGAGGAAAAAAGAAAAAGAAAACAGTACACAAAGAATCCCAAGACCAAAATACAAACAATAGACACCACAACTAACAAAAAACCTTAAACAAATGATGCATTCTCAGCTTTCATCATCAACTTCCATTTATCACCTCCAACCTTTCCAATAACGAAAGTGGATTTGATATCTGGATACTTTTCCTTAAAACTACCTTTTGAACTTATCCATGAAGACAAAAAAGGAACTGAAAGACTTCCTCCTCCCACCATGCCACTTTAGAGACTCACATCCCTATTGTCTATCATAATTAATTGGACTTTCTCCAGAACTCACCTTAAAAGTAGTACCTTACTTTTTCTTTCCACTATCAAAGACCCTCTCAGCTTCCATTATTTTTTTCTTCATTTTCTTCATTTCTTTCCCTTCTCCTTCTCCTTCATAAAAACCTTCGACCCATACATCTTAGGACTAGCACAACCCTCAATCATGCCTTCCATTCTCAAATCAATAATCTTCCTAACAACTAGTTTAATTTGATCTTGAGTTAAACAACCTCCCTTATCATTGGTAATTAAGAAGAAAAAGGATTACAAGAAACTGGAAGACAAGTCGCAAGAAACTCTCAAGAGAGCCACACTTCTCGCTCCCACTCCTGCCCCCACCTTTGCTCCTGCCGCCAACCTTAAACTCTTCTGTAGGTCCCTCACTCCCGCTCTAGCCCCTACCCCTGCTCCCGCTTCATGCAACTATGAGCCCAACCAAAATTAAAAACTGCCAGGTCCATCTAAATTCATTGCAGAATTCCATTGAAGCCCAATACCATAACAAAAACCATACTCATTGCAAAAGATCTTATCGAAAAAACTTCTAATCATAGTTGTCAAATCGGGATTCGTATCGTGAATTGAAATGGTCTCGTACCGAATCGCGAATTGAATCGAATCGTGAATCGTAATGATTCGGTCACTTTTTCTAAATCACTTAAAAACATATATCTACAAATTTATATGTTAAATGTATCTTATGAATATAAAATATTTAGACTTAAATCAACAAAAATATTATTTTGAATGATAATCACGTAATTTAATAAGTAAGAAGTTAACAAAGGCTCCTATGTAAAATCACCATCTTACCTTCTTTTTTTTTCTTTTTTTTTTTTTTTTTTTTTAAATTTTTTTTTTCAACAAACTTAGGGCTTGTTTGGTTTGTATCTCAGAAACAAATTTTGAGATGTTTTTAAAAAAATTTGTTTGGTTCAAATTTTTGGAAAAAAAAATCATAAAATCACTTTCTCTATAGTTAACAACGATATTGATATTTGGACAATAAGCATATATACTTTTTTAAGTAAGAGTGAGCAAATAATAAGAAAGAATTATTTAGGATATTTTATTTTAAAGCCTAAAACATTTTAACAGGTATAACTGACCTCACACATGTAGTATTCAATTTAATAAAATAGTAATAGATAATTCATAGTGTAACTCTAATCTTAAACATCTTTAGAAGATATATTACAATTTTTTGAAGGGGAAAAAAATGAGAAGAAAGGTTAAAAATATGTTAGGTTTGACTGAATCTGATTGGATTCTATAAAAAATTTCATGATCACTAAAACAATAACAAATCATATATGTTGGTTATTTTGATATTAAATACTATTAGAAGTTGTATTATGTCATTTTCACTAAAAAGATGAAAAAAAAATGAGTCGAAAATATGTCGAACACAATAATTTCAAAAATTGCATGAATCGTAAAAAGTGAATCGAATCGTGAATCGATTATGAATCGTGCGATTCACTAAAGATTCACTTCCAAAATAGATTCACTCATAGATTCGTATCGATTTTGCAAAAATTGCGTATCGAATCGTGAATCGAATCGCATCGCAAATCGTAAGATTCTGATAACAGAGCTTCTAATCAACTGAGGAACCACAAGTTTCCAAAAGGCCCTTTCGATATAACAACTCATCAAATCTTGCGAACCCAATATGATTACCACACCAAAAACCACTTCCCTCTGCAAAAATATCTCCAATACCCACCATGTGACCTCTCTATCTCATCCTCCTTCCTATCTCCACCAAGCCCCTACTTCCCTCAACTCTCCTCCCAAACTTAGTTGCACAAAGTGGGGGCAAGGAAGCAAGGACATATAAAAGTTTCAAAGAGTGAGAGCACCTATGGAAGCGTGTAAATATTTCATATATTAAATATACACATTCTAACAACTATTTTTTCAACGTATATGTGTCAAAATATGAATAAATATTTGAGATTGATGTCAATTATAAATTGTCTTTGTCAAGTATGCATAAATATTATGTAAATATAAAGTACTATAATAAGTTTAAGCCGTTTTTCTTTTGTTCCTTTGATATTTGTATTTTAAAGAGTTTCTATTTCAGTTGGGAGCAAGTTTCTTACAAGTTTTTTTACTTGGGAGCTCAAAAACACATTTCTCAGTAAGAAACATCACCTAAGTAGGAGTTTCTTGCCACTAAGCTCCTCACCGTTCTAAAGTACGACCCTACCTCTTTCCAATCCTTTCCATAATTTCTCCAAGCCCTTTGATTTCTACCACATCTCGTGCCACAGCTTCTCTAACCCCCTAACCCTAGATTAAAAATGCGTTTCTCAAAGGAAAAGAGCCATTTATAATCCCCATAAACTTTTTGTAGTAAGATTTAACCTCACACCTATTGAACTTGAACGCATTGCAACTAGTCCATCCTCCCTACACCCAAGCCCTACATCTTACACAAATTCCAAAAAAACTAGCATTGCCTCAATCTCCCTATTGTTCACAAGGCTAACAATAAAAGATTCCAAGCAACCCATCACACACAACTATCAACCAATCTGCCACCAAACCAATATGCAACCAATCATATCACAAGGCTCACAATAAAAGATTTCAAGCAACCCATCACAGTCAACTATTCCAAGCTCCTCCCCTCTCTTGCTCAAAAAAAATTAAAGAAAGGGGAAAAAAATGGAGTAATAAAAACCCATGTCGCACATACATAGTGAAAATGACCAAAACTTCTTTCTTGATATCTTTCCACAAGCCCTCAGTAGAGCATATGGAGACCTCCATCATAGTCCACTCATACTAAATACATCCCTACTAAGAGGCAAGCACTCTGAAATTTATCTTTTTTCTCAAACAAACCTCCACAACCATTTTCCCCCTAACGCTTCATTAAACAAATCAAGCCACTTAAATATCCAAATCCTATGCAAGCATGAGTAAAATGCTTCCTAACCAACCAATTGGCATTCAACTACCACCAACCTCCCAATGAAAATCCCTCTGTAACCTTTTCCCACTCCGTCAACCTTAAAGTTAGGATGTTGAAAATGAAAATAATGCAATAAGGCCAAAAAACATGTACTTTATAGCAAGTTTGAAGTGTGTATATAACATTTAAACAATTTTTGGGTTAGATATACCCATATCACAATATATCATGCATGAAAACATGAGTTCTGATTAAATTATCTCAAATTCAAATATCATGCCCTTTTTTTTTTTTTAAATATCAAGCCTTCTAATTGTAAGATATCATGTCACTCATCGCAAATCGTGCCCAAAAAAAAAAAAGCAAAAATAAAGACAACAATAAATTAGTTGTATCGCCTAAAACATCCAATGAATAGAAGTTCCCCAATGAAAGATTGTTAAAATAAAACCATAGTCTTTTGAGCTTGAGCAATTTAAATTTTAAGCATTAATGTACACAATTGAGTCAAAGATGGAAATAGGATACTATTCAAAATATTATAACTTATATGTGAGGCATCATAAGTTTAAAGGTATATCTATAACTCCATACTCTTTTAGCCTTTTAGGCATTATAAAAGTCATCAAGGCGAGTACAGGTCATCCAGACCATGCCAGCATATGACTCATGTTTGGTGGAACAACAATTTCTTTGAATAAGCATCTATTCCATAGAATTTTTACAATCTTGAATTCTGGTTGTGGTCAATCAAACTTTGCTAGTGCCTCAATGTATCAATTATTTGATAATTATTAGTCCTGGTTTTGTATGTTTATTACTTTTCACTTCCCTTTCTATTTGTTTTCATGTATTTTACTTACCCCAAATTATCTTTCTAAATTTATAAAAAAGAAACTCGCAAAGGTGTATTGAGGTGTGTCCCAGGACACGTGTGTCCACAAAGTGTCCCCAATGTCTTGCAAAAAAATAATAATTAAAAAAATTGACAATACGTGTCCGACACGCATGTCGCCGCCATGCTAGTGGAAAGAATCAAGTAGATTGAGGATGGTGAGAAAAGATGAAATCCATGCATTCTATACGTTCAAAGTACTTTAACTCATATCCTAGAAAGATTTGACTACAATGATAAAGCTAGCCAAATCATCTAAACAAAATAAATATGCTTTACCTTCTCTTTCCTTGATCTTCATAATGCTTATGAACAATAAGATAAGATTTTAAAAAACCCTACACTTTTGTTCCAATTCCATTTTGAACGAAAATGTAAGAAAAAAGACATTAGGAAGCTAGATTATTTTCATTAAGCTGTACGATTAAGTATTATTCTTGCTTAAGTTGCAATGTATTTTAGGAGTTTGCCATTGGTTGTATTGTTGAGAGTTTCTATGATCTTTTCAATTGTTAAAAAAAAAAAGAAAAAAAAGAAGGTTTTCAATTGTGAGGAGGTGGCTTCTTTCAAAGCACTTATCTTTGAGGCGACTATTTTTAGGAGATCATCACCTACCTGTGTTAGGGTGGCTACATGTAAGCCACTTATCAAACGCTTATCAGTTACTATCAAGTGGCAGAATGTAAGAGTCTGCCACTGTGTCATTCATTTGCCTTTTCATTTGGCAAAGGCTTAAATCCTAATCTTTTTCTTTTATAGCCCAAAAAACTCCCAAAAAGGGAGAGTGTGTGTGTGTGTGTTTGTCATGAACTTTTAACTTGTACAAATAAAAAGCCACCTTTCACTCAAAGGCCAAAAAGCAAAAGCCAGCTTTTAAAAAATATCCACGGCTATAAGGTTTAGTCTCTCTTTTCTTTTGAGAGAATGATCTTTGGGAGAGCTTGAATCACTTATCTTTGGGAGAGCAACATCAAGGGCACAACTACATGTATAAAACAAAAGCAAGAAGACAAAACTATACCCGTCCAATAAATCCTTTTTGCAACTACAAAATTCCCCAAAAAAGTAATAGAAAATGAAAATTCACTCTTAGCCGAGAAAACAAGTATTTTTTTCATGAATAAAGTTGAGCTTTCATCATTTTCATAAGATCTCTTATTCCTTTCCCTCCAAACACACCAAGCAAAGCGGACAACTCCCTAACCCAATTCAAATGGCATTAAAATTGCCAATAAAAAATGTTAAAATTCCTCATGTTTTCAATCCTCATCATGAGAATAGGTTTGAGAAGGATGGGGACATATACATCCATAATTCATATGCTCACTTATAAAGCACACATCCCTGTCTGCACCTCATACATTGATGTGGGGTCTACATACATATTTAGTGAGCCCACTCCATCACCAAATATACTTCAGATTTTCCCTATCAATCGAGTATCAATGACTGATTTTAGGTTTGTCTCCTCTCGTCAAGGGCAACAGTACAAGCTTATGTTTTTTTTTTTTTTTAGGTAAAATTTTTCATATATAATTTATAGAACTTAAATCATTGACCCCCACCGAAAAAATGTAAATTTTCCTGCAAGATGTTTCTCATAGAAGTTGAGGTGATGATAAATTTAGAGTCAAAAGTTACCTTCAAAAAGCGACCCCTTCTATTTTCGCCAATGTCAAAGTAAAACACCTGCAAACAACAACAAACACTCTCAACAAGCACAGTAGTGAAGGCAATTCAAGAGAATTAGAACAAATAAATGGTATTTGATAAGCATACCTTGGTGTCGAGCTGGAGTTCTTTGCTAAAGATGTCCTGATCATCGGAGGAGGAATTGACGTAGTAATTGAAGAGATCTAAGAACCAGGAGATACCATTGAAGGGGACTATGATTGTGGACCTGGTAGCAGAGGTCTTCTCAGAGATCTTGAGGTATCGTCCCCGAGGATTCTCCTTCAGATCGAAGTAGAACAGCTTGTGCTCCACCTGCAAGGTTTTACACAGCAGCTCCACGTCATTGTTATTGCCTCCGCTACCTCCTCCTCCTCCGCCGCCGCCCGAGTTTCCGTCCATGGATAGAGAACGCTAATCACTACCACTCTCACTACCCCAATCAAAGCAAAGCAAAGGACTGAAAGAAAGGTTTGAATTCCAAAGAAAATGAATATGAAAATGGAAATTGGGGGTTCCCCCAAACAGGTGGTTACAAAACCCTAACTGTGTACACAGATCTGGAAGAACCGTTTGATGGTGATGGTGATGGTGATGGTGGTGGTGGAGGGTAATGGAGTGCCAAACCTCTCGCACTCGGCGTTGGGCGTCTGACCCAAGTTATTTTCGGTTTGTACCTTCTGCCTTCTGCAAAATTAGGGTTTTGTTGGTTGGACCCAGTCCCGCCTTTATGCCTCGTTTAATCGGAAAATTAATCACTTGATTATTGATAATTCATTGTTTTTATTAATTTTTTAATTTTTATAAAAAAATATTTTAAAAATAAATAGAGTTATGTAACTAATACACAGACTTCGTTTGGAAAGAGTTAAAGTCACTAAATTAGTTTTTAAAAAATAAAATTAATTAATTTAATTAATAAAATAAAGTATTATATTTAAATTATAAGTAAAAAAAAATCTTTTTAAATAAAACTAATTTAATCATATTAAATTAGCTAAAAAATAAAAAATAAAAAAAATCAAAGGTAAATTAGCTTTTACTGGAAGAAGCCTCAATGTCAAACCTCCGCAGTGTTCTCTAATCACAGACAAAAATCAATTAACCCACTGCTCCAACCCATGACAGTCAACTCGTGGCAACATGTGGCCATGTCCTGTGACATGCATAACTTTTCGTTCTAATAGACTAGTGGTCATATAAAAAGATAAAAGATAAATTTAAAAAATTTCATTCATATAATTTTTTTTAACAAATCCTCTCAATGATAAGAAAAAAATAAATTAATGACTCAATCTTCTGCACTTATTTTTTCTCTCAAAACTTTGTCATGTCATTCAAGAGTGTTTGTTAGGGAAAATTTTGTGTGAATGTAGTATTGTTTAAAATAAATAATGATATATAATAATAGGTAAATTTCACTATTAGTCTTATATTTCAATTAGTTGTATTTTAGGGCTGGTTTGACAACCTTAGAAAAAGTCAAAAAATTATTCAAAAAATCAAAAAGTTGTCATTATTCATCAAAAAAATAAAAAAATTAATATACAAATATTAATACATATAAAGTAGATAGCCCAAGATTGGTACTGACGTAATGAACTAGTCAGTGACAAAGACCAAGAAAAAAAAAATTGTGTATATTTATTAAATTGGATGGTAAAATTGGGCCTGTGGGGGCCTACCATGAGTCCCGTTTTGATAATCTGAACCGTTCAATATGTAGAACTCGTCTAGTGCTATATAATTATAAAAAATCACATCTATCAGATATCGCTAACTACATGATCAAATCAGTTTTGTATAAAAATGGATGGTGTTATAATTAACAGTTAACAAAAAAAAACTAACACGATCAGATAGCTATCGATATTCAATCAACGTAATTTTTTACAAGCATATAGTACTCGACGAGTTTTACACATTGAACGGCTCCGATCAGAAAAACGGAACACGTGGTGGGCTCCCACAAGCCAAACAACACCATCTAATCAAAACCCGAGAAGGAGACAATATTTTCTCATCTACTCACCCGGCAGACTGCACTGCCAATCCGTACGGCCTCCTACCCTATCTTCTCCTACACACTTATTTATAAAAAATTTTAATACACATTTTTTCATAAAAAGTCAAAAAATTAACCCAAACATCCATATTTTTTTCTTAAACTTTTTAGTTCAAAAAGACAAAAAAATATAGTTATTTAAGACATCCCAAACAACCCCTAATTTGAACACATTTATTTTCTTATTTTTTAGAGAAGACCAATATAAAATGAGAGTTAATTTTTGGAGAATTATCAATTAATGTTATTTATAAAAAAAAAAAATAATTGCTAATTCAACGAAACCCCCCACCACTAACTAGTACCTGCCACTGTCATGGGTAAGCCCATAAAGGTTATAATTCACCACTTAAGGCCCAATACATAATTCAAATACTAAAGCCCAACGTTGCTGGAGCTTAAAGTGGCATTAAGAGCCAATGACATCTAAACACGTGGCAAGAGAAGGACAAGTCACATAAGCAGACAAAGATCCTGCAAAGTTATTGCACTGCACATCAGCCATTAATGGAGCTCCTTACAGCATTTATTGCGATAACCCCTCTCCATCACGACAAACGGCCTCACCATGAACAAGGTAAGCTAGAGCATAGACTTTCGGCCAAGGTGACAGGTCGGAAGGGACAACGAAATGATTAACAAAGGATATAAGCAGGCATCGAAGACAAGAAAAAAGTTAAGCTTCTCTATCACTAATCTATCTCTACATTCCATCTCTCTTTCTAACTTGCTCGTCGGAGGGTTCGCTGGAGGACTCCCCGTGTTCCGTTGAACTCTTGTGCAGGTTTATCTGTGGCATGGCACCTCGGACACTGGTTTGGGAAGCGTGGATCAGTCCGACCCGTTCCATCTGGAATACACTGTATCATTAGTTGGCGCCTTCTGTGGAAAACCTTTTGCTCCTTGCGCCAATTGTGCTCATTGTTGCCGGAGACCCCTTCCCAATAACCCTTCCCGCCACCCACCAAGGTGGATGGTCACAACTAGATCTATGGCTTCTCACCACAATGTTGCCGACCACCAAGCCGACCCTCCTAATCCAAACAACTTGCCGCAGTACTTCACAGAACTTACCAACAGCAGCAACCGCTTAGCAGAGCAAAACCAAGCCCTAATCAATGCTTTGCTTCAAAGAGACCTTCCCGTTCCTCCTCCTCCACCTCAAGATATCCCACCCAACCAAGACCGAGCCCCAAGCCATCCTATACAAAACCCTACCCACTCAACTTGGAAGGTTTGCGACCCCCTCCCCCAAACATGAACCTGCCACCCAGGCCTCACATCCATCGGTCCAGGCACCCACCCCTGAGGGAGAGGCCATAGTGTCCAGCCTTCGCTGCCTTCCGGTGGTGACAACATTCCTCTTTGGGATGCAGAACTCCGAGCCATGAAGCTCCAACTCCAAGGAGTCATGCAGAACATACAGAATAAACCATCTATCACAGCCAACTCAACGTTCGTTGCCTCCATCAGGGACAAACCCTTACCTCCTAAGTTTAAAATGCTCTCGATCGACTCTTTCGACAGTACAACAGACCCAGTCGATCACTTGAAGACCTATAGGACCCTCATGATCCTCCATGCATTCCCTGATGAAATCATGTGTTAGGCTTTCCCCGTAACAGTTAAGGGGTTGGCCTGACTGTGGTTTAGTCAGCTACCGACGGACTCTGTCTCTACCTTCCAACACCTGAGTGATTCCTTCCTCAGCCACTTCATTGGTGCCCAACGCCAACGATGTCCGACAACTCAACTCCTCAACATCCGCCAGACGGAGAGAGAGTTGCAGCGCAGCTTCGTCACCCACTTTAACACCGAGGCCTTGCAGGTGGCAGAAAATGATGACAAGGTCATTCTCACGGCTTTCATGGCCAGTCTACGATCATCTGATTTCCTTTTTTTCCTCTCCAAAAACCCCCCGACCTCCATGGCAACCCTATTTTCCAAAGCCCAAAAATACATGAAAGCCGAAGATTCCCTAGCAACCTGACAAGATCCTATTGCCAAAAACCCGACCCCTAGAGAGAAGAGAAAGGACCCAGAAACCAGAAACACCCAGTACACTCACCAAACACCTCAGTATACCGACCGACCACCCCGAGCCGACCGGTCGGCACCAACCCAACAGCCCGACCGGTTCGAACGATGCACACTCCTCAACTCTCCCATGGAACAAGTCCTGAACCAGATTCAACGAGATTATCCCTTATGGCCCCAATCGTCATGGTCTCCTTCCAACCAGCGAGACTAGTCCAAATACTGTTGCTTTCATTTGGACTACGGCCATAATACGGAGAAGTGTGTTAACCTCAAAGACCAGGTCGAGGGCTTGATACGTCAGGGACGTCTCAGTCGATTCACGGAAGCCCGCCCACAGCAGAGGCAAATGACTGAACCCATCAGAAACAACCGCCGGCCCACCCCTCCTCGACAACTCACCCAACCTAACCAAGGTTATGATTGCCCTCCACAGCAACCCCGGGCATAAGGTAACCCCGTCCCCCTTGTTGGAGAGATCAGAGTTATTGTTGGCAGGCTTGCTTGTGGAGGACCATCCCGCTCGGCTTAGCGGACAAAACTCAAAAAAATAAGGCAGGGCTCAGACAAAGAAGTTGCCACATTTAACCGTCCTTCCAAACAGCCCAAGCAGTGGATGGAGCCCATCACCTTTACGGAGGCCGACTGCATGGGCATCCGTTACCCCCATGACGACCCCTCGTCATCTCTGCCCTCCTCTCCAATTACAAAGTCAGACGGGTTCTCGTCGACAACGGCAGCTCTTCAGACATCATCTTCCTAAATGCCTTTCGCCAGCTCAAGGTCGGGGAAGAAAGTCTGTCCCCTCTCCAAACCCCATTGGTCGGTTTTACTGGAGATCGGGTGACCTCTATCGGCTCCATCGATCTTCCCATCACAATTGGCGAATACACACCCCTCAACTTCCCTATGTCACCGACCTTGGGGTCGGCACAGTGAGGGGAGAGCAGACCGTGGCCAGAGAATGTTACGTCACCTCACTTAAAGAGGTCAAGCTAAAAGAGGCTATGATCATTGAATGACTCAACGTCAGAGACGAAGACGAGCTGGTCAGAGGGGAACCAGTGGAAGAGCTTGTCGAGGTCCTCATCGATCCCACCAACCCGACAAAAACAGCCAAGATCGGCAGCCAACTATCCCCTCAAGCCAAGGCCGATCTTACAACCCTCCTAACTGAACACAATGATGTGTTTTCCTAGACCCATTCCGACATGTCGGGTATCGATCCCTCCTTCATCACTCATCGTTTGAGTATCGAACCCTATTTCCGACCCTTCCGCCAGAAACAACGCATCTTCAACCCAGAACGCAACACTCTTATTGCCTCTGAGGTAGATAAGCTACTGGCGGCACAATTTGTCAAGAACGTGGACTACCCCAGGTGGCTGTCGAATGTGGTTTTGGTCCGTAAGAACAATGGAAAATGGCGACTCTCCGTCGATTACTCCGAACTCAATCGAGCTTGCCCCAAAGCCCTTCCTCGTATAGATCTGCTTGTTGATGCCACGGTCGGTCATCAAATGCTCAGCTTCATGGATACTTTCTCTGGGTACAACCAAATTCTAATGCACCCACCTGACTAGGAACACACCTCATTCATCACCGACCAGGGAACCTACCATTATCGCGCTATGCCATTTGGGTTGAAAAATGCCGGAGCTAGTTACCAACGGCTGGTCAACGCCGTCTTTCATCATCAGATAGGCCGAAACATGGAAGTATACATCGATGACATGCTAGTCAAGAGCAAACTCTCCACTGATCATCTAGCCGACCTGCGAGAGACCCTCAGCACCCTACGGAAATATCAAATGAAGCTCAATCCGGAGAAATGCGCCTTCGGCGTAGGGTCTGGGAAGTTCTTGGGTTTCATGGTTAGTCAGCGGGGCATCGAAGCTAACCCCGAAAAGATCAAGGCCTTGATAGAAATGCAGTCACCCAGAACGGTTAAGGAGGTTCAGAGGCTTACTGGCAGAGTCGCCGCCCTCAACCGCTTCATTTCCCGCGCAACGGACAAGTGCCTCCCCTTCTTCAAAGTTCTTCGGCAGATTTTCGAGTGGACGACCGAATCCGAAGAGGCTTTCCAACAATTGAAGCAGTGCATGGCCAACCCCTCATTACTCTCCCAAGCGCTCATGGGTGAGCCCCTTTTTTTTATTTAGCCGTATCGAGCACCGCAGTCAGTGCGACCCTCATCAGGGATGACGGTTCAGTACAGCGCCCAGTTTATTACATTAGCTGGGCTCTTAGAGGCGCAGAACAAAACTATCCATTGCTAGAAAAAATGTCCTTGGCCTTGGTCACCGCCTCAAGACGACTCCGTCCTTACTTCCAAGCCCACTCCATAGTGGTCCTCACCGACCAACCTTTGAAGAAGATAATGCAATAACTAGAGCTGTCTGGCAGACTTATGCAATGGTCGGTCGAGCCCAGCTAATTTGACATATCCTACCGACCTCGAACGGCGGTCAAAGGGTAGGTTGTTGCCGATTTTATCCTAAAATTCACTAATCTCACTCCAACTACGGCCCCCCGCCCTCGCAACCCCACACTAAGACAGAAGACCCCCCACTCTTGGAGCCATAACGTCGACGGATCATCCCTCAAGAAAGGCAGTGGGGCTGTTCTCATCCTCACCACCCTCGAGGGTGGTTATTTCAAGTGTGCTCTTTGCTTCTTGTTCGACGCAAGCAATAATGAGGCTGAATATGAGGCATTGATAGTAGGTCTCCGCCTAGCCAGAGACATTGGTGTCAGCCATATCCAAGTGTTCAGCGATTCTCAGCTCATTGTCGGTCAAATCACGGGGGAATTTGATGCCAAGGAGGACACAATGCGGGCTTACAGGGATATTGCACTCCCCCTTGCTCGCCTCTTCAACAATTTCCACATCAAGCACATCCCTCGAACCGAAAACTCTAAGGCAGATGAAATGACTCAATTAGCTTCTGCTGACCAGTCAGACCTCAGCCATGGCGTCCGCCTGGAATACCTAGCCCACCCTGCCATTTCCCCTCAACAGCAGCATGTCCACTTCCTCCAAAATGAACCTATTCTATGGGCGGTAGATATCTTGCTATTTTTGAAAAATGGAGAATTGCCTACCGATAAACACCAGGCCGCAAAGGTCAGGGCTCGGTCGTCCAACTATATTCTTATCAGCGACCTCTTGTACAAACGTGGCTTTTCACGCTCATACCTGAGATGCCTCAATCCTGCTCAAGCGACCTACGTGATGAGGGAAGTCCACGAGGGTGTATGTGGCAATCATTCGGGTGCTAGATCATTAGCCCACAAAATACTTCGCACTGGTTACTTCTGGCTTACTCTCAATCAAGATGCCACCGAGTTCGTGCTTAAATGTGATAAGTGCCAACGCTTTGCCAACATCTCTCATACTCCTCCTATAGAATTGATCACACTTTGCAGTCCTTACCCATTCGCCAAATAGGGGATCGACTTAGTTGGCCCATTGCCCACCGGCCGAGGCCAAACCAAATTCGCAATCCTCGCCATTGATTACTTCACTAAATGAGTGGAGGCGGAACCCCTTGCCACAATTACCGAGCGGAACACAACCAGATTCATCTGGCAGTCGATCGCGTGCCGATTTGGCATCCCTCAAGCCATGATCTCCGACAACGGCAAACAATTCGATAATGCCAAATTTAGGAAATTCTGTGCAGAACTTCAAATCCAGCCATGTTTCTTTTCCCCAGGTTATCCCTAAGCCGATGGCCAAGTTGAGGTTACCAACCGTTCTTTTCTAAAAATCATCAAAACTAAGTTGGAAGTTGTTAAGGGACTTTGGGTTGAGGAATTACCAAACGTACTCTGGGCCTACCGCACTACCGCCCGAACCCCTACTAGGGAGACCCCCTTTCGCTTAACATACGGTGTTGAGGCGGTCATCCCAGTGGAGATCGGTCTGCCTACCCCGAGGGTTCTGCACCTGAATCCAGAACTAACTGAAGAACTGCGTCGGGCAGACTTAGACCTAATTGAAGAGCTCTGAGAGACCACAACTGTCAGGCGGGCCTCATATCAACAGAAAATGAGAACACACTACAACCGCAAAGTCCGACCAAGGGAGTTTGTTGTGGGGGACATTGTTTTGTGCGAAGCAACTCTTGCCACCAAAAATCCGACCGAGGGCAAGCTGGCAGCCAAGTGGGAGGGACCTTACGTTGTTAAGGCCATACCTCGTCCGGGCACTTACTGACTTCAGGACATGGAAGGCCGAGATCTCCCCCATCCATGGAACGCCGAGCACTTGAAACGTTATTTTCAATAAAGCCCTATTTTTGTATTGATCAATTGTTGTATGTTCTTTTTGACAATCTACACACTTAGATGTTTTTGTCTTTTTCTCACATGGTGTAAATTTGTGATCAGTGGGCTACGCTTTAAATGACAACGATCTTATATCTCAATTATTTTCTTGGTATTTCAACTAACACCCTGCTTGCAGCCTCGGTTAGACTGATTTAAAGCCTCAGCTAGATTGAGCACGAAGGGCTCAGCCAGACCGAGTCACTTAAAGCTTCAGCCAGACTGAGCATGAAAGGCTCATCCAGACTGAGTTACTTAAAGCCTCAGCCAGACTGAGCACGAAGGACTCAGCCAAACTGAGTCACTTAAAGCCTCAGACAGACTGAACACGAAGGGCTCAACCAGACTGAGTCACTTAAAGCCTCAGCCAAACTGAGCATGAAGTGCTCAGCCAAATTGAGTTACTTAAAGCCTCAGCCAGACTGAGCATGAAGAGCTCAGCCAGACTGAGTTACTTAAAGCAGACTGAGTTACTTAAAGCCTCAGCCAGACTGAGCATGAAGGGCTCAGCCAGACTGAGTTATTTAAAGTCTCCGTCAGACTGAGCATGAAGAGCTCAGCCAGACTGAGTTACTTAAAGTCTCAGCCAGACTGAGTTAATTATGGCTCAAGCCAAACTGAGCACTCAGCCAAGGCCATTCTTGTAACTTCATAATTGTGGCATAGTTGCCATATTTAGTCAAATCCTAGGTCCATGCTTTTACGCCTCTTAACATTCTTTACATTTTTCAACTTTCATTGCCCAACTCAATCTTTCATTTCTCAACACTCTTACAACATGATTTAAACCTTCACATTTTAAGACCTTTACATTTCAACGTTTTACAAGTTAGATTGGCTCCCTACTGGGTCGTGATTTAAAACTTCACATTTTTTACCATTCTCACATTTTAAACTTCACCTTGCATCGTGATTTTCTCACAAGTTAGACTGGCTCCCTACTTCTCAACCTTTACTACGATTTATACATAAGCCTTATTTGAATGACCATTCTCATTATTTTCAAATCTACAAGACATACAGACAACAGTATGAAAAAACACAACTCATAATTTTATTCATTTACAAACTTACACATAAGTTCATTACAGAAATTACACAAAAAAAAAAAAAACACACAACTCATAAAGAAATTACATCAGTCACTCCTCCTCGCTCGAAGCCAAGTCTTCTTCGTCAACCTCCTTATCTAGGGGGGTCTGGGCCACATTGTCTTCATCTATTTTCACAGTGTTGAAGTCCAAGTCTGGAAATAACTCTTTTGTTTTATGTTTAAGCATCTTCCAGCCGCTGTCCTAGAACTCAGCCATCTTATGTTTGTAGAAGTCCGACCGCTGGAAGCTCTGGATCACTTCATCTTCACTCCTACTCCCAGCGGTCGCTCCCGACGGGCCAGCCCCCGTACCCCCCTCTCTCGCCAAGCTGTTGGCAATAGCGGCATCAATGGCCATTTGGAAGTCGGCGGACCCTTTGAACTGCTCTACCACTGCAACACATAAGTCGGGGTACGCCGCCCTCTCAGATGCTAACTTGGCTCTCTCCTCTTCCAAGGTCTTCTCCAACCCTGCCTTCTCAACTACAGACCTGGCCCGCTCGTCCGCCAATACCTTCTCCAACTCAACAATCTTCAGATCTGCTTCTTCTTTTTCTTTGATCGACTGAGCACAAAGATCTTCATTGCAGACCATGGCCTCATCCCACATTTCGTTGGCGACGGTGCAGGCTTTCTGGGCCTCTTCCAGCTTCTTCTGCTCGCCAGCCAACTGGAACTCGAGCGACACCACCTTGTGGCATTCTGTCTCTAGCTCTAGCTTGGTGGCGAGTAGCTCAACATTAGCACAGTCGGCTGAATAGTCCTGCACCATCGCCAACACCTCAATCTTCTTGGCGCTTTGGGCATACTCCAGCCCCCTAACACACGCACTCCGCGCGGCTCTTCTCCACCCCCCGGTCTCCCTCCTTAAATTTTCAAGTTAGGCCTTCACCTCCTCTACTTTGCCTTCAATGGCTCAACTTCGCCTTTTGCGTACGCCGTTTTCTTCAGCAAGGCTCCTGCTAAGGTTGTCGCCTTCATCTGGGCCGAGCAGAGCCCCCTTAACAGCTCAGCCTCTGTAAAACTCGCCATCAAGCGCACTACCGCATCCTCCACCACGCCCAAGAGCCGATCGGCAGCAGTCCTGGCTTTGACTCATTCTCCCTCCAGTCGCACGGACACTGTTGGAGCGTGGTAAATGACGGTTTTCAACCTGGCCCTCTCTTCTTCTCCTTGGGTCGCAGAACCCCCCTTGGGCTGTTGCTTTCTCCTTGGGGCGCAGGACCCCCTTTGGGCTGTTGCTCTGCCCCCTACTCAGGGCCAGTCGCTCCACCTTCCACTTGTGTTTCGAGGTCCATGGCATTCCCCACCCCACCCCTTGTCTCCTCAAGCTCCACCTCTGGGGCGACCTTTGCCACCCCCTCCTTCATCTTCTTCAATGCTGGCCCCTCTTCACCCTTGTCCACCCTCTTCTTCTTTTTCTTTCCCTTCAACACAGTCTCCACCTCCCTGTTGCTTCTTTCCTTCAATGGATCCACTAGGGGCCGTCGTGGCTCAAAATCACCCAAGTCCTTTTCCCCTAGCTGCTTGGCGCACGGTCGGATTCTTTCCCTCGCGATCGGCTTCGGTGGACGGTCTACCTGTGACTCTTTGTATTTATTAGCCTTGGCAAAACTCATCCTATCCTCCGCCTACTACGCCCTCCCCCTCGCCTCTAGTTCTGCCGGCGCAAAATCTCCACCCGTCGGCTGAGGGCCCAGCCTTGCGGTGAACAAGGCTGAGGGCTGAACGAGGTCGTCCCACTTGGCGCCCTCTTTCTCCCTCCATGCCTTCACCTTCTTCACCCTCTCTTCTGCCGCTACCCCCAACCATGGCTCCACCGACTTAGTTGGCACTCTCCACACGATGCGCACTCCTACTCTCCCGTTGGCGGACACATAGAACCACCGCAGCCTCCACCTTTTAATTAAAGACGGTAACCCCGCCACTAGACCCTTCATTGTCGCCGCTTGTAAAGTGACCCAAGTCTCTTGCTGGCCTGAAGCCTTGTAGCATGCAAAAAACGCGTCCATCGTCATTGTAACCCCCTTGTTCGCCCGCGGCCACGCGCTTGCACAAGCTAGTAAGATCTTCCACGCATTGGGCATCAGTTAGCCTGGAGCCACCTCCAACAGATCCAACACGTCCACTACTATCCGGGGGAGTGGCAACCTCAAACCCCCCTTTAATGCCTCTTCGTAGAGGGAAAATTCCTCCGGTCGAGCATCGGATGCCCTTTCCTTTGATGTCGGCAGTTTTAACTTTATTTCTATGGGGATCTGATACTTCTTACGCATGACCTCCAATTCCTTCGCGGTAAAGGTCGATTTGTCGGCCTTTGTGTGCCAGTGATCTGGCTCTACCTGACTGATCGGCTTTGCAGCCGCTATCAGCGGGGACGAGTGGGGTCGCCCCGCCGGCTCCCCCTCACTTCCTGTTCGCTTCTCCGTTCTGTATTGCTCCGCCAGGTCCATCGCGTCGTCGTCTCCCAACGCATCTAGCCTCACGATGGGCACATCCTCTCGAGCCATCTCTCTGATATGCTTGCGTATAGCTTCAGATGCTGGTACAAGATAGTTCACAAAATGTTGCAAAGGTGTATCACTCGACACAAAATAGTTTACTTTTGGAATGTTTTGGTTTTTTACAAAAAGGTAGGTAAAGCGGATAACACCAAAAGCCCAAGGCTTGCCTGTCTTCCAAGGGTTACAATTAAATTTTGCCAGCTTGAAAATTTTCAAAAAATCTGCCAAAACCGCCTTTTCAACACCCTATGTCAACCTACCTTTTCGTTTCTTGCCCAACGTCTAACCTCCCCCATCACGGGATTCTACCACGTGTATGACCACGATCTACTGCCCCCTCCCCTTACCCTGTCTTTTCCACTTCAAATCACCACGCGCCTTGCCACTCCTTGAGCCCCGCGCACCGCAACTTGTCCCTCCACTCGGCCACCCTTTGCGGTCGGTCCTCCTCATGGTCGGTCCCTCTACTCGGTCACCCTTCGTGGTCAGCCCTCCTCATGGTCTGTTCCTTCACTCGGTCACCCTTCGCGGTCACCCCTCTTCAGGGTCGGTCCCTCCGCTCGGCCACCCATCGCCGTTGGCCTACCTCTCGGTCGGTCCTCGCCTCGCCGGTCTTTCACAACCATCGTTTTCTTCATTATTCCCTTCGTTGGACTAAAGTTGCACTTGGGAATGGGGGACTACTGACATGGGTAAGCCCATAAAGGTTATAGCCCACCACTTAGGGCCCAATACATAATTCAAATACTAAAGCCCAATGTTGCTGGAGCTCAAAGTGGCATTAAGAGCCAATGACATCTAAACACGTAGCAAGAGAAGGACAAGCCACATAAGCAGACAAAGATCCTACAAAGTTATTGCACTGCACATTAACCATTAATGGAGCTCCTTACAATATTTATTGCAATAACCCCTCTCCGTCACGGCAGAACGGCCTCACCATGAACAAGGTAAGCTAGAGTATAGACTTTTGGCCAAGGTGACAGGTTGGAAGGGACAACGAAATGATTAGCAAAGGATATAAGCAGGCATCGAAGACAAGAAAAAGGTTAAGCTTCTTTATCACTAATCTATCTCTACATTCCATCCCTCTTTCTAACTTGCTCGTCGGAGGGTTCGCTGGATGACTCCCCGTTCCCCGTTAAACTCTTGTGCAGGTTTCTCTGTGGGCTTGGCACCTCGGACACTGGTTTGGGAAGCGTGGATCAGTCTGACCTGTTCCATCTGAAACACGCTGTATCATCAACATTTGTCCTTCCTTCTTATGCCACCAACTGATTCCCCTACTTCCATGTCCCTAACCCTGTTACTTTTGCAACATCGAATCCTCACCATTTTTGATCGGCCCTTCTTCAATATAGTCTGTTTTCAATATGTGATGTTTGATCTACAATAATGGTCTTGTTTTAAGTTTGCCATGGGGTGTGAAGATGGATTTCGTAGTAGACATGATTGGGTGGTGATGGTCTAGTCGTGACAAGGAGTTGGTTTTGGCGGTGGTGTAGAAGATGGGTTTTGAGAGGACTTGATTAAGCGTTGGTTGGGGGTGGATTTGGTGTTGGTTTGGTAAGATGCTAATGTTGCTTTGAGAGTTTTGGGGTCGCAATTGAAGGATTTGGAGGTGGATTCGTGATGGTGAAAGTAGTGGGGTGTAAACACCCCATTTTTGACCGTCTTCAAGACTTGGACGTCACCGTTTGAACACTCGGTGATCATCCATGTTTGTGTTCGTCTTGAGTTCTCGGAGGTCTCGGCCATGCGCCTAGCCTCAAGACCTCTCGACTTGCCTGTTTTGTGTTTAGTTTTACACCAAACACTTGTTGTTTTGCTTCTGAGGACAGGGAATGGCTTGTTAGCCATCCCCACACCTCACCGGCCATGGCTTGAGGCCACCGGCTGTGTTTTGTTACCATCGGCCAAATGTTTGGCCGATCGACACCCTGTTTGGTCGGTCGACCATTTATTTGGTCAATTTGTCATTTTTGGCTGGCCGATCACTGTGCATCTGCTTTTGGCAGATATTTTGTGCCAGCTGTGATAGCTGGCACCTACTTTGTACCCCCTCCATACACGTGTATGGAGGGATTTCACTCTTGCTTAGCTTGTTTTGTAAGCTTTGCAAGAGTGATCCTCTATAAAGGGAGGTCTCCTCCTCCCTCCTTTAGGGTTACAAAAAAAGAGTTCCAGAGAGCTCTGAGAATAGGGTTAGGTCTTGTGTATCTATCTATCTCTATATCTCCCTCTATTTCACTCTTGTGTGTGTATAAGGTGTATTTGTTCTTAGTTTTGCACTAGGACACCTAGTATCACACCTTACCTTGGTTGCTGAGGTGCCAAAGGGTTGTTGCTAAGGTTTTTGAGTGGATTTAAGCTTGGAAAGGCTGCTGGAGCTCCATTCTTGAAGAGGTCTACAAGGGTGAGACTTTTTCCCCTTTATTCCCCATTTTTGCATAGGCTTTTAGTCATCCTTGCATATGTTTTTAAGCTTAACTTATAACATATAACAGTTCTGATTTTAAGTGCTTAAAATAGTTGTTTAAGGTTGTTTTGGTGTTTGGGGTTGTTTGACCCCTTTTAGGCCTTGTTTGGCCTCATTTTTGTGCATTTTTGGTGAGCTCCGGGACCACTTTTGTAACAACCCTCATACTGTTTACCGATTAATGACTGATTGATTACCGATAACCATCGATTACCGTTAAACTGAATTGATTATGACTGATAATTGGACTGATTAAAAGTACTGAACTGCCTGACCAAAATTGAAACTGAATTGAATGAATACATCTGTTTGAATTGCATTCTATCTGTTTGATTAATTATTTGATCTGTTCGTATTTTAGTGTTTAAACTGCTAATTGAAGGCCTTATCGACGGCCGAACTGGGAATGGATTAATGTTTTATGATCCTCATAATTAATGTGATTTTATGGTATTTTTATCTGAAAACTGATTAGGTATGCTTGAATTAGATTAAATAAGCTAATTAAAGAGTTAGGCTTAATTACAGAATTGCCACCCTTAGTGGCCCACTCAATATAACATATTCGAGCCTTACATTTGACCACATAACACATTTTCCTCAGCCTTTTCTTGCTCTAGCCGACCAAGAGAGGGAGAGAGTGAGAGAACTTGTCTTCCATCTTGAGTTTTGCTTGCTAATTGAAGAACTTGAAGGGTATATTGCTACTTTAGACTCCTAAACCTTGAATACAAGACTAAGGTAGGAAACTCATCTTCTTCTTGTGGTTATTGAGCTAGTTCTTGCATGATTCATACTTCATTGTAGAACTAAGTCATGATTTGGTTCAAGAATGTGGAATTATAGCTTCATTTCATGCATGCATGTTTGAATTAAGGAGTTTTGAGTTGAATTCATGGTAAAATGGTGCATGCATGTTCATAATTTTGTAATGGTCCATGTTTTCAACTTGTTTTTGGATCAATTGGCTCCTTAGAGCATCAGATTGGAACTTCCAAATGATTTGAATTCGTGCATGTTTGCGTGTTCATATTGTTCATGAAATTGGTTTAAATTGAGTTTGAATTAAACACCCTTGGGCTTTGATTTCTTAAAATTGAGCTTTGAAACGTGTTATTCTATGTGTTTATAAATGTTTTCCAGAAAATGGGCCCAAGAGGATCGGTTTTGATGCCTTTGAACTTGGTTTTGAGCTTGGAGGTGCAATCTGGAATTTCCAGATTCTGCACTTCCGCTCGAGCGGGGGAATCGCCGCTCGAGCGTAGAATCCGAGCATCCAGTATTTCTGCATTGTTGTTTTACAGTCCGCTCAAGCGAACTAGGCGCTCGAGCGGAGTCATGTCTCAAGCTCGAGCGGGCGTCGAGCGGAGATTTCACACATCCAGTACTTTTACAGTAAGCTCGAGCGGGAAATTTTACGCTCGAGCGGGAAATTTTACGCTCGAGCGGGAAATTTTACGCTCGAGCGGGAAATTTTACGCTCGAGCGGGAAATTTTACGCTCGAGCGGGAAATTTTACGCTCGAGCGGGAAATTTTACGCTCGAGCGGGAAATTTTACGCTCGAGCGGGAAATTTTACGCTCGAGCGGGAAATTTTACGCTCGAGCGGGAAATTTTACGCTCGAGCGGGAAATTTTACGCTCGAGCGGGAAATTTTACGCTCGAGCGGGAAATTTTACGCTCGAGCGGGAAATTTTACGCTCGAGCGGGAAATTTTACGCTCGAGCGGGAAATTTTACGCTCGAGCGGGAAATTTTACGCTCGAGCGGGAAATTTTACGCTCGAGCGGGAAATTTTACGCTCGAGCGGGAAATTTTACGCTCGAGCGGGAAATTTTACGCTCGAGCGGGAAATTTTACGCTCGAGCGGGAAATTTTACGCTCGAGCGGGAAATTTTACGCTCGAGCGGGAAATTTTACGCTCGAGCGGGAAATTTTACGCTCGAGCGGGAAATTTTACGCTCGAGCGGGAAATTTTACGCTCGAGCGGGAAATTTTACGCTCGAGCGGGAAATTTTACGCTCGAGCGGGAAATTTTACGCTCGAGCGGGAAATTTTACGCTCGAGCGGGAAATTTTACGCTCGAGCGGGAAATTTTACGCTCGAGCGGGAAATTTTACGCTCGAGCGGGAAATTTTACGCTCGAGCGGGAAATTTTACGCTCGAGCGGGAAATTTTACGCTCGAGCGGGAAATTTTACGCTCGAGCGGGAAATTTTACGCTCGAGCGGGAAATTTTACGCTCGAGCGGGAAATTTTACGCTCGAGCGGGAAATTTTACGCTCGAGCGGGAAATTTTACGCTCGAGCGGGAAATTTTACGCTCGAGCGTGTACCTTTGTTGCATGATCGCTCGAGCGGGG
>NW_021025870.1:360145-412479 GCF_004153795.1 Camellia sinensis
GGAGGTCTCCCTCCTCCCTCCTTTAGGGTTTACCAAAAAAAGAGTTCCAGCAGAGCTCTGAGAATAGGGTTTAGGTCTTGTGTATCTATCTATCTCTATATCTCCCTCTATTTTCACTCTTGTGTGTGTATTAAGGTGTATTTTGTGTCTTAGTTTTGACTATGACACCTAGTAATCACACCTTAACCTTGGTTGCTGCAGGTGCCAAAGGGTTGTGGCTAGGTTTTTGAGTGGATTTAAGCTTGGAAAGGCTGCTGGAGGCTTCCATTCTTGAAGAGGTCTACAAGGGTGAGACTTTTTCCCCTTTATTCCCCCATTTTTGCATAGGCATTTTTAGTTCATCCTTGCATATGTTTGTAAGCTTAACTTATAAACATATAACAGTTCTGATTTTAAGTGCTTAAAATAGTTGTTTAAGGTTGTTTTGGTGTTTGGGGTTGTTTGACCCCTTTAGGCCTTGTTTGGCCCTCATTTTTGTGCATTTTTGGTGAGCTCCGGCGACCACTTTTGTAAACAACCTCATACTGGTTTACCGATTAATGACTGATTGCATTACCGATAACCAATCGATTACCGTAAAACTGAATTGTTATGACTGATAATTGGCACTGATTAAAAAGTACTTGAACTGCCTACCAAAAATTGAAACTGATTGAATGAATACATCGTTTGAATTGCATTCTATCTGTTGATTAATTATTTGATCTGTTGTATTTTAGTGTTTAAACTGCTAATTGAAGGCCTTATCGAACGCCGAACTGGGAATGGATTAATGTTTTATTTGATCCTCATAATTAATGTTATTTTATGCGTATTTTTTATCTGAAAACTGAATAGGTATGCTTGAATTAGATTAAATAAGCTAATTAAAGAGTTAGGCTTAATTACAGAATTGCCACCCTTAGTGGCCCAACTCAATATACATATTCGAGCCTTACATTTGACCACATAACACATTTTCCTCAGCCTTTTCTTGCTCTAGCCGACCAAGAGAGGAGAGAGTGAGAGAACTTGTCTTCCATCTTAGTTTTGCTTGCTAATTGAAGAACTTGAAGGGATATTTTGCTACTTATAGACTCCTAAACTGAATAACAAGACTAAGGTTAAGGAAACTCAAATCTTCTCTTGTTGGTTATTGCAGCGTAGTTCTTGCATGATTCATACTTCATTGTAGAACTAAGTCATGATTTGGTTCAAGACATGTGGAATTTATAGTTCATTTTCATGCATGCATGTTTGAATAAGGAGTTTTGAGTTGAATTCATGGTAAAAGCTGCATCATGTTCATAATTTTTGTAATGCGTCATGTTTCAACTTGCTTTTTGCGATCAATTTGAGCTCCTCTAGAGGGCATCAGATTGCGACTTCCAAATGATTTGAATTCGTATGTTTGCGTGTTCATATTGTTCATGAAATTGTTTTAAATTGAGTTTGAACTTAAAACATCCTTGGGCTTTGATTTCTTAAAATTATGAGCTTTGAAACGTGTTATTCATGTGTTTAATAAATGTTTTGCCAGAAAAGCAGCCCAAGAGGGGATCGGTTTTGATGCCTTTGAACTTGGTTTTGAGCTTGCGGAGGTGGGCAAATCCTGGAATTTCCAGATTCTTGCACTTCCGCTCGAGCGGGGGAATCGCGCCTCGGACGTGGAATCCGAGCATCCAGTATTTTCGTGCACTGTTTTACAGTCCGCTCGAGCGAGAACTTAGGCGCTCGAGCGAGTCATGTCTCAATCTCCGAGCCGGGCGTCGAGCGGAGATTTCACCTCATCCAGTACTTTTACAGTACGCTCCGAGCGGGAAAAGTTTACGCTCGAGCGTTGTACCTTTGTTCGCATGACCCTCGCGTGGGCGAAACTTGCTGCTCGAGCGGGACTCTGTTTTTCTGAAAATGCTTTTAAATTTGCATCTTTTGCATCCTCATTCCATTCTAGGCATCTTAGGCCTAGTTTAAGAATCTTGTTGAGGATATAGATGTAGAACACACCGAAGGCATTAGGGATTAAGTTGTTTATCTTTCCCAACTGTGTAGCTTTAGTGTGTGTTCAACCTTGTGAAACTAAATGTTAGGTTGGCGAACTGGGAGGCACGGCTTTAGCATAACTGTAGGCCCAAACTCTGTGATAACAACTGTGTAAAGATATGTTCAAAATGATTATCTTTACTGAAACAACTGAACTGCTACTACTTTCTGAACTGTTTACTGTTAATTGAATGAATGTATGTCCCTATTTCTGAACTGTATTGTGGCATCCTTAGCAACTATCTAGTTTACCTGACTGTTACTGTACAGAGATCTCTGTCGGTCCCTCGTGGAACCACTACTGTTTACTGATTGATGGCCATCATTACTGTTCGCGTCTTATTAAGACCTACTGTTTACTGCTATTGCTAATGGATGGTATCCACATATGGACTGAAATAAACTGTTCTGACCTGAAAGACTGAAGTAATCTGTTTAATGAAACTGATTTTCATTACTGTAAGGACATTTCATTTCACAACCCCCTTTTACGCAATTATGTTATTTCACTGCTTTAGCTCACTGTTTATATATATATGTAGGTGCTCAGCCACCAGATCGGAGCTGGAGCGTGGGTTTAGGACTCCAGTTTGTCAGCCGTGTGCCTCACTCGAGGTTTCCGAGTTGCCATGCTATGGCTTTGGCGGTGTCTTGGTTTTTCCCCCGTCTGTCCCCATACCGTTTGGATTACTGTTATAGACTGTTGCTGCTAACCGTACTGCTATCAAGGGATTAGGTCCCTGTTACTGTGTGAACTGTAAATTTTGTATAGACGTGTACTGTTTGTATACGTGAATGCATGAAAAATCTTTTTGGCATGCAGACTGTCACAGCTCAATGGACATTATTCATTTTACTGTATTGGCTTCCGCCAGCCCTGATACTCCTGTTTACTGTACTACTGTTAAGCGGCCTCGTAATCTCAGCAATTACTTGGCGGTTACGGTGCTAAACCTATAGGGCTGGGTTTGCGGTCGCCGACAACCTGTTTGGCCTCGCTCACCACTAAAATCCAATGGGATTTTAGTGGTGGGGGATGGTGCTTTAAGGTTTCTAAGAAGGGAGAGGTCATCCCCTCTCCTTGTTGCCTTCAAATATTGGCCATTTAGCTCATGTGTGAGCACCTTCTTGAGTTCATGTTGGCCATGTCTTAAGTGTCCATTGTGCTATTTTTGCCATGAATATAGCACTGTTTTAAGTTGGTTTTAGACAACACCCATGCATGCTTTGCATACTTGTCTTGTAATGCCATGAAATTACCTTAACATGCTTTGTGCTTTGAGCCTTGTTTCTAGCATGATTTTGGCCTAGCTTTGTGAAGCTTTTATGCATGTTTTGGTGTGCTTGAGGTCTGTTTTTGGTTGCTCGGGTCATCCACGCTTTGCTTTGTATAGCTACCATATAATCTCCCTTGTAGGCCTTGAGTGTTGACTCCTCTAGCATGCTTTACTTGCTTTGTTTCAGTGGTTTGGAACCACTTATCATGTCATTTCAGTCCTTGTGGCATGCTTGTATGTTTGCATTTGATACTCCTTTAATACTTTAAAAGGTTGATGCTTTATGCCTCATGTATGGGTCATTTTGTATGTATTTAGGTCTAGGCCATTTAGATGCCATCTAGGTGGGTTTTGGGGCTCATTTTAGCATGTCATATCTCTGTTTTGGTTGCTTAATTCATGCCATGTTTGGTTGCATTAAGTGTGGTGTATTGCCTCTCTAGTGGCCTTGCATACCTCATACATTTGCCCCTTTTGTTTTTACCTTGTTGGCTTTGGTCATCGCATGTGTTAAGCTTACTTTGCCATGCTTTAGAACTGTCTTGGGTCACATTTGCCATGTGCCCTTTGTTTTGTATGGTTTTGGTTCAAGCCCTCTTGCTATTTTTGGGCTTTAAGCTCTATTGCATGCCATGCTTGGTTTGTTTATGTGATTTGGCATCACTTTTAGCACCATTTCAGAGCTTGCAACATTGTCACATTTGCATGCTTTTCATCCTTTTTTAAGTGTGCTTAAAAGGTGTTCTTTGATGCATAAGTGTTGGACCTTGCGTGCATGAATGTTTGTGTGTACATTCGCCTTGCATGTTGTCACACACTTGATCCCTTTGTATGTTGTTGCATGCTTAGGTGGTAGTGCATTTGGCATGCATTTCTTTTGCTTTGGTTGCTTAACATGTCACATGTCTTGCATGTTTGTTTGTTGGCATTACATTTTACATGCTCGTTAGCTTGCATACTTGTTACATGTTTGCATACTTGCCTCTATGTTCATGTTGCATACTAGCCTATATGTTTAGGTTGCATTTGGCATGCATGCCTTGCCTCTTGAATCGATTATGATAGAAGTTGGGTCCATTTGTTTGTTTGGTTTGCATTACTTTTGACATCAAAATGCATACTTGGCTTCTTGGATCATCACGCATTGAAATGCGCGATTTGTGGTCCGAGGGTCGATGACCATCATCATTTGAGTCATGAACATGATAAGGAGGGTGTTGGTGCACACATTTGCTTGAAATGTGTTGCCATGCCATGTTTGTCCTCTGCTGTTGTCAAAACAGGATTCTGCAGGCATACATGGTCAGCCGACCATCTCTATTACCGACTGACCAAACATTTGAGGCCGAGAGCCATATCAATGGTCGATGACCAATTCCCTATAGCCGGTGGTGTTCCCCCTTGGCCAGTGACATCCCACAACCTTCAAAGAGTGATGCTGAAGCATCCTTGGGATTTGTGCAAGTCTCAGATATGCAGAGCAGTGTAAACAGAGGCAACTTGTGCATGGCGACGGATTTCCGAGCGAACCTGAGCGCGCATGCATTGGACCCTTTTCCCAAGGCTGTTTTATTGCTTTCTTAGCTTAGTTAATTTGCTTAACTAGTTAAGTGGTCTGTAATATTTAATTAGCTAGAATAGTTGATTATTTATTCGGGTTTGTATTATTTATTCGGTTTCTCCGAGAGAGAGCATAATTGTGTAATAAGTGTGGGTGCGTGCGTGCATGTCTTCCAACCCCCACTTCTTTCTCCTTTTTACTTACCTGTTTTTGATGGTTAGTACTAGGGCATATTTCATTTAGCATACCTTATGCTATGCATGTGTGCATCATTCATTTGTATTGTATGCACTGGGCTCGGCGCATCATACTAACTGCATAAGTATTTCAAACCCAAACTTGAATACATGCTATTAGTTGCATTTCACATGCCATCCCTACATTAGCCGAGCCTATTCTAGTTGCATTTTTTATGCGATGCATTAGTCATTTAACATGGACTTGGATCATACATTTGATTGCTAACAAGTTCCTTGTTTTGGCTTGGAGTACGACGTAAGTATTTATGCTTTAGCATCTCGCATGAGTGTGAATGATGACATGACAGCATGCTTACCATGTGGCTATATGCTTATGTGATATATCTGCCTGAATGCTTGTGGGTGAAGATTGGATTGTTTGAGTTGGAACAACTCCTTGAAATCCGTGTTTTAGCCTACTTGCGAGTAGCAAATTTCAAACCGATTTCCAAACAAATGGATATGTGATGCTTTGTTCCAAATTAGGCGATCTAGTCTATACTTTTGTATTGTGCGCATCACATAGTAAGATTAGCTAATTAACCGGAATAAGAACACATAACGCTTTCAAAACTAGATATCATGGTTAGTAGAGGCCGATCTTCGGATTGGGTGAGCGAGGGTGCTCATAGCTGACCTTCTCCAATTGTCCCCAAGTTCCCGAGCCGAGACAACTTTGGTGATGACTGACACGTGGCCTTAGGCAAACGAGTCAGGGTTTCCTAAATTCTCTCATAAAAAATATTTAGGTGGCGATTCTGTATCTGGCAAAGAAGTCCATGTTTGGCATTTCTTTCTCAAAAATCTGTTTTTCAAAACGATTTGTCAGATTTGAACTCTTTGGTGATTTATCAATTTCACATTGCACATTGTGAGATCAGATTAAGAACCGTGACAATTTGAGAGTCCGAACTGTAGTGAGCCCGAAATGAACAGAACGAGATCCCCTCCCGGGACGTTCGGGGACGTCTACGAGGGTTTGGTAGTGATGGTTTGGTAGTGGTGGGACTGGGTTTGGTAGTAGTTCAAGAGTGTTGGGAGCTGGGTTTTGGAATGGTAGAAGGGTTGGATTAGGTGTTAGTTTGGGGTGGATTTGTGTTGGTTTAGGAGTTGAGGTGTTAGTAATGGGTGGTGATGGTTTAGAGGTGGTGGAGAAGGTGAGTGGTTGGTAGTTGTACCTAGTGGTGGGAGTGAGAAAGAAGATGAATGACAAAAAGAGAAGGAAAAAAAAACATTTGTCCTTTGAATTTGGTCACATGTTGAGCATGTGACTATTTTTCGTCCAAAAAAATCAGCTCCTTTTTCCTTTTTTTTTTTTTTCTTTTTTTTTTTTTTTTATTTATTTGATTGAAAAATTAATCAAATTTATTTCGTTCCCCTCATTTAATGAGAAAACGAGTCCAAATTGACAAGATCATTTAAGGAATGATATGAAAAGAGAGAGACGAGAACATATTAAATAAAAAAAAAAGTATTGTGTTCAAATTAAAACAATAAAAACTAAAATAAAATTAAAATGAAACTACAAGAATGATAAAATTTGTTGTATAGTAATCTTCTTAATTAAATTATTACAAATTTAATAAGATGCATCTTATGATCAAAACAAGATACATATTTTAAATTTAAGGGCATGTGACATAATCTTAATTACTTATTATTATGTGTGAAATTTCATACCAAAACATATAGTAAACCCAAATTACCACCGCATCAAATTTCACCCACAATCAAAATTATAACCACCTTATGTCAAATCCCCCATTAAAGTAAACATCACACGCATTCTTTTGAATTTGTTTCTTTCTCCCTTTCATATCTTAGTTTCTTCTAAAATTTAAATAAAATATAAAATAGTAAGAAAAAAATAAAAAGATGAGAGAGAAAAGTTGTTTTGGCAACAAGCACAAGTGAGCATAGGAGTTTTGTAAAAGAGTGTTAATGATACAATGACAAATAGCGAATAAGATGGTTAGCAGAGTGGGATTAAAGGCTAATTGGCGTGGTGAAGGTCATGGAGTGGTAGGGAGTGAAAAACTAGAAAATGGGCAGAATGTGGATCACTCAATGCTAGGGAGCGTGAGAGAGTGGGGTTATTGGTACCCTATTTTTCGTCCACTCCATTTTATTTTCCAATGTGATTTTGGTTAAACCAAGTTTGATTTATTGGTTTTCACAAAATATGCAAAGAGTTATTTGATAAATTGACACATATGATTTATTATATCATCGGTCAAACTTTGATGCAAGGCAAATTAAAAGTATGAAACCTCAAAACAAAATGTATTTTGCTTTAGATGTATGTATATTATCGATGTAAGGTAAGTTATACTAGATTAATCATTGGGGCCTCGCCTAATTTTTAAGAATGGTGATTGGTTTTAGTATTGCAAAATAACTTTGAGATTCTCTGGTATAATTTGTCGATCATTGGAATTCATTTAAATTTTAGGCGATGATTAACCTATTACCATTGACTAATCTCATGGTTAACTTTTCTTCTCTATTTCATTTATTGTTACGCCCTATTTTGTCTTTTTATATCTTGTTATGTTTATGTTTATGGATGGTGAATAATGAAATAATTGCGTAAAAATAAAATTAAAAAAGGAATTCTCATGCCATATATATTTCAATCAATATGGACTCATTTTCTTTATAAAAAATATGGATATTTTCTTTTAAAAAATGGAATTATCATTTTTCATAAATTTATTTTTCTCAAAATTGTACAATTATAACCAATTATTTAAACATTTTTTAAGTTGTGAACAATATTTTGTGATTTTGTTGTAAATGATAACAAAATTTTTAAAAATTGTGGTTTTAAACTAAATAAAACCGCGTTTGGTTCAATTCGGTTTAATTCTATGATTTACATTATTTGAATTAGTTTCAAATTTTATGCAACGATATATAATGATTTAATTCGTAATTTATTTCTAAATCGAACCAATTCAAACCATCCTCACCCTTTCCTAATTCATATAATACACGTTTTATGTTCAATGAATGTTAATAATTTCAGAAATATTACAAATCCAAACTTAACTATTCAGAAATTACTCAAAATTGTTTTATTATGATTCAGATTTATTGTATATATGAATCTCATACTACACAAATTCAATCCCAACCGCACAACTTTCATTCAGGATAAATTCGAGGTATTTAAGTGGAGTTCATTGCATTTTCTAATATTTTTTTTTTGAGATTTATGTAAATTTATTATTTAGTTTAAAATAATTTTGTGGCAATTATTTTGTCAATTGGTATGCGGGAAATTATAGACTATTTCTGTAGTATTATGTATCTGTACTCTCTAGTAGCATCTCTAATGGTATATCTTTTTTTTTTACCAAATCTGAGTAAAAACTTCATTTGATATCAAGTGTTCCAATAGAAGATTTTGAGCTTTTCTCAAAACATTGATCGACCAACTAGTGTAATTTTTTCACAAATTTTTTTAAAGAGTGGTCATCCAGGGGACATCCAGAGAGACATCCAGTGTGAAAATCCAACGGCTATGAATAGTGATTTGATAAAAGATCTTAACCATCCTTAATATGGTGAAAGATTTTTCATATCCTCAATTTGATATGGAGCAAGAAAAATGATGATTTTTCATCAAATTTAAATTTGATGAAAAAATTGATAATACGGTGAAGATGGTCTAACCAATCATCATTTATTATGTCTCCTTATATTCCTCAATCACCCAACACAATATCCCACATATCTACCTTCTCCATCAATTATAATACTATAAAATATGACGTATCTATCCTTTACGCTATGTTTGGGTTGAGTGATTTGAAAAGAAAAGAAAAGAAAAGAAATGAAGAAATATGTATTTCTTTTACTTGTTTGGATAACTTAAGTGGGAAGAAATTGAGAGAAACTCATTTCTCTCATAACTTTTATTTTCAATCTTTTCAAAAGTGAAGAGATTAGAAGAGAAAAGAAACTAACATATTTTTATATTTTCATACCCTATAAAAATAAAAGAAATAAAATGATTGAAAATATAAAAAAGTTATTTTAGTAATATAACATAAAATAATTTCTTTTCTTTTCTCTTATGTTATGAAATCTAATCAAACAAGAAAAAAAGAAATTATAATCATTTTATTTTTTTTCTTTTCTCTTATAACTTAAGTAATCATTTCATTCTTTTCCAGATTCTCAAACGCATTGTTAGAACTACTCGATAACTACCGTTGGTATGCTTTCTAAACTAAGAAACAAAGAAAAATTCCATCCACGTGAATGTGTAAGAGAGAGAGCGCGCGAGCATAGGGGAAATGAAACAGAAGCGGAAAAAAACGAAAGGAGAGGCGCAAGGGAAGGTGCAAGCAAGACGGGCGAGACGCAGAGCAATTTGCGGGGGAGGGGGGAGTTTTGAGAGGTGGAAATTGAGAGTCCCTTATGAAAAATATATTATAAAAGGGGAAGGTGGTGGCAGGGAACATCACAAACTCATAAAAACAAAACAAAATTTCCATATTCTTCTTCTTACAAAAAAATACATAAATAACAAAGAAGAAGAGAATAAAAGAAAAAATTAAAAAAAGTGAGAAAGGGAGGAGGAGCCAGCCAAACATGGGTAGCATGAAGACGACGTTGGTGGCAGCCGCATTGCTGCTTTGCTTATTGGCCGGGGTGTCAGTGGTACGGGCAGAGGACCCGTACCTATTCTTCGAGTGGACTGTCACTTACGGGACAATTTCGCCGGTGGGAGTCCCCGTGCAAGCAATCCTCATCAATGGTCAGTTTCCAGGGCCTAAGATCAATTGCACCTCCAACAACAACATTGTTGTTAATGTCTTCAACAAACTCGATGAGCCGTTTCTCCTGACCTGGTACGGGATCCAGCAAAGGAAGAACTCGTGGCAAGACGGTACGCTTGGAACCATGTGCCCAATCCAACCGGGCACAAACTACACATTCAAATTCCAGGTCAAGGACCAGATTGGAAGCTACTACTATTTCCCAACCACTGGCCTTCAAAGGGCATCTGGCGGAATTGGTGGCCTACAGGTCCATAGTCGGCTTCTCATCCCGGTCCCCTTTGATGCACCTGCCGATGAATACTTTGTCATTGCTGGGGATTGGTACAACAAGGGCCATAAATCTATTCAGAAGCAATTGGACACCGGGCGCTCACTCGGCAGACCTGATGGTATCCAGATCAATGGCAAGTCTGGCAAGGTCGGTGGCAGCAACGAGCCCATGTTCAACATGGAGGCTGGCAAGATCTACAGGTACAGGGTCTGCAATGTGGGAATGAAGACATCACTGAATTTCAGGATCCAAGGTCACAGTTTGAAGCTAGTGGAGATGGAGGGTTCACACACCGTTCAGAACGTATACGACTCTCTTGACGTGCACATTGGTCAGTGCTTCTCCGTATTGGTCGAAGCCAACCAAGAGCCCAATGATTATTACATGGTGTTTTCCAGCAGATTCACCAAGCAACCATTGACTAGTGTTGCAGTCATCCGCTATGCCAACGGGAAGAATTCACCTTCTTCTGAGCTGCCAGCACCCCCACCAGAGACAGCCACTGGAATCGCATGGTCCATCAATCAGTTCCGCTCATTCCGCTGGAACCTCACTGCTAGCGCTGCCCGCCCCAACCCTCAGGGATCATACCACTATGGTAAAATCAACATCACCCGCACTATCAAGCTTGTCAACTCGAGGAACAATGTGGATGGCAAGCTTCGTTATGCCATCAACGGTGTCTCCCACGTTGAGCCAACTACCCCGCTTAAGCTTGTTGAGTACTATGGAATCCAGGACAAGGTGTTCAAGTATGACATCATCAAAGACGAGCCCGAGGCTGCATCTGAATCTAATGAGAAGATCGTCCTCGCCCCCAACGTCCTTAATGCCACATTCCGTAACTTTGTTGAGATAATCTTAGAGAACCACGAGAAGACCATTCAGACATGGCACTTAGATGGGTATTCATTCTTCGCTGTGGCAATTGAACCCGGGAGGTGGACTCCAGAGAAGAGGAAGAACTACAATCTTGTTGATGCCGTGAGCAGGCACAACATCCAAGTGTACCCTGGATCGTGGGCTGCCATCATGACCACATTAGATAATGCGGGAATGTGGAACATGAGGTCCGAGATGTGGGAGAGGGCTTACTTGGGACAACAATTCTACTTCAGCGTTCTCTCCCCAGCACGCTCCCTCAGGGATGAATACAACCTCCCAGAAAAGACCCCAGTCTGCGGCCTTGTCAAAGACTTACCAGAACCTCCTCCATACAGCAACAGTGGAATCTTCTAAAATTTTTATTTATTATTTAGTACTACGTATGTGTGTGTATGTTTGATGACATGCGAGATGTCTAGACTTGACATACACTATTTTTTTTTTTTTAAAGCAAAAACAAAAGTAATAAGTTGTAATAGAGGGTTGGAGCAACCTATAGCTCGGTTGATAAGGCGCATGTATCAACCCTTGCGAAACATGTAATTGAATTTTCACTTCCTATTTTGTTTTCATTTCTCTATCTTGGTTAATTTTCATTCATTTCGTGCTCAGATATTTGTTTTTGTTGCCCTTTCCCATGAGATACTTTTGCTTTTCTTAACAGAGTTAAGGTAGTGAGGGATAAAATGCAGACAAAAAGGAATTAATGAATTTGGAATCAATGCTTCTATTTTTATCAAGAAAAGAGAATATCTATATAATAAAACAAAGTGATTTTTGAATTTTGTCCTACGTATCACTGTAGATGGTGATGGTGAATTCAATAGAATGGTTCAAAAATGTCTTGCATACAATTTGTATTTGAATGGCATGGCTTATCTTTTAGCTTAGATCCTACTGTTAAGGATGCTTTTCTTCCTTTTGTTTCCCTCCTAAAAATGTTCACAGATTTGTGCATAAACATCGTTGGATCTCTTATGATGTTTTACCTCTTTTGAAGCATACAAAATTGCTTTCCCATTTTAAATGCTATAATTTTGATTTTAGGGATAAATTTCCCTCCATAATTCATCTCTCTATACCTATTTATACTCCTTTTGAGGTTTCATAGTACAGGTTATACATACAAAAAATTAGATTTATCAGATAACTATAAATACAAAAATAGATCAGATTTTGTTTTACAAAATGAATTGTTTAAATTTTGTAAAACAAGTATTAATTTAAATATGAAGCAACCAACCCCCACTAGCACAATATTGTCTGCTTTGGACATACCCTCACGGCTTTGTTCTTCCTTTGGAAAAAGTCCTTGTGGTAATTTGAAGGAGTTAGTCAACTTATATAGTGGAGTGTTGTTTCCTCACAGAGCGATATGGGATAGACACCCAATGAGCTCCCACATAGGTCTATAATATATATACCAGAAAATAAGTAGAGGCCGAGGGAAAGGAAGGTTTGTCCTTTATGACGACCTGAACAAATCCTATTGTCTCAGTCCAAAAATTGAATTTATAACCCGAACTCCCAATTATATAATCACTCTTCAGTTTCAAGTTAGTATTGCTCATCATATATATTTATTCATCGTATTTCTACTAATGCATTGGAGTGTTTACTTAAAGAGATAAACTTCTCTATATATACCCTGAAATGGAGAAAGATCCAATCTTGAGCACTATAACAAATATATCAAAGGTCCAGATTTATTAATCTTATAGTAAACCTCATTGTTATTGTTATAATAATGATCGTATAGCACTAAATTTATTTACAACTAGAGAGTATAAAGAATATGTTTGTTCCATCCATATATTCCTTAGAGAAAAGAATATAACCTCATATCTTCATACTTAACCAGAGAAAAAAGAATATATCCTCATCTTCAAAACCCTTTTGGCCAAATTATCCTCATGCTACTAATATTATTCTTCTAAGAAAAAACCTGCAATTCTCTTGATTGAGTAGTCTCATCTATACCTGCTCTGCTCTGCTCTGCTGTACAGGATTCTCAAGCTTCCTCCGCACATCTCCTCTTTTGTAGCCCTGCCAAAGAATTGATCAACCTGTATTATGCTCACACCACGACATTAATTAAGAAATGAAGGACTGGGGCCAAATTACATTAATCGCATGGATCACTGAGAAATTCTTCATTAATAAATATATAAGAATCAAATGCAATATAATTTATGTTTGTAATTAATGTTCTGTTGTGTTTAACATGATTGACTAAATATTGGATATAATGGGAATATCTTTGGGAGCATATACGGGCATGCAATGCACGGTCGAGTTGCAATCTCTAGAAAATGACCTGTAATAGAAAAGCAGAAGAATTATCCGAAAGAAATGACCTATTATGCTTGCCACTACCGCCACCATGCACCTCCACCACACCACCCGATGGCTGCTGCTAATCTTCACAATAGGAAGTAGCAAAGTGTCATGGTCAGGATCATCCATATTCCTCCTTTATTCCTCCTCAATTGGGTGCATTGCATGGCATTGGGTCCTCTGCACTCTACCTCTTTGAATTCATTCATATATAAATAGGCCATCTAAGCCACTGTTCAATCATGCATCAGAGTTGTTTGGAGCTTTTTACGTACTTACGTAACAGGTAATTAATGATTTTTTATTTGTTATGTTGCTCAATTAACATATCTTTCTTGTTTTAATTTCCAGTTATATTATCTCTTTCTTTCCCTTCCGCCAGTTACTTTTTTGAAGTCTCTCTTCTCACCACACTCATGTTCTCTCCCTCTCATGATTGTTGTTCTCTGATCATTCCCCTCTCCCCTTTCCAAGTTTCTTTGCTTAGAGCATCCACAGTGGAAGTGTTTACTCCTCCACTGTGTCAGAAGTTAAAGATTTGGTTTGTTTCCCTCATATTTTGTTGCACAGTGGAACTGTTAAGAGTAGTGTTAAGAGCAATTTTTTGTGTCAAGTCACTTGTTTACTGTGGTGAGTTGTCTAACAATTGCAAATAAGAGAGAGAAAGAGAGAGGGGACTGGCACAGCACAGAAATGCTGGCCAGTAGTCCTTTTTGTATTATTTATTTATTTTATCTATTATTTATATATATTTATATATCCTTAACAATCCCCTTAACACATTCGTTGCACCATCATTCACTCTCTAAATTAACAAACTCTTAACATACATTTTTGAGTCCCACTTTTATCACTTTTTGTCATACAACACACAATTTTAGCTATTCCATTCGAGATGCTCTTACCAAGTTGCCATCCTCTTCCTAGCTAGCAATCAAGCCTCAATATTTTGAAACATGAATACCTGAAAAAGTGAATAAATTTTTGCAGGTTTACTCTCAAAGATGGATGATGCTGGTGGAAAGTCCAGTACTAAGTATGAGTGCTTGCTCTTTGGTACGCTCCAATTAATATATATAATCTGACATTAATTGATTAGTTAGGTGCATGGCATGATCATGATAAGCCAGTTTCTGTACCTTCTCATATATGCAAGTTGAAAAACCAGTTAGAATTGCAGTGTTACTTTTTCTAGAATCTTACAATTGAATGATTAAAATCGACAAGATAGGGAGATTTAAGAGAACAATTAGAAAATTGAATGTATTGTAGCCTATTTTCTTCAATGTGTAAATAATGGTAGACATCGAGAACATCATTACAAGAATTTGAATTCATACACCCACGTACGAGAATCTCACCTTCACTAACACCAGTAGGCTATAGTGCAAGTGGAAAGAATCCTTAGGTGCTTCTTATTGGAGATAGAAATATTCCTCCTCTGACTCTGGTTGAGATTGAGAATATATGTTGTAAAAACAAAAAAACTACTCACTGATTCTCAGATTTGTTCGTTCTTTAACTTGTTTTTCTCAGATATGGATGATACTTTGTACCCTATGAGCTCAGGTCTCAACTTGGCTTGTCGCAAGAACATAGAAGGTACGAGTTGTATATATAACAACTATATATCTATATATTAGTTATCAATTTATTATGATGCATGCTGCTAGTGATGATGATTGTATTGTGGGTATGAAGTGAAATGAAATGATGTTAATTAAATTTATGGCAGAATACATGTTGCGACACTTGCATATTGATGAAAATGAAGTTGCTAAGATGTGCTTGGACCTGTATAGGGAATATGGGACGACCATGGCTGGTCTAAAGGTGAAAACACAACTTAAATTTTTTTTTTCAATTGTTTTATTCAATTTCTTCCCCTCAATACGTTGTAACAGTAACAGGTACTAGTATTCATTGTCAGTTTACATCTATGAAACTCTTATGCTCTCCTTTTCAGGCTCTTGGCTATGAATTTGATGATGATCAGTTTCATGCTTACGTTCATGGAAACTTACCATACGATGCTCTGAAACCCGACCCAGTGCTAAGGAACCTTCTACTTTCTATGCCACAGCGCAAAATAGTATGTCAAGCATAATAAGTTGCTATGATAAGACTTGACAACTTTAATTGCTTGTACCTCGAACCAGAATTGGGATAATTTTTACTCTTTTATTTTTAACCTGCCATTTCTAAATATAATTTTCAAACCCAAACAATTTTGAACTTATATTTCTCAAATCTTATTTTGTCGAGTCATTTGAAGTTGTGTTTCAAAAGTATGACTTCAATTAATTTATTGTAAAAAAAAAGAAACTCCAATAATTTGGCTGTTCTGACAATGCATGTGTATTGGTGGTGTCTTTAGATCTTCACTAATGCGGACAAAGCACATGCAGCACAAGTCCTGAGCAGACTGGACTTGGAAGATTGTTTCGATGGTGTGATATGCTTTGAAACTCTTAATCCCAATCCCTCTTCCAAACCAGTTGATTACATGAACTGTAGTGTAGATGAAGACAAAGAAGACCTTGTGCCCACACAAGGTGAAGAGGGTGAATTAGAGTGCGCCCCCACTGATGATACTCATGACCGTAACAGTTTAGCACCCAAGTTACCCATTCTCTGTAAACCCTCAGTGGAAGCTATTGAAGCCGCCATTCGGATTGCAAATGTTGATCCAAAGAAAACAGTATGTATGCTTTCATTCTTTCATTTGGGAAGCTAACTAGCTAGCCGACTAAAGTTTAATAATTATTTTATTGAGTAATGGCAATCATTATATGTTCTTTTGTCAGATTTTCTTTGATGATAGTGCAAGGAACATTGCAACTGGGAAGGCAGCTGGGCTTCACACAGTCATTGTAAATTTCTAAATCTCTCTAGCTTTCCTTCTAGTTTTTTTTTTTTTTTTTAAATATTAGTTGATTAGGACTTAACCCTAAAATCAGCTTAAAAACCCCATCAGAGGTAGTATCACTCGACAATTTTATGATAATACAATGTTTCTTTACTATAATAATAACAAATAATAACTGAAATAAATTTGATTTCAAAACTAAGAGCATCAGAACTTATTAATGAATGACAGGTAGGGAGCCCAACGCTGGTGCCTGGAGCAGACCACGCCCTGAATAGCATCCACAATATCAAAGAGGCACTGCCTGAAATATGGGAAAGTGAAAACGAAGAAGGAGAGCAGGTAGAGCAAGTCATCCAATCCACTCCTGTCGAAACTATAGTCCTTGCATAGGCTTCCGTCTCCCCTCCCACGCAAAAAATAGTTGTTCCTAGCCTCTACTTGGCTAGTGTTGTCCCCAAATTGATACATCTATACTCACAGTAAGATGAAGTTAGTTTACAAGTTTTGGGACAAATCGACAATAAAATTTTGCCTATCTCTTCTTGAATTACATAAAACCTGCTCAGGTGATCAATTTAAATTTCCAGCATAACCTCTAAGTTGCAAAAGCACCACACTCCTTTAAACTGCACAACTTTTTAAATAGCCAAAGCTCCTTCAGCCTACCAAACACCTTCAAGTAATCCTTCAGCACAAAGGACAACTAAGGCTACCAATTCTCATATGCTTAACCCAACTTAAACAACTCGTAACACATAACATCTCCAGAAGAATTATTATCCATTCAACATTTTTTCCAGGCATTATACAAATAATTTTAAGCAATTCGATACTTGTCAAATAACAATAATAATCAGTGCCATGATAACAATTAACTGGCCGAGGTTGAGACATAATCTAGATCCACAAGTGCAATTTCCAGATCACCAGACAGAACAGAGTATGACAAATACCTGTTGTATACTATATAGGGCTTGATGTAGCTAAATTCATCAATCAGGCTTGTCAAGTTGAGCTCTCTCTCTCTCTTGATTACATGGATGATAGAATCTCATGTCCATATTCACCCATAGCATAATACATGGACACATGTGAGAGTATAATGTTTCATTTGCATTTCTCTCAGCGACGGAAAATATAATCCCAAATACATGAGTTTTTGCATAAACATGCACAACCAAGAGGTGAGAACAAAAATGGAATAATGGACCAAATCGAAATTTGTAATCAGTGGTTGTTGATATGATGAGAACACAGACAGATCATCCATCCAGTGGTAGCTCTCCACAGTTGACAATTCTGCAAGGCAACCGAGGGATATCCGATCTACTTGTTTCTTGGGATTCAAGTTTCCGCACAACATCCATTCCATCGATGACATTTCCAAAAACAACATGACGATTGTCCAGCCATGGAGTCTGCAAAACACAAATAAAGAACATATATGTTGTTGATTCTATCAATATCATTACAAGTACTTTCGGGCACTTCAACAGTCTGCATCACATTCAAAGGCATAGCTGAAGTAACAAGTTGAATTAGAGTAGCACGCCCAGCCAAGTTAAGGGTGGTAGCCTTCTACCCAAACAGTCTACTTTGCATTTTCTCAATGATGAATTGGAATTGGGATTTGGTCACCCTATTATGCATTATGGGGGTTCCAAGATATTTCCCCAAGTCTTGGGTAAGAGGAATGCCACACTAGCAGCTCAGAGCTCTGGCCTTATTGCTAGGGACATTAGGGGAAACGAAGATTTTAGATTTCTGGAAATTAATCCTTTGGCCAAAACAATCACTAATATTACCCATGATATCCACAATCACATTGCAGGTATTAACATCAGCTCTAGTGAAAAGGAGCAGATCATTTGCAAAGAAAGGTGGAAATTAGAAGGGCAATGCCCCACAGCCTTAAGCCCTTTCCAATCACCATATCAACTTTATAAGTTATCATATTAAAGATTCTCTCCATGCATAAAACAAAAATGTAAAGGGACAAGGGTTCACCTTGTCTAATTCCTTTACTGGTAGGGAATTCAGGTAAGGTCTCACCATTCCTAAGAATAGAGGTATTAACAACAGTAATGGAACTCATGATGAGGCTAATCCACATGTCATTAAATGAAAGTCAATTAAAGTTTGGTGAATGAATTCCCACGAGATTCTATCACATCTGAATATTATGCACATATGGGAGGCCAAATTTGTTTCAAAGCAATATGACCTATTTATAGGCTTAAGAAATCTCTAATAATAGAAGCCTTGTAAAACTCTTCCTACTAAACAAGGATACCTAATAAAGCTTAAATACTATCACTAAAGCTACTATAAAGTCCCAAACAAAAAAGAATATAAAACATAGCAATATTATCTAAAAGACTCCTAATAACACAAATCACTTAAACTTATTGATCAATTTATCATGTAGTGTTTTAACATTTCTAGGCTTTTGAAGGAAGCTTTATATATCTCAAAGTTACTCTAGGAAACATTTTATTCAAATTCTAACATCCGTAAGAAGAGAGCCAAATTGTCCCTAGGAAATGAAAAGGATGCAGTTAGATATGTCAACAATAAAAACACACACACAAAAAAAGAAAAAGAAGAGAGGTTGCAGCTATTGCACCTTTACTGTGCAAATGAAAAATTGGCTGCCATTGGTATTAGGGCCAGCATTGGCCATGCTCAACACTCCGGGTCCAACATGCTTCACTACAAATAATTACACGAAAATATCAGCACTTCATACCACACTGATTGAACAGTTTGAAGAAGAGAGAAGAAGCAACGGCAAAGAACTGAATTTTACAACGATCCCACGTTCACTCACAGGTGAAATTCTCATCTTCAAAACTAGAACCATAAATACTGATCCCTCCAGTGCCCTGCAGTCAGAAAACACCACAATCTATTAAAGATGACATTCTACTTGCAAAACCATATAGGTCCTCCACCTCCCTCAAGCCCAAATACAGCACCCTCGCATATATAGGGGGGGGGGGGGGGGGGGCAGAGAGAGGGACAGAGAGAGAGAGAGAGCTCACATCTCCTTCAGTGAAGTCCCCTCCCTGGATCATGAAATCTTTGATAATACGGTGGAAGGAGCATCCTTTGTAACCATATCCTTTCTCTCCTGCATGTTTTTTTTTTTTAAAGGAAACATGAAATATTAAGTTCACTGCCATACAATTCTTTTTGCAGTAACAATATTCATAAATCCGTTGATGTGTAAATAGCTCAACTGGTATGTCCAATATATCTATAACTACAGAAAAACAGGCTGAGATTAAAATTCCGTGTCCATAATGTTTGAATTTCAAAAAATTTAGCATTTTAAAACTACTACTAATATTGACAATGATAGTGACACGTCCAACAACATCTACGTGTTTTTAAAATTACAAAACTGCTTTTCTTCCTTGACGATATTACAAACCGTACTGTAGGGAGTGATGTACTAATTGGCAACAGGTACAGTATTGAATATACACAGATTTCTCACCCATAGATACAAGTAAATGGGTTTAACCAATGGGTATAACTTACTTTAACAATAATGGTTCTAAAAACTTGAAGGACTACCAAGAAGAACTTGCCTGTGCACAAAGCACGGAAGTTCTCGACAGTTTTAGGAACAATATCTCCAAACAGACCCATTACAATCCTACCAACAAGTTCACCCCCAACTTCTACATCAAAGAAGCACTTGGTTGTCACTTTAGCTTGCAGCTCCAAATCCTAAAAGAAAAACCACGTAAAATGTTTAAATCAAAACAACAATTAACCATAAACACAAAAACAAGAATCAAAATGAATAATAACACTGTATACATATATATGACCATTGTTGTCAAATCGTAAATAGTAAGACTCACTTTATTTAGCATAATATATAATTTTATATATATACATATACATATAAAAATACATTGTTTAAAATGAAATAAACATCAATATAACTAAAGTATATCAATGTAATTAATTACTTTTTTTTTTTAATTTTGTGAAATGATGCTGTTTCAGGCATTAAGCAAACGGTACTGAATCACAAGGAGTCACAATGAATTGCAATGAATCGTAGTGATCGCTATTGAATCGTACAATTCACTCAAATTAAGATTTAATTACACAAATTGAATTATTTTACTTAAAACTCATACCAAATTTTAAATTGTAAGATTCTAACAATCATTTATGACTTTGAAAACTAGTAGCCAAGAATAAAGCATATTTTACCATGATCCAAGGAAACTATTCACTGAGAACATTATCAAGGCTCCAAATATTTTTTTTTTAAAAAAACGAATGAGAACTAAGGATACATTTGGTACACTGGAATGGAATGCAAGTGGGAATGGATACTAGGTTGAATGAAATATAATACTCATTCCCATTCTATTCTACTATTTGGTTGCCAAAATAACATAGGAATGTATTGACAATTCTCATTCCTCTGTGTTTGGGTATACCTAGGGGTGGCCATGGGCTCAATGGCCAGCCCAACCCGCTATTTTTAGGACTTGGGAAAAATATTTAGCCCATAGGGTTGGGGTGGGTTGAGATTTTGAACCCATTTAATTTTCATGCTGGGCATGGGATAAGGAGTTTTAGCCTAGCCCGACCCATCCCGCACCCATTTATAAAATATTAATATTAATTGTATATTATTTAGTTACAAAATAAAGTAAGAAAATACGTATGTTTAGTCCATTACAAAAAGATACCCAATTTCAATCCAGCTAAATCAAGATGTACTATCCACCAAAGCATGTGTCTGAATTATAGTTTGATGTTCTTTACTAAATCTTACAACCATGTTCCATAAGGATTTTTGCATTTTTGAGCCCAAACGAGAAGAGTAATGCCATGTAGCCAAAAAAAAAACCAAAAAAAAAAAAAAGAGGAGCAAAAGTCTAAAGCAAAGCGATGAACTAAGGTACTTACACTGGCCATTGAGTTGCTACACACCATTCTACGTTTTGCAATTGAAAGTACTTTAGAAGGTTGTGATGCAGAAAAGCACAACGCGTAGTGAGATCTTGATGCTAACACTCTACCCAAGACAGATACTGTTTTAAGTCCAAAACAACTTGGCTGCAATTGTTTTATTCTTGAAACAATAACTGGCCTTTGAAGATATGAAACATCTCGGCTAAAATTTCCCTGAAAGCAATAAAGTTATCCGTTCATGATGAATCAAGCAAGCATAAAAGATAGTAAAGTTCTAGCAGGTAGCCAAGCAACTTAATAAAGCAAGGTTCGGTGTGATTAATTCTTTAGTGATAAAATGCATTGCATGTTCAAGAATAAGGAAAGACTAGTAAAAATAAGGGGGATTCGGCCAGATGTCTCATTTTATGTACTTATACAACATTCAATCCCACTTAATGTTTTTTAACTCATTAAGTCCCACATGTATCCAAAAGACCATAATACACATCATTAACATGAGTAGAAATCCACAATGTTAATGGCACTCAGCAATGCGCCATACAGTTTTGTTTCAAACTCTAAATTATCATGACTTTCATTGTACACGTCTATTTTTTCTTTTTAAGAATTATATTTTTTGAACCTATTCGTTGAGACCTATCAAACGAGATGCATAATAAAAATGAAACTATGTATTAAAAAAAAAAAAAAACTCATAAATTCATAAATTATCAAAATTTCATTTCTAAGTTTCAAAACTGAGAAACTAAAGAGAAGCTTGAAACAGTGCCAGATCAGCAACATTTCTGACTCTGCCAGTGCCACAAAACTAATTCTAGAAGGTTCTTCTATATCCGTTGCTCTTGTTGGGTATTTTGGTCGTTTGGTTGGGAATGGGATTTCACGCATTAAACAAGAAGTTTCACATTTTCAAACTGGGAAATTTCTTCGTTTCAAGTCATTTGGGATCAACATTTTGAGGTTTTGAAACCAAAAATTCTCAGTTACAATTTTGAAATAGAAAAAAAGGGTAAATTACACTTTTCACCTTCGTAGTTTGACTTAAATTTCATTTTGGTCCCTACACCTTAAGTCGAGTTTCAATTTCGTCCCACCCCCACCCCCTCTCTCTCTCTGAATTAATGAGAGAGAATTGAGATAGAAAATCGACCCACCAAAAAGGTTTGGAAGAACTATATTCTAGAAGTGCAACTCCACTCTCTCAAAACCAAGGGCACTTTTTTTTTCTTTTTTTTTTTTTGACAAAAGAGAATAATGTCATTGAATAGAAGGAAAAAAAATCAAGCACAACCAGAGAGGAAAAAGAAGTCTATCAAGATAAAAAGGAAATTAAGGAAAATACATGCTCACATTCTATGAATGACTCTGTAATCTCTTAAAAAATAAGAAGAGGGGGGGGGGGGAAAGAGACTTTAAAAATAGCATTTACGCCCAGAAAGAAGACAAAAAAACATATCCAAGAACATAAAATTTTGGTATTTCTTAATAGCACACGAATACCATAAATTAGCACCATCAATAATATAAGTTTCAAATCCAAGAAAATAAAATACCACTACAAAAAATATCATAATAATATTAGGCTTTTGAAATTGTTCCATTGCAAAAAAACATATATCAAAAGAATATGTGAAGAGGAAGACTTCTCAACCGTGCGTTTGGTTTTAGTTTTTTAAATTCAATTTTTTAAAAATTGAGTTTCGTTTTTCGTGTTTGTTTGTTTTTAGTTAATATTTTTAAAATTTTAAGCAATTATTTTATTTTTTTAGACGCACCGTACTTAGATATATCTAAATATTAAAATATTTGTGCAAAAATATTTTCAAAAATTAATAAATACACAAAAAAAAATGTGCTGAATTTTTATATATTTTTTGATATTTTTGGTATTTAGTGAATTTTTTTAAAAAAAAATCACAAATATTGTACTTTTTAAAATGTACTTACGTTAGGTGTGTCTAAAAATTAAAAAAAAAAATTACTTAAAATATTTAAAAAATTCATTGAAAACAAAAAAAAAAAAACACTGAAAATAAAAAAAAAATAAAAAAATTGCATTATTTCACATATTACGCAATAGCAACAATTCCATTAATATGATATATAAATGTCATTTTTTATTTATATAAATTATATTTACAGTCTAATAAATTATAACCTAATAATCTAATTATAACATTATATAGCCTCAAAATTGTATGCAATAATTGTGATAACTGTTAATTTACAAAGGAAATGCAAATAAGGATTTCTATCGAGGTGGGAGAAATAAATAGGAACAATGAAAGTAAAAGAAGAAACATAATTAGTAAAAGAGCAAGCAATAATGATTAAAAGGAAAGTATGGGGCGAAAAACTGAGAAGTAGATGTAGAAGCAACCTTGCAAGAAGAGACCGAGAATGCAGAGGCCAACATAGCTAATATTCTTCTCTATCTTCTTCTTCTAACTGTGACTAGTGCTGGGCTGCTAAATGGCCGAGGGAGGAGAGCAGGAGGGTTTATGGAGAATTTTGGTTTGAGACCTGAGCTTGTAATAGTGCAGAGACAGATAAGGTTAGTTTGGGTAAATTGCACTTTGCCCCTTAATGTTTGATATTTTTTATTTTGGTCCTCAAATTTTATTTTTTTTATTCAAGTTTTTTCTAATTTACTATAATAATTTACTTATCTCCAAAATTAGGAGAAGAAAGTTAAAAAAAAAAAAAAAACATATTGACAATCAAGTAGTATATAAATATTTTATTATATATAATTCAATATAAACTCAAATTCTAATATAATAATACATATTTTATATTATGTGACAGTGAAACTTTATGTCTAATGTTGAACATAAATTAACATTAAAAGTAATTGATTTTGTAATCGATTATTTTTATGTAAAATTATTGTATACACAAAATCTCAAAACACAATAAAAATATAAAAAATAAAAAGAACACTATACATTTTTTAGTGTGAAGTAACCAGCCTCATTAGCTCATTAGGGCAATATTGTCCGTTCTGAGCGTACGTTCGCGGTTTTATTTTCCTTTTAGGAAAAAGTCTTGTACTAATTTGAAAGAGTTAATCAATTTATGTAATAGTGTGGTTTCCTCACAGAACGATATAAGATAGATATCCAATGAGCTCTCACAACCTATGTCTGAATCTGAGTTAAGCGAGTTCTTGTTATTTGGCATAATCAAATACATATATTTGTATATGTACGAAGAACACACAAGTCTCATTGAAGAATAACAACCAAAGACTCTTGAATCTCATTACTGACAGTTTGTGTTGATTTAGGCTAAGTTTGGTATGTGTAAAAAAAGATAAAAAGTCAAGAAGTTATCACTATTTATCAAAAAAAAAAATTAATATTACACACAAAATTACAAGATAGATCTGACCCGTGGCTATTTTTTTTAGATCTGTGGCTGCTTTTTTTAAGAAAAATTGCACAGTTGGAGTACAATTTTAACACACTGCTGTTCGGTCCGTAGGAGCCCATCACGGGTCCCGTTTTGATAATCTGAACCATTCAATGTGTAGAACACGTCGATTACTATATGTCTATGAAAAATCATATTGATCAGATATCGCTAACTACATGATCAAATTAGTTTTGTATAATAAAAAAAAAGATGATATTATAGTTAACAGTTGAAAAAAAAACTAATCTGATCAGATAGCTATCGATATCTGATCAGAGTGATTTTTTACAAGCATATAATACTCAACGAGTTCTACACATTAATGGTTCAGATTATCAAAACGGGGCCCGTAATGCCTCCCACGGGCCGAACAGTACCGTCCAATGCAATGCCCGAAAAACAACCAATTATTTATTGGCATCAATTCGGCTGAGCAGATGATACGGCTGTACAACTTACACTCTTAATCTTCTCTTGCATACTAATTTATACAATTTTTAATATATATTTTTCTATAAAAAGTCAAAAAGTTAACCCAAACAAACATATTTTTTCCTTAACTTTTTAGTTTAAAAAGTCAAAAAATATATTTATTTAGGAGACCCTAAATAACCCCTTAATCTTTCTAATTTTTAAATTACTTACTTTTAAAGTGTTAGACTTGTCATATTATAAAGTATTGTAAAGTATAAGGGCCAAGATAGTTCGTTGTTTATCAATTAAAATTCAAGTGGATGTATATTTTGAGAGTGATCTCTCCATCAGTGATGGTTCCAGCTCTTAATGGATTCGTTTTTTTTCTTGTTTTTTTCAGCACGCTTATCATTTATCATTCATACGAGTGAGAAAAACGGGCTTATTGACAATGATCATAAAGAAGGATTTAACAAGAATTCGGATGGGATTTGCTCGAAGCGACCTTATTAGCTAAAATGGCCCTGCTTGGTAGAGCTGTGGGAAAGTACTTATAGCTTATGCCTCAACAGTTTATAGCTTATAACTTTCAGCTTAAGCTGATTTCCAGCTTATTCTTAAAGCATCTCCTGCCCCACTCAAAGAATAAGTTTATTTCCAACTTCTAAAAAGCTATAAGCTATAAGCTAAACTAAACACATCAAAATAACTTAAATTAAGCTGAAAGCTGAAATAAGCTGTAATTAAGCTCTGCCAAACAGGCACAATGTCTCGAGACGACCTGAGTGTAATCAAATTGATATTGGGGACGAATTTAACGACAAATAATTTAAGAATTATGATAAAAATTAGTCAGTAAGACAACAACAAAAATTCAATAATGTTTTCGATAGGCATAATCAGACGAAGCATAATTCTTCACATTATTCTGTAGAACCATAAATTTTGAATTTAAATGCTTGAAAAATGCCTTAGACCCCCCAGTGGGGACCCCCACCACCCCCACTGAGTTTTTATTGGCTGAATTTATTTATTTATTTATTTATTTGTTTGGGTCTTCCACTCACAGCCCCACGTGGGGTGGGGGTGTTGTGGGTCACCCCCACTTGTGGTATGCAGCACTGTTGTCAATGCTTTATGTTGTGCTGGGGATTTTATTTATTAATTTAGTAAAGACATTCTTTAAGTACATGAAAATTCAAAAAAAAAAAAGAAAAAGAAAAAGAGTCAAATAAAATGTTTTGTGCATGAAGTACAAAGTTATGTTCCTACATAATAACAGCAATTGCATTACAAACGAAGGTGACAGTATAAACAATTGTTAGAATGTGGCACAAGATGAAGTAGATGATCATCTCGATGACAACTTATTTTCTCCGGTGGTAAAGCGCTGAGTTGACAACTAGTTATTTTATTTTTAATTTTTTTTATAAAATCATGTTTAAAAAAATAAAGAGAATAATTTTTTTTTTACTATTTTAATATAAATTAGGTTTATTTGTGAGGGGGGATTTGACAACAATCTAAATAAACATTTTATTTACTTATTTGTTATAAGTTATTATATTGTCTCTTTATTTTTTTTTATATATCTTTTATAAAAATTAAAAAATAATTAAATAATTAAAATAATATTATTTAGTTGAAATTAAATTTATAAAGTTATATAAAAAATGTTATCGTTATATAAAAAATAATTTAATTATTTTTGTAAAGTGAGAATTGTGTAAATAGTAATGCTAGGACATTTTCAACCCATGTCATTTTATTTTTAACTAGAACATATTTTTTCATCATCGTCGTGCTAGAATGCGGACCGCAATAATCTTTCCGTATTTTGGAATTGGAAGCCTTTTTTCAATTCCAATTTTTACAACCATTACTGCTTTTTTTCTTGTGCACTGAATCCAAGTCCAAGAAAGACCAACGCGAATTAAATAAAAATAAGAATAAGAATGGTTTCTTCATTGACGAAGAAGGAGCTAGGCAGGATTGTAGATGGCTTATCCCTAATCAGCAAGGAGGTTGTGAAACGTTCTCGATCTCAAAATGGAGATTTGCAATCCCTAATTACTTCCTCCTTGAAGAAAGCAATCCTCGTCGTCACTGATCTCTCTGGACTCACCACCGGCGAGGTCCGCGAGTTCTCCACTCCTCCTCCTCCTCCCTCACCTCCTACTAGTAGTAGTAGTAACAATTCTAAAGCAACAACCAGTGTTGTATACTTCGAGGCGGCGGTTGAGGAGAACCAACCTCAAACACCATCACCTCTTCAACCATCGCCATCGCCATTGCCATCAAATGTTGGTGGTAAGGAAGTTCCCTTTCCCGAGATACCACCGCCATTGCCATCGAATGTTGGTTGTGATGTCAAAGACGGTTTGCTCGCTTCCGAGGCCAATGTTGCCCTTGACAAAGAAGAGCCTGCTCCTGCTCCTCCTCCTCCTAAGATACAAAAGAGGAGGCCGAGGGAGAGGAGAGTTCCTTCTACGCCATTTTCTAGAGCTCTTGGGTAAGTTTTTCCCCATTCACAACCCCTAAACAATCCAAACCATATGGTAGTATTTGTTTCACTGGAATGAAACGGAATGGGATATTCATTCTATCAAAATGTTCATTTTTATGTTTGGTTGACTAATAAAATAGCCACAAAATGTATTACGATTCCATATGAAAGCCTAAGGAATGATCATTCCATTCCATTTCAATTCATTCCAGTGAACCAAATGAAGCCTATATGACCACTGCTTATGGTATTTATTTTAGTTGATGCATATACTCGAAATTGAAAAGGATATACAAGTATAACCTCTAGCACAAATAGCAGCTACCAAAGCTTGTGTCAATTTCTCAAATTTAGCACATGCTATGGCAAGTCATTGGAGCATATACTGCTCTGTTGCAGCTGCCAAATTATGGCAATAGCAGCTCCAATGGCTTGCCATTGGAGATGCTCTTAGGTGCTAACAATTTCTTAAGCCATCGGACTAGGGAAAAACTCTTGAATTAACCGTGGTGCACTTTCAGAAAAACTCCTTGCCGAGGCCTATGCACCCTGGGGATTAGTTGGGCTTTGATCCGGACATTCAGTGCCAATCAAAAAAAAGAAAAATAAGAAAGAAAAAGATATACAAGTATGTCCATTTAGTTGATATGTGAAAAGATTCTCACTTTTTTCTTTCTTTTATTTTATTTTTTCTATGTTGCAAGTATACATAAATATACATGAGACTTGGACTTGTACTTTCTGTTGAGCCCTGCACTTAGATTCCAGGAGACTTGGTTCCCCCTTTATTTAATTTTGGTCTATTACACTAAATGGTAATTCCCCCTTTATTTAACCATTTCAAAAAAATATAGAATTTCTAAAATGCCCCAAAATTTCTTAACTTAGTAGAACACGAATGCATATCCATGAAACTAGCGGTAACCTGTGCGATGCACGGAAAAATAGATTATTTATATTTTATGTGATAAACAAATCATCTTAATCTTAAATTATATCTTAATAGCAACAAACCATGATATTAAGCCATCTGGGTAGATGTTAACAATAATTAATCCACAAAATTTCACAATAAAATTTGATATGCATAAGAAATTATTAATTATAAAAACTATTGAGAATAATAGTATCATAATCACTTAATAACATAAATAACTTTTTTTTTTTATCAGCAAAAAGAAATATTTATTGATACAACAAACACAGTATGAAATATTACATCAATAAGGGGAGCTTGGAGCTAAACAGAAGCTCCCAGCGCCAGTTGGTGAGGAATCAACAACAAAAAGCAAGAAAAAAGACAAACAGATAGAGAGCTAGACTACGTCTTCGAACTAAGAGACTAAACAAATGACTATCCAGCAAGGAAGTAGAATTCAACCAGCAGGCCAAATCCCAAACAGTTCAACCCAAAAACCACCTAAATACCTCATGATCTGTACAATAAAGCATCATTCCCATAAATAAACAATCCTCCATAGCAGACCAAAAACCTCCCACACTACCTATCAAATCCCAACACTACACACCTGCAACCTACAACACAGCAACAGAACAGCATAAAGCAGAACAACATACACCAATCCACCGCAACATAGCAAAACACCAGTACAGCATAGCTTAACAGCACAGCTTAACAGCACACAATCTGAGTAATACACCATACCAGCCCAACATACACCATACACCCAAGCAGCAAAATAGCAAAACAGTAGTATACCAAGCAGCAAAATAGCAAAACACCAGTACAACATGCACCAATCCTCAAAGCATAACAGCATACAATCTGGGTAATACACCATACCAGCCTAGCAAACCTCTCAAGTCCCACAAAAAAAACAGTAGTGCAGCATACACCCAACAACAAAGCCTAACAGCACACCACAGATCAGTACACCAAACCAACACACCCTCCCAAGCACTTCCTCACTTGCCTCAAATTAAGCACAAAATCCTGAACTGAAAAATTAAACTCACTGAAAGCTGACTTTAACCAAAATGCAATCCTATATTTAATTAAGTTACAAAGGTCCTCCGCATTTGGAATAGTTTTTTCTGAATACACACTCATTCCTGCACTTCCACAAAAACTGGGGGTGATCAACTCTAGTGCTTCCATTGCTTGCGTGTTTTGTGGCAGTGATACTGAATCAGTGACTCATGTCTTAATTTGGTGTCCATTTGTGTGGAGGGTTTGGGCTGAAATGTTGGGTTGGTGGGATATCCAAACTGCTATTCCAGGATCTGTGGAGTGTTTACTGTTGTGGTGGGCAGGGGAGAAGTTAAAGAAGAAAGAAAGGAAGATCTGGAGGGTGATTCCATTGGCTGTGATGTGGTAAACACCAAATTAATAACATAAATAACTTGTATCAAACTAAACAAAACATTAAAAGAGAGAAATTCTATAAACTTATAAAAGTTATCATAAATTTACTTGGACTTTTAAATCAGTGGTGTATATTATTATTGTGAGATCAAATTATGAATATCAACTTTTAATTATAATTTATAAGTAGTTTTTTAAAAATTTTAATCTAAGTTTGTTGCCTTGTTTATAAAAAGAACTTCTCAAACAAATCATTAATTGATTATATTAGCAACTCTCTATCTTTGATTTCCTCTATCAATGACACACGCATATCATATCAAAGTATAAATCCTTCTCCATAGTTTGAAGAATACTTGCATAGATCCAACGTCCTTCCCCAGCAAAAGATTGAAGGTAACCAGTACATCTAAAACATGGAATTTGACCCTTTTCTGACTGCAGAAGCTTCTGCGAGGACTAGCAGGAGGCGCAGGAACACCTGACTCACATGCCCCAAGTTTATTGCTTAGACCTTTACTTTCAAGTTTTTCCTTTGGAATGTAATAAAAACAACTTTGATTTGTATCAGGGAGTTAGAGAATGTACTCAAAATTGAAATCAATGAATTGAAGTTGTGAGCACTGAAAATTTTCCTTTTGGTCAACAAATGGTCCAAGTTGTAAAAAGATTAATTTGAACGAAATTAACTTTTGTTAAAACTTTTCAAAACTATTTTCGATATGGATCACAACTGGACAGGTGACGAATCGACTAACCAATAAAAGAACAATTCAACTCGATAAACAAATAAACACTAAACTCAATAAACACTTGGACAATACAACTCGATAAATGAATAACATACAACTCGATAAACACTTGGACAAAACAACTTGATAAAGGCAAAATGTGAAAATTACCAATCTAATTTGCTCAATTTGAATTTTGATCATTGTATTCTCTCCCTCATACGGGAAACGTTTTGCCCAAGTGTTCAACTAGTTCCGATTCATTGCAATTAACCCATAATAAAAAAAAATCTAGCATCTTTTGAATATTTGGCTTTTAGTCACGTTTGTGTTTGTGCGTTTGTAACAAAGGTCAAAAGGTCACATTTTTATATTTAAAGACATGTGAAAATTTAGTTTTCAATTGGTGAAATTATAATTCTATTACTCATGAGTCAAAATGTGTGCTACATGGATGAAGTTGTAAATATTTTAAATTGAATGGGAATAATTTAGTCATTTTATTGTGATTTGACATCATAAACAAATATTAATTTAAAAAGTTAAAAGTAACTTTTTACCAACTTTTTAAATCATTGTCTAAAAAAGCCAAAAATTTGATTAAAAGTCAAAAAATCACTTTTTAACATCTTTTCAAAATAGGCCAAAACAAATTAAGACTAATTAAAATATTTGTTTGTGAAATAAAATTTATTGTTAAATACCCCTACGATTTTCCTTCGTACAAACGAACAAAATAAATACAAAGTGCCTTTATAGTATGAGATGGCACAAGTTGGCCAATTACTTTTAAACAAAAAGTCATCCAATTAATTGTTAATTACATAAATATTGCTATCCTATCATTTTATTTTAATAACAAATTATGTATATATATATATTTTGTAAAAATATCTTTTCTCAATAAATTACAAGTAATGTTAGAATCCTTTGATGTGGCGTGTCATCTTAATGTTGAATGGAAATAGGGCCACGATTGTGCTAAAAGCACAACAATGATTGTTGTGTTTCAATTTGAGATATATTATGAATTTATTTTTATAAAAATAATTTAGACCACTAATTAGTGGTGGCTCTACATGTGTTTTGTGCCTTGTTTTTTTTTTTTTTTTTTTTTTTTTTTAATTTTTATCTTTATCTATAGGTCATGAAATAAATTTTCATAAATTATTTATGAATTTTTATATGTTTATCTATAATGAAATTAATTAATGTACGAAATGAAGGGAAGAAAAAATGAGTAATTTTGTTTTTTTTTTTAAATAATTATTTAATCTTTATCTTTATTTGTAGGCCACGAAATTAATTTTTATAAATTATTTATCAATTTTCATATGTTTATTTATCTATAAGTCATGAAATTATTTTTTTAAATAATTTTTTAATTTTTATCTTTATCTATAGGTCATGAAATAAATTTTCATAAATTATTTATGAATTTTTATATGTTTATCTATAATGAAATTAATTAAAGTACGAAATGAAGGGAAGAAAAAATGAGTGATTTTTTTTTAAAAAAAAATAATTATTTAATCTTTATCTTTATTTGTAGGCCATGAAATTAATTTTTATAAGTTATTTATCAACTTTTATTTGTTTATTTATAGGAAGAAATTTAAAAATTATCTATTAGTTATGAAATTAATTTTTTAAAATTAATTGTTTAATTTTTATCTTTATCTGTAAACTATAAAATTAATTTTTAGTTTTTATATGTTTATCTATATGGAGAAATTTTGAAATTCAAATCTTTATCCATAAGCAATGAAATTAGTTTTAATTATAATTAATCAAACAAATAGAAAATGAAGAAAAATAGAAAATATGAAAGGCAGTCAAAGAAGGTTGCTATGTAGGAAAGAGAGAGTTTCAAAATTATGAGAATTTAGGAATAAATATTTGGAGATATTTAACAAAACAACTACATTTGGTTATATATATAGTATAGATTCCCAACTTGGTTACATGAGGTACCAAGTAAGCCCTATATGAATTTCCAAACTTGCTTTTATTTTTCTTTGAATGTCTTGCACCAACTTAAATACAACCAATTCATTCCAGGGGAGGAGGTGACTAACATTGATTTTTGAGCACTCTAGAGAGTACTACTGTAGAGTTGGATCCCTTCCATCCTCTTACTTGGGCATGCCTTTGAGTTTCTTATTCAAAATGTAGTCCTTGTGGGATCCAGTAATTGAGACATTTCAGAGAAGACTGGCAGGGTGAAAGAGGCAATACCTATCTAATGAAGAGTACTTTATCTAGGTTGCCTACATATTTTATGTTTTTGTTTGTCATTACTTTGTTGCCGAGAGATTGGAAGCTGCATATAGATTTTTGTAGGGAGGAATAGGAGAGGATTCAAGTAACCATTTGGTTGACAGGGACTCAGTTTGCAATCCTATGAGGGATGAGGATTGGTATCAAGAAGCTAGAAAATTTCAAACAAGTTTTGTTGGGGGAGTGGCGTTGGAGGTTTGTGAGTATGAGGGATAGATGTTGGAGACATATGGGTGTGATTAAGGAAGTTGGTCCTCTTTCGAGGTATCTCTGTCTTATGGATTAGGCCTGCGAAAAGGAGTTGTCTATGTATCTCAAGTTCCCCCCTGCCCCCCGTAAGTGTCATGTAAATTTTTTGCCTTAGTTTGATTGGTGTGCATTGTTCACACGAAACAAAATTAAAGAAATATATCTCCTTCATTATTTACGAAAGTTACTTTTATGGCTAATGACTACTTTGGTTCCTCCTCTATGGATGATAGAACTAAGATTTTGTCTATTGTTATTATTGGCAATTTCCTTTCCATTAAAAACAATAAAGACAGAAAGAACTAGAACACTTTCCTTTTCAAATCCCAAATGTTACTTATTACATCCCAAAAATCAAGTCATTTGGAATATTAAAAAATGGAGCTCATCATTGATGTATGTTTTGTGTAACTGTATTTATTTTTGTCCTGAACTATTCTCAAACTAGTTACCACTGCATTATTCAGGTCTTTGTAGTGCCAATATTGTTATTTGGCAGTCCTTTTCTTTTCTAAAACATAACATATCTTGGACATGGCTTTCAAATCTGTTAGTTATGAGGGAAATCATCAATTGTATAACATGTTTTTTTGTTCTTATGACTGAGATTTTTACTTAATTCCTAACTTATTTTGAAGGTTTTCCTAGGAGCTGGTCTTGCATGCGGGACAATCCAGGAATTTGCCAAGAGGATTGTCTTTGGTATGCCCGATTCACAAGAAAAACAATCCACTGTTTCCCCATTCTTATCGGAAAAAATGTGGAACGTCTGGCTCTTGCATTGTGCAGAATGCGCGGAGCGGCACTTAAATTAGGGCAGATGCTGAGTATTCAAGATGAATCCATTATACCTCCTCCGGTATTGTTTTTTTGACCTTTTACATTATTCACTTTTTGGTAAGTTATTTTATTACCAAAACAAAAGGATAGTACCACAAAAGCTCAAGACACAACCCTAAAGGGTACACAACACATGCTCAAGGCTTCAATAAGAGTGATGTGCTAAAAGGAGAAGATGGTAGTGGAGTGTGTGATAGTGGAGGTGGTAGGTGTGGAGAAAAATAGTGGAGGTAGTAGGTGAGTGGTATAGTGGAGGTGGTAGGTGTGGAGAAAAATAGTGGAGGTAGTAGGTGAGTGGTATAGTGGAGGTGGTAGGTGTGGAGAAAAATAGTGGAGGTAGTAGGTGAGTGGTATAGTGGAGGTGGTAGGTGTGGAGAAAAATAGTGGAGGTAGTAGGTGAGTGGTATAGTGGAGGTGGTAGGTGTGGAGAAAGATAGTGGAGGTAGTAGGTGAGTGGTAAATTCTAACAGCCCCCCGCAAACTCAAGGAGGATAGTGGAGGTGGTAGGTGTGGAGAAAGATAGTGGAGGTAGTAGGTGAGTGGTATAGTGGAGTGTGGTAGGTGTGGAGAAAGATAGTGGAGGTAGTAGGTGAGTGGTATAGTGGAGTGTGTGATAGTGGAGGTGGTAGGTGTGGAGAAAAATAGTGGAGGTAGTAGGTGAGTGGTATAGTGGAGGTGGTAGGTGTGGAGAAAGATAGTGGAGGTAGTAGGTGAGTGGTATAGTGGCGGTGGTAGGTGTGGAGAAAGATAGTGGAGGTAGTAGGTGAGTGGTAAATTCTAACAGCCCCCCGCAAACTCAAGGAGGATAGAAACTAACCAACTTGAGTTTGGAGAGAGGAGCAAAACAAGAAAATACATAAAAATAAAAAAAGATAGGAGACACTGTATGGTCGTGTCAGACCGTTGGTGAAGACACTGTATGGGGTGTCATAACGTTGTAGAGGACACTGTATGGTGGTGTCAGACCGATGTAGAAGACAGTTTATGGGGTCATGTCGGACCGTGGTAGAAGACAGTTTATGGGGTCATGTCGGACCGTGGTAGAAGACAGTTTACGGGGTCATGTCGGACCAATGTAGCAGGACAGTTTACGGGGTCATGTCGGACCGATGTAGCAGGACAGTTTACGGGTCATGCCGGACCGATGTAGCAGCTGACCGGAATCAATGTCGGGACAGTTTACAGAGTCTTGTCGGACCCATAAAAAATCGCATCCTCAAAAGGTGCGCTCAATTTTTCAAAAGGCGTGCCATCAAAAGACGTGCCCAATCCATAAAAAGGCGTGCCATCAAAAGACGTGCCCAATCCATAAAAAGGCGTGCCATCAAAAGACGTGCCCAATCCATAAAAAGGCGTGCCATCAAAAGACGTGCCCAATCCATAAAAAGGCGTGCCATCAAAAGACGTGCCCAATCCATAAAAAGGCGTGCCATCAAAAGACGTGCCCAATCCATAAAAAGGCGTGCCATCAAAAGACGTGCCCAATCCATAAAAAGGCGTGCCATCAAAAGACGTGCCCAATCCATAAAAAGGCGTGCCATCAAAAGACGTGCCCAATCCATAAAAAGGCGTGCCATCAAAAGACGTGCCCAATCCATAAAAAGGCGTGCCATCAAAAGACGTGCCCAATCCATAAAAAGGCGTGCCATCAAAAGACGTGCCCAATCCATAAAAAGGCGTGCCATCAAAAGACGTGCCCAATCCATAAAAAGGCGTGCCATCAAAAGACGTGCCCAATCCATAAAAAGGCGTGCCATCAAAAGACGTGCCCAATCCATAAAAAGGCGTGCCATCAAAAGACGTGCCCAATCCATAAAAAGGCGTGCCATCAAAAGACGTGCCCAATCCATAAAAAGGCGTGCCATCAAAAGACGTGCCCAATCCATAAAAAGGCGTGCCATCAAAAGACGTGCCCAATCCATAAAAAGGCGTGCCATCAAAAGACGTGCCCAATCCATAAAAAGGCGTGCCATCAAAAGACGTGCCCAATCCATAAAAAGGCGTGCCATCAAAAGACGTGCCCAATCCATAAAAAGGCGTGCCATCAAAAGACGTGCCCAATCCATAAAAAGGCGTGCCATCAAAAGACGTGCCCAATCCATAAAAAGGCGTGCCATCAAAAGACGTGCCCAATCCATAAAAAGGCGTGCCATCAAAAGACGTGCCCAATCCATAAAAAGGCGTGCCATCAAAAGACGTGCCCAATCCATAAAAAGGCGTGCCATCATCTTCGTCTTCACCCTCAGCTTCTACCTCGGTCTCTGATTCATCCTCAGCTTGACTTGGAGGAAGAAATGGTAGAAGATTAGCATCGGCTTGGCGCAATGGCGAGTCAGCAGGGAGATCAAGCTTCTTTATCAGAGACATCCAACCAAGGGAAAATCCCCTGTTGCATGCCTGCCTGACTTGAAGTTTGTATTCTTCTGCAACGTCGGCCATGCCTTGAGCATAGGCCTTTTCATCGGCCTCTTTGACTTCGGCCTCCTTGGTGGCCAGAGCTTGTTGAAGTTCTTTTTGCGCTTGGACCTTCTGAGCCTCGGCCTCCCTTTTCTCGGCTTCAGCTACTTTTTTAACGGCCTCAGCAGCTTCGGCCTTCTCAAGAGCTAAGGTTTGGTTCTTCGTCGCAGCCTCGGCTTGATCCTCTAGTTTCTTCATTTTTACTTCAAGAGCCCTTAATTCTCTCTTCATTGAGGTCGCTTCCCTCTTCATATCAACCAATCTTTGACGATTCTCAAAGGATTGCATTGAAAATGAGTGGGCATGTTGGATAGCCTGAATGCAAACAGAAGTATCAGAAAAATTTCTCAGGAAGAAAGAAGGAAGAAACATAAATACAAATAGAAATACTTACTTGAGCAGAGTGTTGGAGCATCAGAGCGTAATTTTCATACTCACTGAACTTGGCATTTCGCTCCAAGTCATTCGGTAGAAGAAGAGCAGTGCTAAGGGCAACAGCAACGTTGATATCATCAGCACTTTCACTAGCCATGATAGGCCTGTCCTCCAGAGAAAGATCAGGGGCCCATGGGACGTCGGGCTTCTTTGAAGCCGAGGTCGTCGCAGACGATGACCTTGGCCTCTTTGTTTGTGTAGATCCTGAGGGTTGGCCCTCAGCAGACCTTTTGGTTGAAGTAGAAGTTGATTTTTTGCTTTCAGCCAGCCTCGAAATCGGCAGAGCATCCTCAGCCTCGGCGTCTGTAGCCTTGGCCTTAGGCTGAGCCTTTTTTACTCTCTTTTGTTTGGGAGGGAGCGTTGATTGCGCCGGTGCGGCTTCGGCATCAGTTGGAATATCGGCGAGAAGGTCTTGGACGACAGGCCTCGGACGAACCATTTCGGCAGTCTTTACTAGCCTTCGTCGGCGTTTACGTTCAGGAATTGGTATTAAGAAGGGGGCCGAAGTTGATGGAAGATCGGCTGGGTCAGGTGTGGACTCTTGATCTGTCCGAGATGTAGAAGCAGTTAAGGTTGTGGCTGTTGGTGGGGAGAGACTCTTCTTCCTTTTTCGAGGGACGTCGGGTAAAATGGATTTGTGTGTGGGGACAAAGTTTAATAATACTGGGGCTTTTCGTTTAAGGATTGGAAGGCCCAGAAGTGTTCTCAGATCTGGTCCTGGGAAGAAGGATTGACGAAAATTTTTCGGTGGTTGATGAAGATCTGCAAAGAAACAGACGTCAGAAACAAAAAGTATTTAAAAGTCCTAAGTAAAAATAATTAAGTGTTGACTCAGGGCTCTTACTCTTGCCCTCTGTAAGTGTTCGAGGAAGAGGGTAAAGGTGGACATCTTCATCTGGGCCAAATTCCCAATTTCCAGAGGCAATAAGATAGTCATCTCCAGCCCCCTTGTTGGAGTCTGGAAGGTCGGCTATAATCTTGTACTGAGTGGATCTCGGCTTAAGGTAATAGACAAAACCCCTATCCTTCAGATTAAGAGGGCACATGGTATAACAATATTGAAGGTCGGCGAGGGTGATTCTGAGGTTTTCTTGCCTAGCTAAGGCTATAATACCATTAATTATCCTATAGGAATTGATAGTAAGTTGCATGGGGTTTAGCTTATAGAAATAGAGAACTTGACGAAAAAGGGGATCGAGTGGAAGCCGAAGTCCACATTCGATAAAAGCAACTACTGGAAAAGGCATTGTATGGTCTGTAGGCACGATAGTGTCATTATCCCCAGCCAGCTTAAGATGAACGTCGGCTGGGATAGAGAATTCTTGCCTAAAGTATTCAAGACTTGTTGGGGTATTTACCCGGTGCCTCCACATACCCATTGTGTCGACCTAAATTAAGAGGAATATGTTTCAGAAGACGGGCGTTTTTCAGGTTTCCCTAAAGATTAAGGGTTCTACAGACACATCCCAAATCTACGAACTATTAAGATAAAGATCGGGGGCACAGATCTGGGGCAGATACAAAAAAGAGAAAACAAAAACGAGGTTTCAGATTCAAGAACAGAGGTATAATTTTCAGAAACAATAGAGGTACAGGAAAGAATCAAGAACAGCGGCGAAAAGAATGATGGAAAAGCATAGAGGTTCAAAATATAGCCACAAAATTCAAAATACAAATGAATCCCAGACCTCGAGTAAGAATGATGAAAAAGCATAGAAGCTCAAAGTATAGCCACAAATTCAAGAGACAAATAAATCCCAGACCTCGAACAAAATCAATAATGGCAGTAGACAGACAAAAGCACATAAAGAGAATTGAAGAATTAAAAGAAAGGGTCTTACCGGAACAAATGAAGCCGGGGCAGTGCGCACCAAACCCAGAAACCAGTTGCAACAACAAAGAGGGCTTTTGCAAGAATGAAGGATCAAAAGCGGTTCCAGGAGAAAGTTTGAAGCGATGGCGGATTCGAAGAAGAAAAAGCTTTCAGAAAGAGAGAGAACGAGAAGACAGAATGAAAAAAGTAAAGGAAAAGAAGAGGCAAAAAATTATATAAATACTAGAAACTAATAATTTAAAATTCAATTCCAATGATATAATAAGAAAGTTAGTTTGTGACTAATTAAAAATTAGATTTAACTTGTTTCAAGTTGAAATTTTAACGACCAATAAGTCATTAAACGGAGGTTTAAGAGATCTCAATTATTGTCTGATCCAGTTGAAATTTTAACTGGAGAGAAATCATTCCTTTCAAAATTTATGTAACATGTTATGTTAAGTTATTGATCATTAGAAAATATTTTCAAAGAGTTTCAAACATTATTCTTTTTTTTGTCATTGTTAATAGACATTGCGTTTTTTTTGCTATCAATCAGTAGGTGAATATTTATAAACTAACCGTCGGCATACACAATAGGTATTGTGGGGACATATTTTCTGATTACCAGCACGTGGCATGGTGACGCCGACGTGTCAGCCGAGGTGCCACGTGCCCTGGTAGTTAAGCCGAGGTAATCTCGGATAAGCCGAGGTCATCTCCGAAGACGTCGGAATCCGAAGATAAGGGACAAGAGTCCTGAAGCAAAGAGAGGACTTAGTTAAGATAAGGATAAACCTCTTAGGGAGTTTATGTCTATCTCCTAAAGAGTCCTGAGTAAGTGCTAAGACTGGGGTACACAGAAGTCATATTTCCAGTTGGACTTGGATTAAGTATATTATAAAAGAGAGGCACCCCCGTGGGTCTAAGGTATGTAATTCATACTTTGAGTATTCAGTTTAATACTTGATTATCCTTGAGAAACATACTGACTTGATCGTCGGAGTGCCCCCGGGTGGAAGAACCACCGCCGGAGCTTTTCCTTTCTGTTACAGGTTGTTAGAGCCATCTATTCTGCCGGTGCTTTGCTGCTGATCACTAAACGGGCAGTGTGATCAGATTTTTACCCACACAAGTTGTTAAAGGGGTGTCAGGTTTATCTTTTGTACTTTTTCTTCTTCTTTCTGTTTATTTATTTGAATTGTATAAGGGTTTTTTCCCCTCGGCACACTCTCTAATAGACTAATACAATTGTACTCTGTTGTTGATCAAAGAAAAAGGTGTAATCACAGTGATTTTGTTCATCAATCCGTTTTAGTAAATGCTGACGGGTTAAAATTCACAATAAAATTTTTTTGTTTGAAAATAAAAAAAAAATGTTATAATGTGATAAAACAGACAAATAGTACCGACCCTGATTAAGAAAGGATAAGTGGACCCTATCTGGATGATTATTCACCATTTGTTCTTCTTCAAGTTAACTTTTCCTCTGTTATGATTAAGTTTTATATTGCTGGTATGAATGAGGCTTGTTATATTTTGGTTCCAAAGCATGTGACAACTCTTATCCCTTCCTAGATCTTGGCTGCGTTGGTTATTGTTCGTCAAGGTGCTGATGTGATCCAATGAGCCAGCTGAATCAAGTTTTGGATGCTGAATTAGGTCCTGACTGGTCATCTAAGTTGATTAGTTTTGATTATGAACCAATGGCTGCTGCAAGTATAGGCCAGGTGATGTAGGCAACTGCATTATTAAATGTTATTTATTCATTATGTGCTGGTTCCTTGTTTTATCCCTTTTAGCATGCAATCAAACAACTTAAGTACTTAATGGTGATAGAGTATGACTTGAGAGTATGGAACTGTGTTTATTTTGCAACTATTCTTGACCAATAGACATTTTTTTTATCAGTAGCAGCAAAAATAAAATTATTAAAAGGAGAATCAAGGTGGACAAGTTGTCCGACAAACAGGAGAGATAAAAAGAAGATACAAAAAAGAAGGTACAAGAAACATAACTAGCTTCATATGGCTCTCCCATTCCTAGAAGTGAAAAAACAAAAGGAATTCCCTTAAAAGGGGAGATGCAGAAGCCCAAAAAGAAGCCAATTTGCAAATTTTATTCCAAATACCCCCTAAGCTATCATTTCTTTCTAACCAAACAACCCACAAAGCTGCCAATACAAGTCAATTTAATATTTTTCTCTTTTTTATTTTTATTTTTTTGTTGTTTTGATTTGATTATTCACTAGGTGAGTGTTTTAGACAGTGAAAGTAAATGGATACAAATGTAACACATAATTTGCATAATTTTTTTTATGAAGATAATTAATTGCTAATCAATTAACTTCTTTATCTAATTATTTACTCCCTCAATGAATTTCATGAGTTACGTTATGAAATGAAATTTGCATATCACCAAGTATGATTTTATTTCCCCTAAAACAAAAGTTGTAATCATTACATCATTATTGAGCCATTATTATTCGTCAATACATTGCGATTTGCGCTTCTTGGCTCACTTATTTGAGTAAAAATCCATGCAGTTCTCTACTTTCTCTTCGCCTGATGAAAGAAAACAAAAACAACAAGAACAAATGGGGGATATATTAAAAAGTGTAATACTATCCGTCATAAAATAAATATAATGAACAGTTTCATAAAATTAATTTAAGGGTGATTGCATAATATATGATAAAACACTACAAACTAATTCAAGTATAAAAAATCTTCATGAAGGATTTTCATGATATCTTTTTCGTAATGCCTAACAATATTGTATTAAAAAATCAATTGCCAATAATATACAATCGTCATCGGCATAAATATGATAGTTAATTAGAATCTATTAGATTTGTAGTTATGTACTAATAATAGAATTTACCATCCTGTATAATAGATTATTACTAAATAATTTGGTGATATTCCACATGTCGATAATGAGGTGTGTTAGAACTACTGTATAGATTTTTTTTTTCTTTTAATTAAAAGAGAGGAGAGATAAAAACTTACTAGGATTTTCTTTAGTACTAAAATGGGTGCGTAAAGAGGAAGCACAACCCAAAGTGCACAAGTCATGTGTATTTGGAGGAGGAGGAGCAGGAGCAGGATTGTTTGGTGGAAAGATGCAATCTTTGAAGCATTTGGCAGCACAAATCAACGAAGAAGTATTGGAAGATATGCAAGAAATATAGCATGCACCAAAACAAGCAGGGAAAGAAGGACTGGGTTGTCTCGGTCCCATTACAATTGTTCCCATAATCAACCCTGCCATTACAACCATCACAACCTCCCTCATCATTCTCCCTTCCTCCATATTCTCTGTCTCTTTCTCAAAGCTTGATAGAAATATATATAATCCAAAACTGAAACTTGAAATCCTTTGTAGATCAAAGAAGGGTTTATATAGTACACATATAGGTAGATATAGTATGTAGACAGCTAAAATGATGATAATTATGTCTTTATTATGAGTTACGTTATGAAATAAAATTTGCATATAGGTTTGATTTTCTTGAAATATTTTCAATTGTATTTAGTTCTCCAATAAGTACCATTCTTTTTTCCAAAAATGATTTGTAAACATAAATTATATACTAAATATTTTATTAGAATGATATAATAATAATATTTTTTTAAATAATAAGTTACTTTGAGAATCTTTTAATTTAAAATAAAGGTGGGGTTTCTCTCCGGTCCACATCTATACTGGAGGGTATTTTTTAGCTTTTTGATAATTTAATCATTTATTTTGTAAAATCTTTCGTATATATCATTCAAGGAAAAGAAAAAATAGTTGCATTTGATAATTATGGGTTGTTTATTTTATCACATTTGTTATGAAAAGAAAAAAAAAAAGGGGTCTATTTTCAAAAGCACATTTGCCATTCAATTTTTGTTGTTGTTGGAAATAAACTTAATAAATTAAACATGTTACGATTATCGGATCTACTTAATTTATTTTAAAAAATGATATATATAAAGGGTACAACAAATAGTTCAGATTAGGAAACATGGTCAATGGTGGACCCGAACATCACCGAGTAGTTCAGATTCAGACTGGAGACAATTTGTTCTCTTTAAGTAAATTGACACAAATCTGACACATAATTTGCATAAATTTTTTTATAAAAATAATTAATTGCTAATCAATTAATTTCTTTATCTAATTATTTACTCCCTCAATGATTTCATGAGTTATGTTATGAAATGCAATTTGCATATCAGCAAGTATAAGGTTTGATTTTGTTGGAATGTTTTCAATTGCATTTAGTTCTCTAGCTGGTACCATTATTTTTTTTCTTTTCTTTTAAAAAAAAATGATTTGTAAACATAAATTTTTTGTTAAATGTGTTATTAGAATGATATAATAATGACATTTATTAAAAGATAAAAAAATAATTTTAGTTTCTAAAATATGTACTAATTGTTATTTTAGTTCCTCAAGTTCTAATTTTGTCATTTTGATCTTTGAAGTTACCAATTTTAGTCATTTTAATCACGAAGCTAACGTTTGTTTACTTACTAACTTTAGCTAACTTTAGATCCATTTTGTGTGTATCAATTTCTGATCACACTGCCAATCAAACACTCAGCTGGAGAACACTGGCAGAATAGACTAAACCCGAGCGACTTGCAACAGAAAGAAGAGATCCCGGCGATGGCTCGTCCACCCGGGGGCACTCCGACGATCAAGTCAATTATCTCTAAAAGATAGTAAAAGTGCTTAACTCACTATTCAGAGCATAAAAAGCATACCTTAGACCCATGGGGGTGCTTCTCTTTTATAGCAAACTCAATCCTAGTCTTAATAGAAGCCTAACTCTAATGGACTTAGGATTATTGCTAATCTTGGACTCCCAGTAGGATTAGGATAAACTCTCTAAGAGTCTTATCTTTATCCAAACTAAAGTCTTCTCCCATTCTAGGACTTTTGTCCCTTATCCGCTTATCTCGGATTCCGGTATTGCCACAGAATACCTCGGCAGTGCCCCAAATATCTTGGCAAACACGATCTGCCCACGTAGCACCTCGGCTAACAACCTCGGCCACATGGACTACCCAAAAAATATGTTCTCATAACTGCCCCCTAGGTTCTATTACCTCGGCAAACTGAGGTGATGGAACCTATATTATCTCTTTCATCTAGCACATCGGCTAAGCTTGCTTCATCATTTATTGCCAAAGTCAGAACTCGTCGGCTCAATATGATCCAGACCTATAGTCTGCTTTCATCAAGGCTTTGGAACCAACAACCAAATTCGTTCAAGTTTTTCAGCCGAAACTATCCTTCTAGCCGAGGTATTTGTTTAATTAAATGAAGAACTTCAAGAGTTTCCTTCATGCGTATGAGCTGGCATGTACAATTTTTCAACCGTTTCTGCCACGCATCTTTCCTCTACTGAGCTGTGTCTGATACGCGTCATTAAGTCGCCTTGCATCTGCGTATTTGATCAAAATCTCTTCACTCTCTCCGTCTTTTCACTTCTGCATCTTCGTTTTTGTTTAAACTTTCTCTTTCAAATCCTCTATTGCTGCTTTTGCGAAGCTGCTTGCAACCAGTTTCACTCTCCCCTCTGGCGAGGCTTCTGCTGTACTTCCTTGCTTACGGCCACCGTATAATCCCGGCGAACTTTACTTCGGCTTCATTGTTTTACTTGTTCATGTCTTTTGATCATTTAACCTGTATCTTGAATTTTTACCATGTACTGAACATGTATTGTCTTTGTACCTTGTACTTTTTTGTTACTCAAACAATTTATTCTTCAATGTCAGGCTGAAGTGCCTTTTTTCCTTATCTGAATGCAATTTTCAACTTCTTCTTTTAAGTGTTTTGAATGTTTGCCCTCTTCTTAATGCCTTGTATAATTCCATACTTAGAATACAATTTGCATGTCTTCAACATACACCTTAACTGTGCAATCTCCCCAGGTTAACATACCTTGGACAAAACTTCCGACCTTGCTTATCTCGATCTCGGTTTAACACTTGAAAACATTGTAACAAATATTTTCACAAGTGTTGCTTTTACTTCTTAAGACTTCTGTCTTCCATTATCTTCCAAGTCTTGGTAACACAGTCACCTCGGCACGTGTATAGACACTTCTTCCACTCATAACCTTGGATTTAATTTCAACTTGTAAATTTTCTCAAAATTTCAACAAGTGTTAAATCAATCTTCTTTCTTGGTTTAACTTCAACTTGTAAATTCTCTCAGAATTTCAACAAGTGTTAAACATGATCTCGGTTTAACTTCAACTTGTAAATTCTCTCAGAATTTCAACAAGTGTTAAATATGATCTCGGTTTAACTTCAACTTGTAAATTATCTCAGAATTTCAACAAGTGTTAAATCAATCTTCTTTCTCAGTTTAACTTCAACTTGTAAATTCTTTCAGAATTTCAACAAGTGTTAAACATGATCTCGGTTTAACTTCAACTTGTAAATTCTCTCGAAATTTCAACAAGTGTTAAACATGATCTCGGTTTAACTTCAACTTGTAAATTCTCTCGAAATTTCAACAAGTGTTAAACATGATCTCAGTTTAACTTCAACTTGTAAATTCTCTCAGAATTTCAACAAGTGTTAAACATGATCTCAGTTTAACTTCAACTTGTAAATTCTCTCGAAATTTCAACCAGCGTTAAACTGATTTTAGCATGTATATTCTACCTTGCCAAGAACCATTTTCTTTTTGCCCCATAATGTGAACCTAAGTTCCACTTGGGTTCTCATCAATCATGGGGTTTTTGACCTTGTTGCCGAGGTCAGATTCAAACAAAGACTGGCTGAGGTCACCAACTTCGGTCTCTTTGTTAATCTTGACTGGCATACACTTGGCTCCAATCTGTGTTTCAGCTGATATGCCCCATTTCCGGCAACCTTTCTCAGGATGAGTTCTCTATCCTTGAACTCTTTTGGGCTGACCCTCTTGTTTGTAAGCCCTAGCAAGTTGTTGCTGGTCTGCCTCCAGCCGATTTGCTGTTCTATCGCACATTGCAAGTGGATTTCAATAGCATTTTTACGTTTTTTTACATAGGCTTCAGCTTCCTTCTTCATGTAAGGTCGAAAGAATCCTTACGATATTGCTCTATGGACACGGGATCTGCCCCCTGCATGGCTTCCACATACTCTTTTGTGGACCTTATATAAAAATTCTTTAACTTAGGCCAAGCTTTTCTCTCATTGGACTTAATCATCTAGGCCGAGATCTCGTCTTCTGGGATCTAGGATCTGCTCACTTGGGTTGAGCTCTTATCTTCTCGTATCTAGTGTTATCTTGGCTTCGCTTCGGCGAACCATTTCTCTTCTCTTGTTTGGACGCCTTTGTCCCCGGTGTGTCCTCCTCGGCTCTGGCATACTTTTCTATCCTGGCCATAAGCTCCTCCATGCTATTCGGCAATGTCTTTGCCAGTGATTTTTGAAGCGGGCAGTCATCCTTCAAGCCATTTTTAAACGACACGACCGCCACCTCTTGGTTGCATCCTGGTATTCGGTTGAATACCTCATAATACCTTTTGGCATAGGCCCTAAGGGTTTCATCATCACCGATCTTCAGGGCCATTAGGGCGTCCACCCTCAATGGCTGTAGCTTGTTTGTCACGAACCTGGCCACAAACATCTCGGCCAGGCCTTCCTAGGTTTTCACAGTTCTTTTCGGCAACTTATGAAACCAGTCCGATGCAATTTCTCTGAAGGATGAGGGGAACACCTTGCAGAGCAACGATTCATTCCTGGTGTACAACGCCATCGAGTTTAGGTACAAGCCGACATGAAAGTTGGGGTCCGACTTACCGTCGTAGATCTGGAATCTCGGCATGCTAAACCTCTTCGGGGCTTCAAATTTGTCCAATTCTACCGAGAACGGCGTTCTCGACTTGACTGGGGAGATTACCTCGGCATCTTGTTGCTTCTTCTGTAGGTGATCTCTCAAGTCCTCCTTGGTCTGCCCAAGAGCTCGGCTATCTCCTGACTTTAATCTTTTCGATGCACTGTTCTCAGCTTCGTTGTGAGCCCTTTTTGATCTTTCTCCATTAGTTGTGTTGAAGCACAACTCCTGCCCTTGAACATGCCGATGTTCTTTGGGGTCTTCTTTCTTGGTGCGGTGTGTCCTTCGAGATTCTTCCATTCTCGACCCTCCTCGCCTGACCTGCATTGAAGGCCGATGAGAGTGTTCTTCGCTCTTGGTGTGTTGGGGGACTATAGGGACTGTTTTCTGCCCTCCCTTCTGGGTATTGGCCGCTGGAATCGGCGTGTCCTACAGCGGGAACTGTGGCTGCATGACGTTGTTTTGCATCATGAAATTGATGACTGATTGCAGGTCTGCTGTAGCGCCTTCAAAATAAACCCATAATAACATACATTCAAGATAAAGAAAAGAGATTTCATATTACAATCATCAGAGTATTTTTACAAAAGGTATTACATGTTGACAACAAAAGTAAATGCCCTACGAGCTTATAACTTTCCAAGTCAACACTTGGTTACAAAAAAGAGTACTAACTCTACACAAAATAAGCCCTTGGCTTGATATACATGTAATACAACAAAACAGCAAAAAAGAGTCCAACAGCCTCAAGCCTCCCAAGCTACGTCCTTGGAGGTGGCATATTACCTGTACCTGAAAATGATGTACGGGGATTGGAAGAAATTAATAAATGCTGAGGTTTTTTTTTTTAAATCAAAAAATTAGAAAATTAGGATTGGGATATTGGAGCTCCCACAAGCCTTGGGGGGTTAAAACCCCCTTTTGCTTAATATAGTATAGACTAGCATATCACCCGTGCTATGCACAGATTGTGTTTACAATTATCTATATATGTGAATTGCGATTTTTAAATGTCTTTTTTTTTTTTCTTGTTTTTAAATGTCTTCTTTGTTTCCTTTTTTGTATTATATTAAAGTTTAATATTTTGATAATAATCATATGTGTTAGACTTTTCAAGAAATTAAATGTCTTTTTTTTATTATTATTATATTTATATTAAAGTTTAATATTTTGATAATAATCATATGTGTTAGACTTTTCAAGAAATTTTTTTTATGTTTGTTCTTAATGCATTAAAGTGCTATTATGAGGGATAATAATCATATGTGTTGAGACTTTTCAAGGAATTCATGTGTTGGATTTCAAAGAATTTTTTATGTTTGTTCTTAATGCATTAAAGAGTTATTATGAGGGTAAGACTTGGGGGTTGAGAGAAGTTAATAAATGCTAAGGTTTTTTTTTTTTTAAATAAAAAAAATCAAGAAATTTAGATTGGGAGATTGGAGCTCCCGCATGGCTTGGGGTTAAAAACCTCATTTTACTTAATATATAGGATAGATAGATAGATAGATAGATATAGACATATAGATAGATAGATAGATGGATAGATAGATAGATAGATATAGATATGGCACATGCCATTTATATGACACAAGGATCAAAGTACCGGAACAATTGCTGCAATTTGCCCTCATCTAAATTAAAGGGATTTAAAACGTAAAAAAAAAAATTATAATATTAAAAAATGTTCACTTAAAAAATATAGATTAAAAATTAAAAATTAATTATTGAAAACTCCATACTAAACAAGGTAATGTTTTCTATTAATTTTGAAAATTAAAAAATTATTATTAATTTTTCCTCTGTTTTTTTTCTCACAATTTTTTTTTTTTTTTTTTTTGTGGAGAGGGGTTTTGACCTGCGATTTTTCTAAAATGTGTCTTCTAGACGGAAAGGGTAGAATTGGTTCAGACAATGAGAAAAAGTGCTTATGCAAGGGGCGCCTTCACTATGAGAAAGAATAGTCGGTTTTGCATAGGGTGCCTTTTTGGATAATAGCTTCAATACTGGCATGCATGAAGGGCTTAAGTGTGAGACATATGAGGGGTTTTAGTGCGAAAATAAAAGAAATGGTTTACAGAGTGTCTTCTTGCTTCACGACTTCAATACTTGTGAGAGAGGAGTAAGCTCAAGTGTGAGAGAGAAATGAGAGTTTCCAGGAAGTGTCTTCTTGGGTCGCGACTTGAGTGCCTGTGCACATGAAAATGAGTGATAAAGGTCAGAGTGTGTCTCTTGGGGTGACGGTTTCAGTGCTCTGAAACACAAAACCATAGCATTTTAACAAAGAGAAATAATTAGTGATAAAATATTTTTGTCTCCTTAAATACAAGAACAAAGAATTTATTATTGGTGACGAAATATTTTTGTCTTCCACAATATAACCTTACGAGACGAAAAATATATTCATCGCACAATCAATCAGAATTTATTAGTGACGAAATATTTTCATCTCCCAGAACTTATTCTTCCAAGACAAAAATATATTTGTCGCCCATTTAATAGAAAGATGAAACGGCATCGTTTGCATGATGGAGTGTTTATTGGTGATGAAATATTTTCGTCTTCCATAACTTATCATTTCTAGACAAAAATATATTTGTCGCCTAATAAATGGGAATATGCAACGAATTGTTTAATAGGTAGGGAATTTATTGGTGACGAATTACGTTCGTCGCAAAAAAAAAAAAATATTTTGTGACAAAAATGTTCGTCTCCAATGAGCTAAAATAATTTGCGCCAATGCAAATGAAATTGACGCCTGAATTTTGCAGACGAAATTTTTTTTCATCTCCTATACATTTGAGAAAAATTAAAACAAACGACAAAATTAATATTTTGTCATCTTTGGGTTAAATTTTAAGTCACCAAATTTTGTCACAATAGCCTGATTTCTTGTATTGTGTTTCCTTGTTTAATTATTATTATTATTATTATTATTTTCTTTTTGTGGAGAGGGGTTTACTGTGAGAAAGAATAGTAGCTTTGCACAAAATGTCTTCTTGGATAACAATGTTTGCATGCACAAATGACTTAAATGTGAGAGAGAATAGAGAACTTCAGTGCGAAATAGAAGAGATGGTTTATAGAGATTGTTTTCTCGAGTCACAGCTTCAATACTTGTGAGAGAGGAGACTCAAGTGCGAGAGAGAAATGAGGATTTGTAGAGGGTGTCTTTTCGGGTCACGACTTTAGTATTTGTGTGTGTGTGAAAGTAAGTGATTAAGGTAAGAGCGTCTCTTAGTTTCTGACGACATTTTAATAAAGAGAAATAATTAGTGAGAAAATATTTTCATCTCAAACTCATATGTTCGTTGCCTAATCAACAAAAATACAAAAATAATGTTGTGTGGAGATGGAGAATTTATTGGTGATGAAATATTTTTGTCTCCTTTAACTTAACCTTATGAGACGAAAATATATTTGTCGCACAATCAATCAAAATGCAACACGACACATGGAGAATTTATTAGTAACGAAATATTTTCGTCTCCCAAAACATATCCTTCCGAGACAAAAATATATTTGTCGCCTAATTAACAGAAAGATAAAACGAGCATGAAGGGTTTATTGGTGATAAAATATTTTCGTCTCCCATAACTTATCCTTCCCAGACAAAAAATATATTTGTCACCAAATAAATAAGAAAATGAAACGACATCGTCTAATAAGTTTGGAATTTATTGGTGACGAATTCCTTTTGTCGCAAAAAACTTTAAATTTTGTGACAAAAATGTTCGTCTCCAATGAGCTAAAATAATTCGCGCCAATGCAAATGAAATTGGCGCCTAAATTTTGCAGACGAAATTTTTTTTCGTCTCCTATAAGTTTGAGAAAAATTAAAACAAACGACAAAATTAATATTTTATCATCTTTGGGTTAAATTTTAAGACAAAAAAAAAATTCGTTACCAAATTTTGTCACAATAGCCCAGATTTCTTGTATTTTTTATTGATTTTAAGCATTTGGTGAAGAAATTTGGTTTTCGTCTCCAAAAATAATATAATTGGAGGAGAAATCTTATTTTTTTTTTTTTTTTTTTTTTGGGGAGGGGTTTTGACCTTCGATTTTTCTGAAATGAGTGTTCTAGACGGAAAGGATAGAGTTGGTTTAGACAATGAGAAAAAGTGCTTGCGTTCAGGAGGGGCCTTCACTGTGAGAAAGAATAGTGGGTTTGCATAGGGTGCCTTCTTGGATAATAGCTTCAATGTTGGCATGCACGAAGGGCTTAAGTGTGAGACAGAAGAGATAGGCTTTAGCGCGAAATAGAAGAAGTGATTTACAGAGTGTCTTCTTGAGTCACGACTTTAGTAGACTCAAGCGCGAGAGAGAAATGAGGGTTTGTAGAAAGTATTTTCTTGGGTCACGACTTCAAGGTCCTTGTACATGAAAATGAGTGATAAGCATCAGAGTGTATCTCTTGGGGTCACAGTTCCAATACTTTGAAACACAAAACCACGACATTTTAATAAAGAAAAATGATTAGAGATAAAATATTTTTGTATCCTTCAATACCAGAACAAAGAATTTATTATTAGTGATGAAATATTTTTGTCTTCCACAACTTAACCTTATAAGACGAAAAATATATTCGTCACGCAATCAATTAGAATTTATTAGTGACGAAATATTTTCGTCTCCCACAACTTATTCATCTGAAACAAAAATATATTTGTCACCTATTTAATAGAAAGATGAAATGACATTGTCTGCATGATGGAGTGTTTATTGGTGACGAAATATTTTCGTCTTCCATAACTTATCCGTCGCAGACAAAAATATATTTGTCACCTAATAAATGGAAATATGCAACGACATCGTTTAATAGGTATGAAATTTATTGGCGACGAATTATGTTCGTCACAAAAAAAATTATATTTTGTGACAAAAGTGTTTGTCTCTAATGAGCTAAAATAATTCGCGCCAATGCAAATGAAATTGGCGCCTCATTTTTGCACACGAAATTTTGTTTTCGTCTCCTATACTTTTGAGAAAAATTAAAACAAACGACAAAATTACTATATCGTCATCTTTGGGTTAAATTTTAAGACAAAAAAAATTTCGTCACCAAATTTTGTCACAATAGCCTAGATTTCTTGTATTTTTTATTGATTTTAAGCATTTGGTGACGAAATTTGGTTTTCCTCTCTAAAAATAATACATTTGGAGATGAAATTATTTCCTCTCTAAAATTTTTTACAATGGTGACGACAAATTTCGTCTCCAAAATGACGCCAAATCTTCCACCAAATTTTCCAAGGGCGGGAAATTGTTTTGTGATGAAAAATAAAATTTAGAGACGAATAAAATTTTCGTCACCTATTGTTTTATTTGATTTTAAGCATTTGGTGATGAAATTTGTTTTTCGTCTCTGAAAATAATATAATTGGAGGCGAAATCTTATTTTCATCACTAAAACATGCATATTTGGAGACTAAATATTTTTTCGTCACACGTTTTCGTCACCATAGACCTTTTTTGTTGTAGTGACTCATGATTATATAAAATTAAAATAAACTTAGAATCCATTGATATTGGTTAGAGGATGGATTGATTCGTTGTTTTTATTTATTTATTTTTATTTGATGTTGGATTGATTTTGTATTTGCATGTAAATGAAGGATTGATTTTACTTATTTGGATTAGTTGTGTATGCCATGTTTATGATTTTTATATGGATTTATTTTATGGTTGTAATTACACTCATGGTCATATGAAATTAAAATTAATTATGAACCTGACTTGAGCACGGCTTATCATCCCTAGACAGATGGGCAAACTGAGCGGGTAAATCAGATCTTGGAAGATATGTTGAGAGCTTGTGTCCTCGAT
>NW_021025870.1:412529-443646 GCF_004153795.1 Camellia sinensis
AATTTTTTACATAGCCTGATTTCTTGTCCGGATTGTGTTTCCCCTTGTTTAATTAGATTATTCATTTCATTATTATTATTTTCTTTTTTGTGGAGATGTGGTCCGTTATTACTGTTGCGAAACGAATAGTAGACTTTGCAGCAACAATGTCTTCCTACCTTGGATAATCATGTTGCATGCACAACTGGCTAAATGTGAGAAAGAGAATAAGAGAACTTCAGTGCGAAAAGAAGAGATCGGTTACACTATAAGAGTTGTCATTTCCTCCGAGTCCACTAAGTGCCTTCTAACAATACTTGTGTAGTAAGAGCCAGGAGACGACACTTCCAAAGTGCGAGAAGCACGAAATTGAGCGATACTTCTAAGTACTAGAGGGTGCTTCTTTTATCGGCGTCACGACTTCTAGCTACTTTTGCTGCTGAGTGTGTTGTGCGAAAGTACGAGGTAAGGTACAATAGAGCGTCTGCTTAGTTTCTTGAGACATTTTCTTAAAAATAAAGACGAGTAATATAATCTTAGTGAGGAACAATATCTTTCATCCTCCCAAACTACTTCAGTATGTTCGCTTTCGTCCTAATCAACAAAAAATACAAAAATAATGTTGTTGTGGAGATGGGAATTATGGTGATGAAAATATTTTGTCTCCTTAACTTAACCTATTTGAGACGACAAATATATTTGTCGCCACCAATCCAATCAAATGCAACACGACAACATGGAGAATTTGATTAGTAACGAAATATTTTCGTGAAACTCCCAAAAACATATCCTTCGAGACAAAAATGTATTTGTCGCCTAATTAATAGAAAGATAAAACGAGCGATGAAGGTTTATTTGGTGACCTAAATATTTTTCGTTCTTCCATAACTCCTACCCTTCCAAGACAAATAATAAATTATTATCAACCAATAAATAAACAAAATGAACGACATCGTCTAATTAAGTTTTGCGCAATTAAACAAATCCTTTTGTCGCAAAAAAACTTTAAATTTTGTGACAAAAATGTTCGTCTCCAATGGAGCTAAAATAATTGACGCCAACAATGAAAAAAAAATTTGTGTCGCCTCTTTTTTTTCTGACAAATTTATTTTTTCGTCTTCCTATATTTTTGAAAACCAATTTAAAAAAACAAACAAAAGTAATATTTGGCCATGTTTGCGGTTACATTCTAAAACGAAAATAAATTTTTATTCCACAAATTTTAAAAAAAAAATAATTAATTATGAAACTCCATACTAACAAGGCTAAATGTTTTCTATTAATTTGAAAATTACAAGAGTTGTATTATTTGTTTCTCTGTATTTTCTTCACAAAAAAAAAAAAATAGCTACCATTAATTATCTTTATTTTTATTTTATTTTATTTTTTTTTTGTTGGAGAGAGTTTGACTTCGATTTTTTCTGAAATGTGTGTTCTTAGACGGAAAGGGTAGAGTTGGTTCAGACAATGAGAAAGAAAAAAGATTGTTGCGTGCAGGAGGGGCCTTCAACTGCTGAGAAAGAATAGTGGGTTTGCATGGGTCGCTATCTTGGATAATAGCTTCAATGTTGGCCGATACACGAAGCGGCTTAAGTGTTGAGACAAGAAGAGATAGGCTTTGTAGCGCCGAAATAGAAGAAGTGATTTACAGATAAGTGTCTTCTGAGTCACGACTTTAGTAGACTCAAGCGCCGGATGAGAAAATGAGGGTTGTTAGAAAAGTATTTTCTTGGGTTCACGACTTCAAGGTCCTTGTACATGAGAGTAATGAGTGATAAGCATCAGAGTGTATCTCTTGGGGTCACAGTTCCAATACTTTGAAAACACAAAACCACGACATTTAATAAAGAAAAATGATTAGAGATAAAATATTTTGTATCCTTCAATACCAGAACAAAGACATTTATTGATTAGTTGATGAAATATTTCTTGTCTCCACCAATAATCCTTAAACTAAAAAAATATTCGTCACGCAATCAATTAGAATTTATTAGTGACGAAATATTTTCGTCCTCCCACAACTTATTCGTCTGAAACAAAAATATATTTGTCCCACCTATTTTAATAGAAAGATGAAATGACATGTCCTGCATGATGGAGTGTTTTATTGGTGAAGAAATATTTACGTCTTCCATAACTTATCGTCGCAGACAAAAATATATTTGTCACCTAATAAATGGAAATAGGCTCGACATCAAAGCGTATGAAATTTATTGGCTGTACGGATATGTTCGTCACAAAAAAAAAATGTATATTTTGTGACAAAAAAGTGTTGTTCTACTAATGAGCTTAAAATAATTTCGCCGCCAATGGCCAAATGAAATTGGCGCCTCATTTTTGCACACTAAATGTGCGTCTCCTATACTTTGAGAAAAATTAAAACAAACGACCAAAAATTACTCTATATCGCATCTTTGGGTTAACATTTTAAGACAAAAAAAAATTTCGTCACCAAAATTTTGTCACAATAGCCTAGATTCTTGTATTTTTTATTGATTTTAAGCATTTTGGTGACGAAAATTGCGTTTCCTCTCAAAAAATAATACATTTGCGAGATGAAATTACCCTCTAAAATTTTTTACAATGGTGACGACCAAAATTTCGTCTCCAAAAGACCGCCAAATCTTTCCACCAAATTTTCCAAGGGCGGGAAATTGTTTTTGATGAAAATTAAAATTTTAGAGAACGAGGATAAATTTTTTCTGACCGCTATTGTTTTATTTGAGTTTAAGCACTTGTGGCCTGATGAAATTTGGTTTCTGTCGTTATCTCTGAAATAATTATAATTTGGAGGGCGAATCTTCATTTTATCACTAAAACAGTTGCATATTTGAGACTAAATATTTTTTCGTCACACCGTTTTTCGTCACCACTAGCCTTTTTTGTTTGTAGGTGACTCATGATTATTATAAAATTAAAATTAAATAGAATCCGAGTGGATATGGTTAGAGGGTATGGATTGATTCGTTGTTTTTATTCCATTTATTGTTTGGATGTTGGATTGATTTTGTATTTACATGTAAATAAGGATTGATTTACTTATTGGATTAGTTGTTGATGCTATGTTTATGAAATAGGCGATTATTTTCATGGTTCTGTATAACACTCATGGTCAATATTGAAAATGAAAAATAATTATGAACCTATAGATAATTCCTATACTCCACCAGTTGACCTCATGGATTGTTGTTTTATTGAGTGATGGGGAGAAAGAGTGTTATAAAAAAAAAAGTGAGGATTATAAGATTTATTTAAATGCCTTAGGCTGGCATTGTTATATTTTATTCTCGATGTGTGAGATGTGGTATATATAATATTGTTGCCTCGTTGGGGCGTGCACTGAGTAGCACGAGGCTTGATTTGCGCGCGTAGTATCATGCTAACCATCGGGGACTGGTGAGTCAAACTCGGGACGGATATCCCCGTTGCAGTTTGGCTTCGTATCGGTGTAGATATTACGGGAGGCAGCATGGATATACTGTGTAGCCGGAAGAGGGAGAGCCAAGTGGCTGGGAGTTAAGGAAACAAAAGAATTAATTTCGAATTTATCAGTATAGTGTATGGTATTTATGTACATTGATAAAAAAAATAGTAAACGATCTTGAAAAATTATGAAATTTTGAAGCACGAAGACATGTATTCGTTGATTTTGGACAACTTTTGTGTTGTAAGAGCTTTTTATTTAACAAGATCCCGCAGTTAGAAACTCTATAATTCGGCATGAATCCTTGTGCTATTCTGTCGGTTTGATTCACTCTTCTGGTAATGCAGGGATTTTTATAGGCGTTAACCACCACGAAACGAGTTCATTCTTTATTGGTTTCGTCGTAAACTGAAAAGTAAAACATTATTCTGCACACTTTGCAGTTGAACTTTTCGGAACTAAAAAATAAAAAAATCATCTTATGGCAGTTTTTGTTCGTTTTCAGCTTCATATTTTTCGATTGAATTCCGTCTAGATTTTTAGATCAAGCCTTTCTCTTAACTTGTTCAGTTTCTGTTAAATTCGTTCACGTTGTCTTTTAGGAAATTTGATTCTGTACAACTTTCGTTCTTTGAGTTTTGACCAATTCGAATTATTTAAGTATTAAACGGTGTAATTTTATGTTTGTTTCAACAAGTTACTTATGATTAAATTATACTAACTTTATTTGTTTTGCAGGATGGTGGGTTTTACTAACTTTTTATGCAGGGCTGACCCACCATATTTCTATTTCTATTTTGTTTATTTTATAATAAATTTATATTTCGTTGTGTACGGATAAGAAACTAAATGCCACCGTGTCTCGAGAAACTATCCATTCGTTTCGGTGCGGTTGGAACTACTTGTCTTGTCCTGTAATGAGAATTTAACGAATTTTTGTTTGTGTCTGGTGGACACGTGGGTGTTGAATCTTGTACTCATACCAGTATATCTGTATACTGACCCGTTTTGTCTCTTGGCAACTCGGGTGCGTTCTGTTGAGCGCAGCTGAGCTTCCTTTGCAGGATTAGTTGAGGCTACGGTGGTGATGAGAAGTAACTAAAGTTTTTGGGCATATCTCTTGGATTTATTTTTGTTTTTTTTTGAGCTTAGGCTTGTTAGTAGTTTATGTATTTATTATTATTATTATTATAATTTTTTTTATGACTTTAGTATTAGAATAATTTGGGATGTTTTGTAACTGTACTTTATTTAAGTTGTTTTGACTGGTTGTTGCTACCTTAATGTTAAGGTATTTCTTAGTTATGAATTTATGGTGGATGGTTTGGGTTGGTGTTTTAGTTTTTTTTTTGTTTCACCCCTAGGATTTGGATGATGGAATATTAATTGAGGTTTAGTCCTAATTTAATATTTAATTGTTCAAATTTTGGGGCGTGATAGTTTGGTATCAGAGCTCTAGGTTACCCTAGACTTGTGAGATTTTAGGTGATCCTCGGATTGTGGAAACATGGGTTAGCTGATTTACGTTGGTGGTTGAATTTATTCTAAGTATTTTTGAACGAATCCTTTTTGTGTGTTTAACTTGAAGGTGATGGCTGGAAGGTATCTTTAATCTTTGTCCAAAACCCATTAGGGTACTTTTTGATATTGATGTCTCTCATTATTTCATATCTAGGCAGTTTGTAGAAAGAGAACGTATTGTAACTACCTCATTTGTCTAGACCTATTTGTGTTGAAACCCCTTTAGGAGGGGCAGTTACTCTTTATGAGATGTGTAAAGATTTTGAGATTGATTTTGCGGGCAGAGTCTTGCATGCAAACTTAAGTATGTTAGGATTTGCGGGGTTTGTAATTATTTTGGGTACGGATTGCCTGTGAAAGCATTTTGTAACTCTAGATGGTGCTAGAAGGACTATAAATATAGATATTACTAGTAGGTCATGGCTTATCCACACTTATAGCGGTAGAAGAGTGTTAGTGAGGACAAGTCTTCTGTGCTCGGAAGAAATCTCTAAGCAGAATATTAGTGAGATAGATGTGGTATGTGAGTTTGAAGGTACATTTCAGGAGACACATAGGCCTCCACCTCGACGGGTAGTAGAATTGTGCATTGACTTAGTGTCGGGAATTGCACCCGGAGCTTTTTCTTTACTATTCTTTCTGATCGAATCTCGGGACGAGATTCTTTTGAGGTGTGTATATTGTAGCGACCCTAATTTTCTTAAGTCATTATTTTGTTTTATTATTATGGTTATTATTAACTTATCTTATTTTTGGCTTTATTAATTGTATCATTACATGAGAATTTAATGTGTTATTTAATGAATTTAATGTGATAATTAATTAATTTAATGTGTTATTTAATTATATATAATTAATCTAAATATTTATATATTTATATTGGTTATATAAAAAAAAAGAAGTGTTATATATATATATATATTTTATCTTATATTTACATATATTATAATTATGTTGTATTATATAATATAATATATTATAATAGTTTATTAGGGTTAAAATAGGATTAGGTAATCTATCAAAAAAAAAAAAAAAAAGTGCTGTGTGTGTGTGTGTGTCTCTGGGGAGAGGGAGAGAGGGATACATACTCATATATATATATATATGCTTTGATTTTTTGTTTATTTTTCTGGTTATTGATATGGATCTAAGGTGATCACGATTTTTGAAACTCAAATTTGGCGATGGATTCAAACTGGATCTTCAAAGAACTCAAGCATCTCTAGAAGGTTCTTCAAAGAACACAATCTGGTATTTTTTTTTTTCAAATTTTCTTAATTATTTATTTTGATTTTTGGTTTAATTTTTTTTTCATCCATTAATTTTTGTTCATCCATTTATTTTATTTTGATTTTCAAAGAACTGAACCCTATTTTGGTTTGGTTTATTGTGATAATATCCATCTGATTTGGTTTAGTTTATTATGAATGCATACCATCTGATTTGGTGATAAATGATTAAAAAAAATTAAAAATTTTAGAGAAACCAAATTTTGGTTTGTCAAATTCATTTTGAAATTTGTTAATTTGGCAACAAAATAGAAAATTGGGTTTGATTCTGAAAATTGGGTTTGATTCTGAATTTTTTGGATTCCCTACTGTTTCAATTCTGTTTTTTTGAACTGAATTTGGTGCCAAAAATCTGTTGATATTTGCTGATCTGAGAAGTTTGGGAGCTGCTATTCAACTTGCTAAATTTGAGAACAGCTATGGCCTTTGCTATCTTTGGCAAGTAGAATAGCAGGCCATTAAAGACCCTCTTTTTGCCATTCTTGTCAAATTTTAGCGTCGGCAGGTTAAATAACAGCTCTATTAGAGATGCTCTTATTGTTTCAAGAGTTTAAACTATAATGCTATACTGAATTTGTCGTCCTTGTTAAGCAATTAAATTGCACTTTAAAAGGTGCAATTTTGGAATAATGTTATATGTATTAATTAATGTATTAACTAGTATACTAACAGATAATATGATATAATTTTAGAGATTTTGAGTATTTATAATTTGTGTAATAAATGAGCACAGTAATGATGACATAACACTAGTTGATACACTAGTGTATATATTAATTGATGCATGTAGCACAAATTGCGTTGTAATAAATGATTTTTCTTACAATAATTAAATAATAAGTTAATTATCTAAAAATTCTATTTACAAATGTTATGGCAGTTCAGATTCTATTTAAACAATTTTAAACCAATAAATTTCATTTAATAAAATTGATAATATTATCAGTTTTTTTTAATTTTTAAAATTAAGAATATTATCAATTGTACATAGTAATGTTCAAAATAATTTTTTTACTAACTGATAAAAAAAACAAAGCATGAAATCAAACATTTTTGCTCTTCTACTTATTGGTTTGATTCAATTATCCAATAAAATTGAGAACATTATCATTTTTTTATTTTATATTTTTTTTCCAGTTTTGCATATCAATATTCCATCATCATGCTCCTTTATAGACATAAAATTTTCAGTTTTGCACAAAAAAAAAAATCAATTTTTTTCAAAAAAAGCTTTTGTTTTTTTTTTTTTTTTTGCACATATTTTTTTTAAATTTTTTCAATTTTAAAGTTGATTTTTAAAATTTTGAAAATCAAAATAAATGTCAAATCATTATTATATACCTTTATAGATAATCATAAATAATAAATAATTATTGTTTGAAAAATAATTCCGACTATTAATAATTTAATGGAACTTGAAGATTCAAAAAATCTTACTTAAGACTTAATAGAGTATAAGTTTATAAATTAGGACTTGTGTGTAAATGCCTCTTAAAAAAATTATATTTTTAAATTCTTTTAATGAAAAAAATCTAAAAATAGTTCATTAAAAAAAAATTCGACATAAGTTTTTTTTATAATAATTTTTTTTTTCATTTTTTAATTTCTCAAATCAGTAGAATTTACTAAAATTTACCCAAAAGATCCACTAAAAAGAAGTCAGCAAAATAATTATTAAGAAAAACAAATTGCCAAACCCCCCATAATAGAATTTTTTTTCATCAAAAAAAAAAAAATGCTCTATGGGAATATCATATTATTCGCAGGTCCTGTTATCGGGATAATTGATCGTGGACCAAATTTAACCCAATCTATAACAAGCGACTTACCACTGACATATTTAATGAATCTCATTTACACATTACAAAAGAAGTTAAATATCAACCGAAATAGAGTAAAAAAACCTCTGCAAAAAGAATACACCCCCAAAATTCAATCCTGACTCGCCCCTATAAAACAGAATGCAAATCCCCCATCATCCGAGATTCAATGGAGTCCAGTTCAAAAAAAAAAGATTCAATGGAGCTTCCGACAAAAATGTCATTTTTTTTTTTTTATATTATTTTTGGAGCAAGCACAAATATGAAAAAGAATGGCACTTTTGTAATTTGCCTCACAAACAAGCACTATTTCAGGTAATAGCATATGTTTTCTTTCATTTTCCTACAAGACTAGAAAGTCAAAGCCCAGCAATGCAGAAGAAAGAAAAGTAAAGAAATATCTCCAAAGTTGCGGAGACCACCCACACACACATAGCTTCAAATCTCTGAATAACGTTTTCCTCAGATTATCACTCCCAAAGGGTCAGTTTCTTTTCCCCTTTTTCTCTCTCTACCCAATCACTACTTTGGATTATATACATATATATATAGTTACTTATATAAAGTGCATGTGTTACTTGCATCAAATTTTGTCGGAAATTTTGTATATGTTCAGCTCTTTGATTCTTTCTCATGGCAATAGTTTAAAAACCCATTTGTGTGATTGACATATACTGTACTAGTTTTTTGATTTTTCCCTTTTATAACTCCTATGTCTTTTATTTGACTAACCCTCCAAGAGATTGGGATGGGACACTTAGATCTTCACAATTTTTTATTCCTAGGTTGTTGTATTGGGAAATTTCCAATTTTCATTGATCAAGTCACTATGAATCTAAAGGGGTAGTTTTTAGATTCTGGTTTTAAGGTTTCTGTTTTGGGTGTTTTTTTTTTTGTTGGTCTTGGGACTGTTATATGATATGGGAGATCCCATCACTCAAATAAAACAACAATCCATGGAGTCATGGTGGAGTATAAGGAACAAAGAATTTTATTATGAATTTATTAGTATAGTGTGTATGGTATTGTTATGTACATGATAAAAAAATAGTAAACGATCTTGATAAATTATGAAATTTGAGCAGAAGCATGTATTCGTGATTTTGGACAACTTTTGTGTTGTAGCTTTTTATTAAAAAGATCGATTAGAACTTACAATCGGATGACCTTGGCTATTGTCGGTTTGATTCACTCTGGTAATGCAGATTTTTATAGGCTGTTTTAACCACGAAACGAGTTCATTTTTATTGGTTTCGTGTAAACTGAAGTAAAACATTATTCTGCACACTTTTCATGTTTTGAACTTTTTCGGAAAAAAATCATCTTATGGCAGTTTTTGTTCGTTTTCAGCTTCATATTTTTCGATTGAATTCCGTCTAGATTTTTAGATCAAGCCTTTGTCTTAACCTGTTCACTTTCTGTTAAATTCGTTCACGTTGTCTTTTAGGAAATTTGATTCTGTACAACTTTCGTTCTTTGAGTTTTGACCAATTTGAATTATTTAAGTATTAAACGGTGTAATTTTATATTTGTTTCAACAAGTTATTTATGATTAAATTATACTAACTTTATTTGTTTTGCAGGATGGTGGGTTTTACTAACTTTTTATGCAGGGCTGACCCACCATATTTCTATTCCTATTTTGTTCATTTTATAATAAATTTATATTTCGTTGTGTACGGATAAGAAACTAAATGCCACCGTGTCTCGAGAAACTATCCATTCATCCCGGTGTGGTTGGAACTACTTGTCTTGTCCTGTAATAAGAATTTAACGAATTTTTGTTTGTGTCTGGTGGACACGTGGGTGTTGAATCTTGTACTCATACCAGTATATCTGTATACTGACTCGTTTTGTCTCTTGGCAACTCGGGTGCGTTCTGTTGAGCGCAACTGAGCTTCCTTTGCAGGATTAGTTGAGGCTACGGTGGTGATGAGAAGTAACTAAAGTTTTTGGGTATATCTCTTGGATTTCTTTTTGTTTTTTTTTTGAGCTTAGGCTTGTTAGTAGTTTATGTATTTATTATTATTATTATTTTTTTTATGACTTTAGTATTAGAATAATTTGGCATGTTTTGTAACCGTACTTTATTTAAGTTGTTTTGACTGGTTGTTGCTACCTTAATGTTAAGGTATTTGTTAGTTATGAATTTATGGTGGATGGTTTGGGATGGCGTTTTAGTTTTTTTTTTGTTTCACCCCTAGGATTTGGATGATGGATTATTAATTGGGGTTTAGTCCTAATTTAATATTTAATTGTTCAAATTTTGGGGCGTGACACTTGCCATTTCTCGAGCATTAGGATTCGAAAATTCGGACACTTATTCGGATCCTCTTGCATGATGGCAGATATGTAATTTTGGTGTTTACTTGCCATTTCTCATGCATCAGGGTTTAAACACTCGGACACTTATTCAGACCCTCTTGCGTGATAGCAGATATGTAATTATGGTGTTTACTTGCCATTTCCCATGCATTAGGGTTTAAACTGTCGGATACTTATTCAGACCCTCTTCCATGATGGCAGATATGTAATTATGGTGTTTACCTGCCATTTCTCATGCACTAGGGTTTAAACACTCGGACACTTATTCGGACCCTCTTGCATGATGGCAGATATGTACCTATGGTGTTTACTGGCCATTTCTCATGCATTACGGTTTAAACACTCGGACACTTATTCGGACCCCCTTGCATGTTGGCTGATAGGTTATTTGTGGTGTTTATTTGCATTTCTCATGCATTAGTGTTTAGACAATCGGACACATATTCAGACCCTCTTGCCTGATGACAGATATGAAATTATGGTGTTTAATTGCGATTGCTCAAGCATTTCGGTTTAAGCACTCGGGCACTAATTCAGACCCGCTTGCATGATAGCAGATATGTAATTATGGTGTTTACTTGCCATTTCTCATGCATTAGGGTTTAAACACTCGGACACTTATTCGGACCGTCTTGCATGATGGCAGATATGTAATTATGGTGTTTACATGCCGTTTCTCATGCAATAGAGTTTAAACACTCGGACACTTTTTTGGACCCTCTTGCATGATGGGATATGCGTAATTATGGTGTTTATTTTCGATTTCTCAAGCATTAGGGTTTAAACACTCGGACACTTATTTGGACCCTCTTGCATGATGGCAGATATGTAATTTTGGTGTTTATTTGCCATTTCTCATGTATTAGGGTTTAAACACTCGGACACTTATTCGGACCCTCTTGCGTGATAGCATATATGTAATTATGGTGTTTACTTGCCATTTCTCATGCATTAGGGTTTAAACACTCGGACACTTATTCAGAATCTCTTGCATGATGGCAGATATGTAATTACGGTGTTCACATGCCATTTCTCGAGAATTGGGATCCGAACACTCTGACACCTATTCGGACCCCTCGCATGATGGCAGATAGGTAATTATGGTGTTTACTTTCCATTTCTCGAGCATTAGGATTCGAACACTCAAACACTTATTCGGACCCTCTTGCATGATGACAGATATGCAATTATGGTGTTTACTGGCCATTTCTCATGCATTAGGGTTTAAACACTCGGACACATATTCAGACCCTCTTGCATGATGGCAGAAATGCAATTAAAGTGTTTACTTGCCATTTCTCAAGCATTAGGATTCGAACACTCGGACACTTATTCGGACCCTCTTGCATGATGGCATATATGTAATTGTGGTGTCTACTTGCCATTTTTCATGCATTAGGGTTCAAACACACGGACACTTATTCGGACTCTTTTGCATGATGGCAGATATGTAATTACGGTGTTTACTTGCCATTTCTCGAGTATTAGGATTAGAAAATTCGAAGAGTTATTCGGATCCTCTTGCATGATGGCAGATATGTAATTATCGTATTTACTTGCCATTTCTCATGCATCAGGGTTTAAACACTCGGACACATATTCGGACCCTCTTGCGTGATAGCACATATGGAATTATGGTGTTTACTTGCCATTTCCCATGCATTAGGGTTTGAACTGTCGGACACTTATTCAGACCCTCTTCCATGATGGCAGATATGTAATTATGGTGTTTACCTACCATTTCTCATGCATTAGGGTTTAAACACTCGGACACTTATTCGGACCCTCTTGCATGCTGGCAGATATGTTCCTGTGGTTTTTACTGGCCATTTCTCATGCATTAGGGTTTAAACACTCAGACACTTATTCGGACCCTCTTGCATGATAGCAGATATGTAATTATGGTGTTTACTTTCCAATTCTCATGCATTAGGGTTAAACACTCGGACACTTATTCGGACCCTCTTGCATGTTGGCAGATATGTAATTATGGTGTTTATTTGCCATTTCTCATGCATTAGGGTTTAAACACTCGGACAATTATTCGGACTCTCTTGCATGATGGTAGATATGTAATTATGGTGTTTATTTGCCATTTCTCATGCATTAGGGTTTAAACACTCGGACATTTATTCGGACCCTCTTGCATGATGGTAGATATGTAATTATGGTGTTTACTTTCCATTTCTCGAGCATTAGGATTTGAACACTCAGACACTTATGCGGACCCTCTTGCATGATGGTAGATATGTAATTTTGCTGTTTATTTGCCATTTCTCTTGCATTAGCGTTTTAACACTCAGACACTTATTCGGACCCCTTGCATGATGGCAGATATGTAATTATGGGGTTTACTTGCCATTTCTCATGCATTAGGGTTTATACACACGGACACTTATTCGGACACTCTTGCATGTTGGAAGATATGTAATTATGGTGTTTACATGCCATTTCTCATGTATTAGGGTTTAAACACTCGGACACTTAGTTGGACACTCTTGCATGATGGCAGATATGTAATTATGGTGTTTAATTGCCATTTCCCATGTATCTGGGTTTAAACACTCGGACACTTATTCGGACCCTCTTGCATGTTGGCAGATATCGAATTATGGTGTTTATTTGTCATTTCTCATGCATTAGGGTTTAAACACTCGGACACTTATTCGGAGCCCCCTTGCCTGATGACAGATATGTAATTATGGTGTTTACTTGCCATTGCTCATGCATTAGGGTTTAAACACTCGGAAACTGATTCAGACCCGCTTGCATGATGGCAGATATGTAATTTTGGTGTTTATTTGCCATTTCTCTTGCATTAGGGTTTTAGCCCTCGGACACTTATTCGGACCCCTTGCATGATGGCAGATATGTAATTATGAGCTTTACTTGCCATTTCTCATGTATTAGGGTTTAAACACTCAGACACTTATACGGACACTCTTGCATGATGGTAGATATGTAATTATGGTGTTTACTTGCCGTTTCTCATGCATTAGGGTTTAAACAATCGGACATTTATTCCGACCCTCTTGCATGATGGCAGATATGTAATTATGGTGTTTACTTGCCATTTCTCATGCATTAGGGTTTAAAAACTTGGACACTTGTTCTGACCCTCTTGCATGATGGCAGATATGTAATTATGGTGTTTATTTTCCATTTCTCATGCATTAGGGTTCAAACACACGAACACTTATTCGGACCCTTTTGCATGATGCCAGATATGTAATTTTGGTGTTTAATTGCCATTTCTCATGCATTAAGGTTTAAACACTCGGACACTTATTCGGACCCTCCTGCCTGATGGTAGATATGTAATTACGGTGTTTACTTGCCATTTCTCGAGCATTAGGATTCAAAAATTCGGACACTTCTTCGGATCCTCTTGCATGATAGCAGATATGTACGTATGGAGTTTACTGGCCACTTTTCATGCATTTGGGTTTAAACACTCGGACACTTATTCAGACTCGCTTGCATGATAGCAGATATGTAATTATGGTGTTTACTTGCCATTTCTCATGCATTAGGGTTTAAACACTCGGACACTTATTCGGACCCTCTTGCATGTTGGCAGATATGTAATTATGTTGTTTATTTGCCATTTCTCATGTATTCGGGTTTAAACACTAGGACACTTATTCGGACCCTCTTGCATGATGGCAGATATGTAATTATGGTGTTTACATGCCATTTCTCGTGCAATAAATTTTAAACACTCGGACACTTATTTGGACCGTCTTGCATGATGGCATATACGTAATTATGGTGTTTATTTTCGATTTCTCATGCATTAGGGTTTAAACACTCGGACACTTATTCGGACCCTCTTGCATGACGGCAGATATGTAATTATGGCGTTTACTTGCCATGTCTCATGCATTAGGGTTTAAACACTCGGAAACTGATTCGGACCCTCTTGCATGATGACAGATATGTAATTACTATGTTAACTTTTACCATTTCTCGAGCATTAGGATTCGAACACTCGGGCACTTATTCGGGCCCTCTTGCGTGATGGCATATACGTAATTATGGTGTTTATTTTCGATTTCTCATTTATTAGGGTTTAAACACTCGGACACTTATTCGGACCCTCTTGCATGATGACAGATATGTAATTTTGGTGTTTATTTTCCATTTCTCATGTATTAGGTTTTAAACACTCGGACACTTGTTCGGACCTTCCTGCAAGATGGCAGATATGTAATTATGGTGTTTACTTGCCATTTCTCATGCATTTGGGTTTAAACACTCGGACACTTATTCGGACCGTCTTGCATGTTGGCAGATATGTAATTATGGTGTTTATTTGCCATTTCTCATGCATTAGGGTTTAAACACTCGGAAACTGATTCGGACCCTCTTGCATGATGGCAGATATGTAATTACTATGTTTACTTTTACCATTTCTCGAGCATTAGGATTCGAACACTCGGGCACTTATTCGGGCCCTCTTGCTTGATGGCAGATATGTAATTACGGTGTTTACTTACCATTTCTCGAGGATTAGGGTTTAAACACTCGGACATATATTTGGACCATCTTTCGTGATGGCAGATATGTAATTATTCTGTTTGGTTGCCATTTTTCATGCATTACAATTTAAACACTCGGACACCAATTCAGACCCTCTTGTATGATGGCATATATGTAATTATGGTGTTTACTTGCCATTTCGCATGCATTAGGGTTTAAACACTCGGACACTTATTCGGACCCTCTTCCGTGATAGCATATATGTAATTGTGTGTTTAGTTTCCATTTCTTATGCATTAGGGTTTAAACGTTTGGACACTTATTTTGACGCTCTTGCATGAAGGCAGAAATATAATAATGGTGTTTATTTTCCATTTCTCCTGCATTAGGGTTCAAACACTCGGACACTTAGTTGGACACTCTTGCATGATGGCAGATATGTAATTTTGGTGTTTATTTGCCATTTCTCATGCATTAGGGTTTAAACACTCGGACACTTATTCGGACCCTCCCGCATGATGGCTGATATGTAATTAAGGTGTTTACTAGCCATTTCTCGAGCATTAGGATTCGAAAATTCGGACACTTATTCGGATCCTCTCGCATGATGGCAGATATGTAATTATGGTGTTTATTTGCCATTTCTCATGCATTAGGGTTTAAACACTCGGACACTTATTCGGACCCTTTTGCGTGATAGCAAATATGTAATTATGGTGTTTATTTGCCATTTCCCATGCATTTGGGTTCAAACTGTCGAACACTTATTCAAAACCTCTTCCATGATGGCAGATATGTAATTATGGTGTTTACCTACCATTTGTCATGCATTAGGGTTTAAACACTCGGACACTTACTCGGACCCTCTTGCATGATGGCAGATATGTACCTGTGGTGTTTACTGGCCATTTCTCATGCATTAGGGTTTAAACACTCGGACAATAATTCAGACTCTCTTGCATGTTGGCTGATAGGTAATTACGGTGTTTTTCTGCCATTTTTCATGCATTAGGGTTTAAACACTCGGACACTTATTTGGACCTTCTTGCCTGATGACAGATATGTAATTATGGTGTTTACTTGCCATTTCTCAAGCATTTGGGTTTAAACACTCGGACACTTATTTAGACCCTCTTGCGTGATGGCAGATATGTAATTATGGTGTTTACTTTCCATTTCTCGAGCATTAGGATTCGAACACTCTGAAACTTATTCGGACCCTCTTGCAAGATGGCAGATATGTAATTTTGGTGGTTAATTGCCATTTCTCTTGCATTAGGGTTTTAACACTCGGACACTTAGTCGGACCCCTTGCATGATGACAGATATGTAATTATGGGGTTTACTTGCCATTTCTCATGCATTAGGGTTTAAGCACTCGGACACTTATTCGGACACTCTTGCATGTTGGCAGATATGAAATTATGGTTTTTACTTGCCATTTCTCATGCATTTGGGTTTAAACACTCGGACACTTATTCGGACACTCTTGCATGATGGCAGATATGTAATTATGGTGTTTACTTGCCATTTCTCATGCATTAGGGTTTAAACACTCGGACACTTATTCGGACCGTCTTGCATGTTGGCAGATATGTAATTATGGTGTTTAGTTGCCATTTCTTATGCATTAGGGTTTAAACACTCGGACACTTATTCGGACCCTCTTGCTTGATGATAGATATGTGATTATGGTGTTTACTTGCCATTTCTCATGCGTTAGGGTTTAAAGACTCGGAAACTGATTCGAACCCTCTTGCATGATGGCAGATATGTAATTATGGTGTTTACTTGCCATTTCTAGAGCATTAGGATTCGAACACTCGGACACTTATTCATGCCCTCTTGCATGATGGCGGATATGTAATTACGGTGTTTACCTACCATTTCTCGAGCATTAGGGTTTAAACACTCGGCCACTTATTCGGACCATCTTGCGTGATGGCAGATATGTAATTATGGTGTTTACTTGGCATTTTTCATGCATTATAATTTAAACACTCGGACACTTATTCAGACCCTCTTGTATGATGGCATATATGTAATTATGGGGATAACTTGCCATTTCTCATGGATGAGGGTTTAAACACTCGGACACTTGTTCCGACCCTCTTGCGTGATGGCATATATGTAATTGTGTGTTTAGTTGCCATTTCTTATGCATTAGGGTTTAAACATTTGGACACTTATTTTGACCCTCTTGCATAAAGGCAGAAATGTAATTGTGGTGTTTATTTGCCATTTCTCGTGCATTAGGGTTCAAACACTCGGACACTTATTCGGACCCTCTTGCAAGATGGCAGATATGTTATTTTGGAGTTTATTTTCCATTTCGCATGCATTAGGGTTTAAACACTCGGACACATATTCGGACCCTCCTGCATGATGGCAGATATGTAATTACGGTGTTTACTCGCCATTTCTCGAGTACTAGGATTCGAAAATTCGGACACTTATTCGGACCCTCTTGCATGATGGCAAATATGTCATTATGGTGTTTGCTTGCCATTTCTCATGCATCAGGGTTTAAACACTCGAACACTTATTCGGACCCTCTTGCGTGATAGTAGATATGTAATTATGGTGTTTACTTGCCATTTCAATGCATTAGGGTGTAAACTGTCGGACACTTATTCAGACCCTCTTCCATGATGGCAGATATGCAATTATGGTGTTTACCTGCCATTTCTCATGCATTATGGTTTAAACACTCGGACACTTATTCGGATCCTCTTGTATGATGGCCGATATGTACCTATGGTGTTTACTGGCCATTTCTCATGCATTAGGGTTTAAACACTCGGACACTTATTCGGACCCTCTTGCATGTTGGCTGATAGGTAATTATGGTGTTTATTTGCCATTTCTCATGAATTAGGGTTTAAACACTCGGACACTTATTCGGACCCTCTTGCCTGATGACAGATAATTAGGGTGTTTACTTGCCATTTCTCATGCATTTTGGTTTAAACACGCAGACACTTATTCGGACTCTCTTGCATGATGGCAGATATGTAATTATGGTGTTTACTTTCCATTTCTCGAGCATTGGGATTCGAACACTTAGACACTTATTCGGAACCGCTTGCATGATGGCAGATATGTAATTTTGGTGTTTATTTGCCATTTCTCTCACATTAGGGTTTTAGCACTCGGAAAACTTATTCGGACCCCTTGCATGATGGCAGATATGTAATTATGGGGTTTACTTGCCATTTCCCATGTATTAGGGTTTAAACACTCGGACACTTATTCGGACACTCTTGTATGTTGGCAAATATGTAATTATGGTGTTTACTTGCCATTTCTCATGCATTTGGGTTTAACCACTAGGACACTTATTCCGACCCTCTTGCATGATTGCAGATATGTAATTATGGTGTTTACTTGCCATTTCTCATGCATTAGGTCTTAAACCCTCGGACACTTATTCGGACCCTCTTGCATGTTGGCAGATATGTAATTATGGTGTTTATTTTCCATTTCTCATGCATTTGGGTTTAAAGACTCGGACACTTGTTCGGACCCTCTAGCCTGATGACAGATATGTAATTATGGTGTTTACTTGCCATTTCTCATGCATTAGGGTTTAAACACTCGAAAACTGATTCGGACCATCTTGCATGATCGCATTAGGATTCGAACACTCGGACACTTATTCGGACCCTCTCGCATGATGACAGATATATAATTACGGTGTTTACTTGCCATTTCCCGAGCATTATGGTTTAAACACTCGGACACTTTTTTCGACCATCTTGCGTGATGGCAGATATGTAATAATGGTGTTTAGTTGCCATTTTTCAAGCATTTGGATTTAAACACTCGGACACTTATTCAGACCCTCCTGTATGATGGCATATATGTAATTATGGTGTTTACTTGCCATTCTCATGCATTAGGGTTTAAACACACGGACACCTATTCGGACCCTTTTGCATGTTGGCTGATAGGTAATTATAGTGTTCATTTTCCATTTCTCATGCATTAGGGTTTAAACACTCGGACACTTATTCGGACCATCCTGCGTGATGGAAGATATGAAATTAAGGTGTTTACTTGCCATTTCTCACGCGTTAGGGTTTAAACACTCGGACACTTATTCGGACCCTCTTGCGTGATAGCATATATGTAATTATGGTGTTTACTTGGCAGTTCTCGAGCATTAGGATTCGAACACTCAGACACTTAATCGGACCCCCTTGCGTGATGATAGATATTTCATTATGGTGTTTACTTGCCATTGCTCATGCATTATGGTTTAAACACTCGGACCCTCCTGCATACTTGCCATTTCATTGTGGTGTATACTTGCCATTTCTCATGCTTTAGGGTTTATGCGCTCGACACTTATTCCGACCCTCTTGCATGATGGCAGATATGTAATTATGGTGTTTATTTGCCATTTCTCATGCAATAGAGTTTAAACACTCGGACACTTATTCGGACCATCTTGCGTGATGGCAGATATGTAATTATGGTGTTTACTTGCCATTTCTCATGCATTAGGGTTTAAACACTCAGACACTTATTCGGACCCCCTTGCGTGATAACATATATGTAATTATGGTGTTTACTTGGCATTTCTCATGCATTAGGGTTGAAACACTTGGGCACTTATTCAGAACCATTTTCATGATGGCAGATATGTAATTATGGTGTTTACTTGCCATTTCTCGAGCATTAGGATCCGAACACTCGGACACTTACTCGGACCCTGTTGCATGATGGCAGATATGTAATTCTGGTGTTTGCTTTCCACTTCTCGAGCATTAGGATTCGAACACTCAAACACTTATTCGGACCCTCTGGCGTGATGACAGATATGCAATTATGGTGTTTACTGGCAATTTCTCATGCATTTCGGTTTAAACACTCGGACACATATTCCGACTGTCACACCCCGAACTTGCCCTAACAGTTCAGGCATGACCTGATCACAAACAGACATATGACCTGATATATATATATATATATATAGTCTATGGGGCCTTGACGGAAGCACAAAACATGCCATTTCTCATGCATTAGGGTTTAAACACTCGGACACTTATTCGGACCCTCCTGCATGATGGCAGATATGTAATTACGGTGTTTACTTGCCATTTCTCGAGCATTAGGATTCAAAAATTCGAACACTTATTCGAACCCTCTTGCATGATGGCAGATATGTAATTGTGGTGTTTACTTTGTACTTCTCGAGCATTAGGATTCGAACACTCAGACACTTATTCGGACCATATTGCATGATGGTCGATATGTAATTTGGGTGTTTATTTGCAATTTCTTTTGCATTAGGGTTTTCACACTCGGACACTTATTCGGACCCCTTGCATGACGGCAGATATTTAATTATGGGATTTACTTGCCATTTCTCATGCATTAGGGTTTAAGCACTCGAACACTTATTCGGACCCTCTTGCATGTTGGCTGAGAGGTAATTATGGTTTTTATTTGCCATTTCTCATGCATTAGGGTTTAACCACTCGGACACTTGTTCGGACCCACTTGACTGATGACAGATATGTAATTATGGTGTTTACTTTCCATTTCTCATGCATTTGGCTTTAAACACTCGGACACTTATTCGGACCATCTTGCATGATGGCAGATATGTAATTATGGTGTTTACTTTCCATTTCTCGAGCATTAGGTTTCGAACAGTCAGACACTTATTCGGACCCTCTTGCTTGATGGTAGATATGTAATTTTGGTGTTTATTTTCCATTTCTCTAGCATTAGGGTTTTAACACTCGGACACTTATTCGGACCCCTTGCATGATGGCAGATATGTAATTATGGGATTTACTTGCCATTTCTCATGCATTAGGGTTTAAGCACTTGGACACTTATTCGGACACTCTTGCATGTTGGCAGATATGTAATTATGGTATTTACTTGCCATTTCCCATGCATTAGGGTTTATACACTCGAACACTTACTCGGACCCTCTTGGATGATGACAGATATGTAATTATGGTGTTTACTCGCCATTTCTCATGCATTAGGATTTCAACACTCGGACACTTATTCGGACCCTCTTGCATGTTGGTAGATATGTAATTATGGTGTTTATTTTCCATTTCTTATGCATTTGGGTTTAAACACTCGGACACTTATTTGGACCCTCTTGCCTGATGACAGATATGTAATTATGGTGTTTACTTGCCATTTCTCATGCGTTAGGGTTTAAACACTCAGAAACTGATTCGGACCCTCTTGCATGCTGGTAGATATTTAATTATGGTGTTTACTTTCCATATCTTGAGCATTAGGATTCGAATACTCGGACACTTATTTGGGCCCTCTTCCGTGAGGGCAGATATGTAATTACAGTGTTTACTTGCTATTTCTCGAGCATTAGGGTTTAAACACTCGAACATTTATTTGGACCATCTTGCGTGATGGCAGATATGTAATTATGGTGTTTAGTAGTCATTTTTCATGCATTAGGATTTAAACACTCGGACACTTATTCAGACCCTCTTGTATGATGGCATATATGTAATTATGGTGTTTACTTGCCATTTCTCATGCATTAGGGTTTAAACACTCGGACACTTGTTCCGACCCTCTTGCATGGTGGCAGATATGTAATTGTGTGTTTAGTTGCCATTTCTTATGCATTTGGGTTTAAATGTTTGGACACTTATTTTGACCCTTTTGCATGATAGCAGATATGTAATTATGGTGTTTGTTTGCTATTTCTCATGCATTAGGGTTCAAACACACGGACACTTATTCGGACCCTCTTGCATGATGGCAGATATGTAATTTTGGTGTTTATTTGCCATTTCTCTTGCAGTAGGGTTTAAACACTCGGACACTTATTCGGACCCTCCTGCAAGATGGCAGATATGTAATTACGGTGTTTACTTGCCATTTCTCGAGCATTAGGATTCAAAGATTCGGACACTTATTCGGATCCTCTTGCATGATGGCAGATATGTAATTATGGTGTTTACTTGCCATTTCTCATGCATCAGGGTTTAAACACTCGGACACTTATTCGGACCCTCTTGCGTGAAAGCAGATATGTAATTATGGTGTTTACTTGCCATTTCCAATGCATTAGGGGTTAAACTGTCGGACACTCATTCTGACCCTCTTCCAAGATGGCAGATTTGTAATTATGGAGTTTACTTGCCATTTCTCATGCATTAGGGTTTAAACACTCGGACACTTATTCGGACCCTCTTACATGATGGCAGATATGTACCTATGGTGTTTACTGGCCATTTCTCATGCATTAGGGTTTAAACACTCGGATACTTATTCGGACCCTCTTGCATGTTGGCTGATAGGAAATTATGGTTTTTATTTGCCATTTCTCACGCATTAGGGTTTAAACACTTGAACACTTATTCGGAGCCACTTGCCTAATGACAGATATGTAATTATGGTGTTCACTTGCCATTTCTCATGCATTTGGGTTTAAACACTCGGACACTTATTCGGACCCTCTTGCATGATGGCAGATATGTAATTATGGTGTTTACTTTCCATTTCTTGAGCTTTAGGATTCGAACGCTCAGACACTTACTCGGACCCTCTTGCATGATGGGCAGATATGTAATTGTGTGTTTAGTTGCCATTTCTTATGCATTTGGGTTTAAACGTTTGGACACTTATTTTGACCCTTTTGCATGATGGCAGATTTGTAATTATGGTGTTTGTTTGCTATTTCTCATGCATTAGGGTTCAAACACACGGACACTTATTCGGACCCTCTTGTATGATGGCAGATATGTAATTTTGGTGTTTATTTGCCATTTCTCATGCATTAGGGTTTAAACACTCGGACACTTATTCGGACCCTCTTGCGTGAAAGCAGATATGTAATTATGGTGTTTACTTGCCATTTCCCATGCATTAGGGGTTAAACTGTCGGACACTCATTCTGACCCTCTTCCAAGATGGTAGATTTGTAATTATGGAGTTTACTTGCCATTTCTCATGCATTAGGGTTTAAACACTCGGACACTTATTCGGACCCTCTTACATGATGGCAGATATGTACCTATGGTGTTTACTGGCCATTTCTCATGCATTAGGGTTTAAACACTCGGATACTTATTCGGACCCTCTTGCATGTTGGCTGATAGGAAATTATGGTTTTTATTTGCCATTTCTCACGCATTAGGGTTTAAACACTCGAACACTTATTCGGAGCCACTTGCCTGATGACAGATATGTAATTATGGTGTTCACTTGCCATTTCTCATGCATTTGGGTTTAAACACTCGGACACTTATTCGGACCCTCTTGCATGATGGCAGATATGTAATTATGGTGTTCACTTTCCATTTCTTGAGCTTTAGGATTCGAACGCTCAGACACTTATTCGGACCCTCTTGCATGATGGTAGATATGTAATTTTGGTGATTATTTGTCATTTCTCTTGCATTAGGGTTTTAACACTCGGACACTTATTCGGACCCCTTGCATGATGACAGATATGTAATTATTGGATTTACTTGCCATTTCTCATGCATTAGGGTTTAAGCACTCGGACACCTATTCGGATACTCTTGCATGTTGGCAGATATGTAATTATGGTGTTTACTTGCCATTTCTCACGCATTAGGGTTTAAACACTCGGACACTTATTCAGACCCTCTTGCATGATGACAGATATGTAATTATGGTGTTTACTTGCCATTGCTCATGTAGTAGGGTTTAAACACTCGGACACTTATTCGGACCCTCTTGCATGTTGGCAGATATGTAATCATGGTGTTTATTTGGCTTTTCTTATGCATTAGGGTTTAAACACTCGGACACTTATTCGGACCCTCTTGCCTGATGACAGATATGTAATTATGGTGTTTACTTGCCGTTTCTCATGCATTAGGGTTTAAACACTCGGAAACTGATTCGCACCCTCTTGCTTGCTGGCAGATATTTAATTATGGTGTTTACTTTCCATTTCTCGAGCATTAGGATTCGAACACTCGGACACTTATTTGGGCCCTCTTGCATGAGGGCAGATATGTAATTACGGTGTTTACTTGCCATTTCTCGAGCATTAGGGTTTAAACACTCGGACATTTATTCGGACATATTGCGTGATGACAGATATGTAATTATGGTATTTAGTTGCCATTTTTCATGCATTAGGATTTAAACACTCGGACACTTATTCAGACCCTCTTGTATGATGGCATATATGTAATTATGGTGTTTACTTGCCATTTCTCATGCATTAGGGTTTAAACACTCGGACACTTGTTCCGACCCTCTTGCATGATGGCAGATATGTAATTGTGTGTTTAGTTGCCATTTCTTATGCATTAGGGTTTAAACATTTGGACACTTATTTTGACCCTCTTTCATGATGGAAGAAATGTAATTACGGTGTTTATTTTCCATTTCTCATGCATTAGGGTTCAAAGACTCGGACACTTATTCGGACCCTCTTTCAAGATGGAAGATATGTAATTCTGGTGTTTATTTGACATTTCTCATGCATTAGGGTTTAAACACTTGGACACTTATTCGGACCCTCCTGCATGTTGGCAGATATGTAATTACGGTGTTTACTTGCCATTTCTCGGGCATTAGTATTCGAAAATTCGGACACTTATTCGGATCCTCTTGCATGATGGCAGATACGTAATTATGGTGTTTACTTGCCATTTCTCGAGCATTAGGATTCGAACACTTGGACACTTATTCGGACCCTTTTGCATGATGGCATGTACGTAATTATGGTGTTTATTTGTCATTTCTCATGCATTAGGGTTTAAACACTCGGACACATATTCGGACCCTCTTGCATGATGGCAGATATGCAATTTTGGTGTTTGTTTGCCATTTCTCATGCATTAGGGTTTAAACACTCGGACACTTTTTCGGACCATCTTGCATGATGGAAGATATGAAATTAAGGTGTTTACTTGCCATTTCTCATGCGTTAGGGTTTAAACACTCGGACACTTATTCGGACCCTCTTGCGTGATATATATGTAATTATGGTGTTTACTTGGCATTTCTCGAGCATTAGGATTCGAACACTCAGACACTTAATCGGACCCCCTTGCGTGATGATAGATATTTCATTACGGTGTTTACTTGCCATTGCTCAGGCATTATGGTTTAAACACTCGGACCCTCTTGCATACTTGCCATTTCATTGTGGTGTATACTTGCCATTTCTCATTCTTTAGGGTTTATACGCTCGACACTTATTCCGACCCTCTTGCATGATGGCAGATATGTAATTATGGTGTTTATTTGCCATTTCTCATGCAATAGAGTTTAAACACTCGGACACTTATTTGGACCCTCTTCATGATGGCAAATACGTAATTATGGTGTTTATTTTCCATTTCTCATGCATTAGGGTTTAAACACTCGGACACTTATTCGGACCCTCTTGCATGATGGCAGATATGTAATTATGGTGTTTACTTGCCATTTCTCATGCATTAGGGTTTAAACACTCAGACACTTATTTGGACCCTCTTGCGTGATAGCATATATGTAATTATGGTGTTTACTTGGCATTTCTCATGCATTAGGGTTGAAACACTCGGGCACTTATTCAGAACCATTTGCATGATGGCAGATATGTAATTATGGTGTTTACTTGCCATTTCTCGAGCATTAGGATCCGAACACTCGGACACTTATTTGGACCCTGTTGCATGATGGCAGATATGTAATTCTGGTGTTTACTTTCCACTTCTCGAGCATTAGGATTCGAACACTCAAACACTTATTCGGACCCTCTGGCGTGATGACAGATATACAATTATGGTGTTTACTTGCAATTTCTCATGCATTTCGGTTTAAACACTCGGACACATATTCCGACTGTCACACCCCGAACTTGCCCCAACAGTTCAGGCATGACCTGATCACAAACAGACATATGACCTGATATATATATATAGTCTATGGGGCCTTGACGGAAGCACAAAACATACAAGAGTACAAAACCAAAACAAAATCCATTAAGCTATTTCTAATATGCCAGGATCTCATACATTACATGCACCTTAAGAGGTTGATAGAATCCAAAAAAAAAATAATTCCTTGGCAGTACATATATACAAACACATATACAGACCCAGCCCTGTAGTCGGGCATATAACAAAAACTATTGGAGTTATACACAATCAACCTTGGAAGGGTAGCCAAGAAATAATCCAATTATCTTAGTAGACTTCACAAAATGGGTGGCCTTGTGAGTGCTTGGACACACGAAGGTTGTCAAAAGGAACCGGGCATCATAGGTTAGGATTGACCACCTGGTTGGTTGCCTACAGAAACAGACATAACAAAGAGTGAGTCGGGCTCAGTGAATAGTAATACATAATGAAGCAATGCTCAACTTGAAACATGACATATATCAATACATGTGGAAATGCAGAGATTGCAAAGTTAGCCTGATTCTGTATTCATCTTATGATGGCCTTAGGCCCAATCTTGAACATAAAAGCTTGATATATCACATTCTTAATTCATAACGGCTTGAAGCCCTTAAACATGGTGGCATAATGCCCTTGAACATAGTGGCACAAGGCCCTTAAACATGGTGGCACAAAGCCCTTGTAACATATGGCACTAAGGCCCTTGAAAGTGTGGCACAAGGCCCTTGTAACTTGTTGGCATTGAAGCCCTTGAAAGTGGCATAAAGCCCTTGAAAGTGTACTTATACGAACTCAAGAGGTGTCTCACACGGATTCTAGAGGTGGCTCACCTCGTAGCACTTAGTTCCGTGTAGCACTTTGTTTCGTATCATAATAGCTTATATTGAGTGGCCGTAGGCCCGAAGTCTTATAGAATAAAGGTATTTTATCCTTCCCATTTCCTTCTTTACATATTTGGGACATACTTGAGTATTAACATGCATACATGACTCATACATACTTGAAACATTAATCATAGTTGCGTACTTGACACATTAACACAGTCGTGTAAATGAAATGCTAATGAAAATCATTAGCCATATGTAAAGAAGATAATGATATTACTACTCACAGTGTTGCGATGATGTGCTTGTTCTTCCCGGAGTGTGCCCTGCACACATTCAACCTTACACAATTTAGTTTCCTTTCCACATTAGATCACTTTCTGTTTCGTTTTACTTCGAGGGAATTCATACATATTAAAAGGCATCAAATACATATTCCGACAACATTGGAGGGTTCTACACGCAAAACGGAGCAATCCATGTTTTTCAGCATGGGCCGCACGTGCGGCTGTGAGCCCTGCAGGTGCGGCAAGCTCTCCCGCACGTGCGGCCATAATGTCCCGCACGTGCCCTTTTGACAGTGTCCCAGCCCCTGTTTTTTCACCATTTCCCGCACGTGCGGCCATGACTCCCACACGTGTGGCAGCACCTCCCGCACGTGCGGCTATGACCCCCGCACGTGCAGCGATTCTGCTTAAATTGTCCGAAAATTTCTTACAAAATCCCATCTTTTGGTACATATTTACAAGGCTCAAATTAACATTCTTACTTGATAATACATGGTCCAAAATCATGTCAAGATGGTGGCAATTACATCAATTTAATTTAGTTCATCATTCTTGAGCTCACAACATACACATATCCATGAGAATTCTAACTTTACACATCCATGAACATATATCCACATATTTGAATTCAAAGTAAAAGCTCAAATACAACTTCTCCATGGTTAATTCAAAGTGAATCAAGCAACCAAGTAAGAGTATTCTACCCACTAACTTCTACACATACATAAGGTTACAATTACTATCTTCAAATACCATAACCAAGGGAAAATCTTACTCAAAGCTAAGAGAAAGGTTGTAGGAAATAATTAGATTTACCTTAAGCTTGAGCTCCTTAGATTCTCTACCTTCTCCTTGTTGAATTCCTCTCAAACCTCCACTCTCTCTCTCATCCTTTCTCTCTTAGGAAATAGCTTGAAGAAACTCTTCTAAGTTATAGGATATGAACATGAATATATCCTTCTATATAAGCATATCATAGGTGAATAAAACGAAAATCATTCAGTTTAATCATCCTAAATTGAAATTGCACAAACATTCTTAATATTACTTAAAAATTATGCTGATCACATATGTGAAATCAATTTCAGATACTTAAGCCTCTAAGGCTTCAAATTTCTGATCTAAGCGTTCTCATGTAACATATACTTTCCTTATTGAACAGATAGACATCTTGAATCACATGGTTTACTTACTTAATTTAAATTTCCCATAGGATTCCACAGTAAGCATTTAAAATCACAAAATCGGATCCGAAAATATAACAAAGAACATGTACGAGGGTCGGGTTATTACACCGACCCTCTTGCATGACGGCAGAAATGTAATTATGGTGTTTACTTGCCATTTCTCGAGCATTAGGATTCGAACACTCGGACACTTATTCGGACCCTCTTGCATGATGGCATATATGTAATTTTGGTGTTTATTTGCCATTTCTCATGCATTAGGGTTTAAACACTCGGACACTTATTCGGACCCTCCTACATGATGGCAGATATGTAATTACGGTGTTTACTTGTGTAGACGTCCCCGAACGCCCCGGGAGGGTTAAGCTCCCGTTCTGTTCATTTGGGGTCACTACAGCTCGGACTCTTAAATGTCGCGGTTCTTAATCTAAACCAAAGAGTCCAAATCCGGCAAATCGTTTTGAGAAACTGATTTTTGAAAAAGTAGTGCCAAACATGGACTGCTTTGCCAGATACAGAGTCGCCACCTAAATATTTTATTTTGGGAAATTTAGGAAACCCTGACTCGGTGCCAAAAGGCCACGTGTCCGTTATCACCAAAGTTGCCTCGGCTCGGGAACTTGGGTATGATTGGGGAAGGTCACTTCGTGAGCACCCCCGCTCGCCCGGTCGTAGACCGGCCTCTACTAACCATGATATCAATTTTTAAAAAACATTGTGAGTTCTTATTCCGGTTTATTAGCCTAGGTTACTATGTGATGCGCACAGCATACAAATATAGACTGAGTTGCCTGAATTGGAACGAAACATTTCATGCTTGTTTTTGAAAGTGTTTTGCTACCCGCATGTAGGCTTTAAAACATTTGATGATTTATTCCAATTTAAGTAACCCAACCTTCACCCACAGGCATTCAGGCAGTTATATCACATAAGCAATTAGCCTCATGGTAAGCATGTTATTCATGGCAGTCACTCACACACATGCAAGGATGCTAAAGCATAAAACTCACCGAGTACTCCAAACCAAAATATAAACTCATTAGAAATCATGCATGAATCCTAAGCATAAAGCTTACCGAGTACTCCAAGCCAAAATAGGAATCCATTAGAAATCATGCATGATCCTAAGTATACAGAAATGCCTAATGCAGCACATGCAAAATGCAACTATAGCAGGCTCGGCTGTCCTAAGATGGTATATGAAATACTACAACTATCATGTATTCAATTTAGAATCGAAAGTACAATGTGATGAGCCGAGCCCGGTGCATGCAAAACAGATGAATGAATGCAAACATGTTATCATACTGTATGCTAATTGAAACATGCCCTAATCTAACTATCATAAGCGGATAAATAAAAGGGAGAAAGACATGGGGTTGGAAGACATACAACACACACATGCACACTTATTACAATTATGCCCTCGCACAGAGGGTCCGAATAAATAGTACAGCCTCAAATAAAAGAATATTACAGTCCAAATATTACTCGGAGGGTCCGAATAAATATACAGTCCCAATATTACAGTCCCGAATAAAAGAATATTATAGTTCAAAATATTACAAAATCCTAATTAATTAACAAATTAACTAAGAAAGCAAATAAAACTGGCATGCAAGCCAGGGACTGCCTTGCTTTTGATGGATGATGCATGTCCGGGTTGTCTTGCGCGGAAATCCACCGGAATGCCCCAATTAGCCTCTGTTTACACCTGTTCTTGAAATGCGTGCCGAGCCCCAAAAAGTTACTGATTCCTGATTTTGCTGCAACAGAGAGCAGGAAAGGGGCATAGCAATGTATTTGCGCAGATATATGCATGTCTCGATGCTCGTGCCACCAATCACGCATACCGAGGCATGATGACCGAGGAATCGAAATGCACAACTCAATATAGGATGAATGCACATGGAACTATAGCTAAAACCTAACTCCATCATGGATAATCCGGAGTGTCGGGGACTGGGGAATTGAGACGCATTCCGTCACTCGGAGTACGAAATGTACCTCGTTTCCCGTGCCCGGGCTAACTCCGATTCCGGACACGATGCAATATGCATGATATGCATGAAATGCAACTAAGATGCAATCCTAACATACACAGTGCTATGAAAATGAGCTGCCTCGAAATGCGTGCACACGGGCTCGCAAACCGAGAAAATGACAGAATACAATGAAAATGAGATGCCTCGAAATGCGTGCACGTGGGCACGCAAATCGAGAAAATGACATGTCTTGAAATGCATGCACGCGGGCACGCAAACCGAGGCGATTATATGTGTCTCGAAATGCGTACACACGGGTACGCAAACCGAGGCGATGATATGTGTCTCGAAATACGTGCACACGGGCACGTAAATCGAGGCGATGATATGTGTCTCGAAATGCATGCACACGGGCACGCAAACCGAGGCGATGATAGAAACAATGCGAATGACATGAAAATAAGATGCCTCGAAATGCGTGCACGCGGTCACGCAAACCGAGGCGATGGCGGAATGTGATGAAATGACATGGAAATGACAAATGGGCTTATACCAACATGAGTGAGCCTCAGCCACACTCACATAGGATGCCGGCGGATAAAAAAGAGGTGGCTCGAAATGCGTGCACACGGGCACGCAAACCGAGGCGATGGCAGAATGCAATGTAATGACATGGAAACATGATATGGGCTTATACCAACATGAGTGAGCCTCAGCCACACTCACATGGGATGCCGTCGGATAAAAATGAGGTGCCTCGAAATGCGTGCACACGGGCACGTAAATCGAGGCAATGGCAAAATGTGATGAAATGACATGGAAACATGATATGGACTTATACCAACATGAGTGAGCCTCGGCCACACTCACATGGGATGCCGTCGGATAAAAATGAGGTGCCTCGAAATGCGTGCACACGGGGCACGCAAACTGAGGCAATGGCAAAATGTGATGAAATGACATGGAAATGGCATGCAAACTTATACCAACATGAGTGAGCCTCGGCCACACTCACATGGGATGCCGTCGGATAAAAATGAGGTGCCTCGAAATGCGTGCACACGGGGCACGCAAACTGAGGCAATGGCAAAATGTGATGAAATGACATGGAAACATG
>NW_021025870.1:453736-546825 GCF_004153795.1 Camellia sinensis
TGATTTTTATGAATTTGAAATTTGTGCAGTAGGACTAACCAGTCCTGTGAAGATGTTTCCGAATGAAGCATGACGAATAACTTAGACTTATTATATGGCAGAGTTGAATTATACTTGTATATGATAGAGTTGAACTAAGTTGAATTAACTTAGACTTGCCATATCGGTAGAGTTGAACTCAGTTGAATAAAATCAGACCTGTTTAATGTGTCGGCAGGATTGAACTAAGTTTGCTTTAGTTAGATTAACAGAGAAACCAAGGTCGAACACCTCGGCTAATCTTTGTTTGAATCTGACTTAGGCAAAAAACCATAAATGCATAATATGAACTTAAGTGGAACTTAGGCTCACATTAGGGGGTAGGGAGCAAGAATGATAAATAAGCTTGAGAGCTTGGCACTTGTCGAAATTTTTAGAAGACATTTACAAGTTAGACTGGCTTAACACTTATTGAAAATTCAGAACAATTTACAAGTTGAAGATAGCCGAGGTAATAGGGCAAGATGTATTCGTATTCATTACCCGAGATAACCAACCAAGCTATCAGGCTTGGAAGGGTTGGAAGGGTGAAGTCATGCTAAAAGACAGTGACAACAAATGAAGAAAGAACACCTGTAAAAATATTTTGAATAAAACATTCTTAAATGTGGTTTGACCGAGATCACGTTAAAGGAGAACTCCGAGGTTAATTGGCTAGAGGTGACCAATTAAGGGTGCACCCGAGATGAAACGGGTCTGAGATGATGCTTGGCCAGGGTATTCCAACCCGAAATGATCACACAAGAAACTTGTACTTAGAAATATTCCAAGTGTGGAAGCATACAAGGCATAAAAGAAAAGCAGTAAGCATACATGAAGAGGAGCATCCAACACTTAGAAGAAACAAAGGCATGCATTCATTTAAAGAAAACTTGTTCAAAGAAGACAACTTGTTCGGATACAAAAGAAGGCACATCGGCCAAATTGAAATGTAATATTGTTCAAACAGCAAAAGTTACAACCGTTCAAGAAAGAAGTACAAACAAAGAAAAAATCCTAAGTATTGGTAGCTTTGGCGTTAACTTCGGATTGCTCAACCTTGGCTATTGGTGTTGTGTTGGCCTCGGTTGGCGGAGCTCCCTCTATCTCAGTCGCTATCTCGATATCAATTTCAAGAAAGGTCTGGTCCAGACTCTTTTCGGTCACAGATGAGGATTTTTTAGCAAAAGTATTTTTGGTAACCTCATCATCTTCTTCATCCTGAGTCAAGTCCAGGATTTTCTTATTCAAAGCCGGGGACTTGGCCCCAGCAACTGCAACTTCTTCGGACTTATCGGCCCCAGCATTTTTTTCTATTTCAGCCTCATCCTCGGATTGGCTTGGAGTAGAGGGAAATGGTAGAAAAAGTCGGATTGGACTTGGCCCCAGCAACTGCAACTTCTTCGGACTTATCGGCCCCAGCATTTTTTTCTATTTCAGCCTCATCCTCGGATTGGCTTGGAGTAGAGGGAAATGGTAGAAAAAGTCGGATTGGACTTGGCCCCAGCAACTGCAACTTCTTCGGACTTATCGGCCCCAGCATTTTTTTCTATTTCAGCCTCATCCTCGGATTGGCTTGGAGTAGAGGGAAATGGTAGAAAAAGTCGGATTGGACTTGGCCCCAGCAACTGCAACTTCTTCGGACTTATCGGCCCCAGCATTTTTTTCTATTTCAGCCTCATCCTCGGATTGGCTTGGAGTAGAGGGAAATGGTAGAAAAAGTCGGATTGGACTTGGCCCCAGCAACTGCAACTTCTTCGGACTTATCGGCCCCAGCATTTTTTTCTATTTCAGCCTCATCCTCGGATTGGCTTGGAGTAGAGGGAAATGGTAGAAAAAGTCGGATTGGACTTGGCCCCAGCAACTGCAACTTCTTCGGACTTATCGGCCCCAGCATTTTTTTCTATTTCAGCCTCATCCTCGGATTGGCTTGGAGTAGAGGGAAATGGTAGAAAAAGTCGGATTGGACTTGGCCCCAGCAACTGCAACTTCTTCGGACTTATCGGCCCCAGCATTTTTTTCTATTTCAGCCTCATCCTCGGATTGGCTTGGAGTAGAGGGAAATGGTAGAAAAAGTCGGATTGGACTTGGCCCCAGCAACTGCAACTTCTTCGGACTTATCGGCCCCAGCATTTTTTTCTATTTCAGCCTCATCCTCGGATTGGCTTGGAGTAGAGGGAAATGGTAGAAAAAGTCGGATTGGACTTGGCCCCAGCAACTGCAACTTCTTCGGACTTATCGGCCCCAGCATTTTTTTCTATTTCAGCCTCATCCTCGGATTGGCTTGGAGTAGAGGGAAATGGTAGAAAAAGTCGGATTGGACTTGGCCCCAGCAACTGCAACTTCTTCGGACTTATCGGCCCCAGCATTTTTTTCTATTTCAGCCTCATCCTCGGATTGGCTTGGAGTAGAGGGAAATGGTAGAAAAAGTCGGATTGGACTTGGCCCCAGCAACTGCAACTTCTTCGGACTTATCGGCCCCAGCATTTTTTTCTATTTCAGCCTCATCCTCGGATTGGCTTGGAGTAGAGGGAAATGGTAGAAAAAGTCGGATTGGACTTGGCCCCAGCAACTGCAACTTCTTCGGACTTATCGGCCCCAGCATTTTTTTCTATTTCAGCCTCATCCTCGGATTGGCTTGGAGTAGAGGGAAATGGTAGAAAAAGTCGGATTGGACTTGGCCCCAGCAACTGCAACTTCTTCGGACTTATCGGCCCCAGCATTTTTTTCTATTTCAGCCTCATCCTCGGATTGGCTTGGAGTAGAGGGAAATGGTAGAAAAAGTCGGATTGGACTTGGCCCCAGCAACTGCAACTTCTTCGGACTTATCGGCCCCAGCATTTTTTTCTATTTCAGCCTCATCCTCGGATTGGCTTGGAGTAGAGGGAAATGGTAGAAAAAGTCGGATTGGACTTGGCCCCAGCAACTGCAACTTCTTCGGACTTATCGGCCCCAGCATTTTTTTCTATTTCAGCCTCATCCTCGGATTGGCTTGGAGTAGAGGGAAATGGTAGAAAAAGTCGGATTGGACTTGGCCCCAGCAACTGCAACTTCTTCGGACTTATCGGCCCCAGCATTTTTTTCTATTTCAGCCTCATCCTCGGATTGGCTTGGAGTAGAGGGAAATGGTAGAAAAAGTCGGATTGGACTTGGCCCCAGCAACTGCAACTTCTTCGGACTTATCGGCCCCAGCATTTTTTTCTATTTCAGCCTCATCCTCGGATTGGCTTGGAGTAGAGGGAAATGGTAGAAAAAGTCGGATTGGACTTGGCCCCAGCAACTGCAACTTCTTCGGACTTATCGGCCCCAGCATTTTTTTCTATTTCAGCCTCATCCTCGGATTGGCTTGGAGTAGAGGGAAATGGTAGAAAAAGTCGGATTGGACTTGGCCCCAGCAACTGCAACTTCTTCGGACTTATCGGCCCCAGCATTTTTTTCTATTTCAGCCTCATCCTCGGATTGGCTTGGAGTAGAGGGAAATGGTAGAAAAAGTCGGATTGGACTTGGCCCCAGCAACTGCAACTTCTTCGGACTTATCGGCCCCAGCATTTTTTTCTATTTCAGCCTCATCCTCGGATTGGCTTGGAGTAGAGGGAAATGGTAGAAAAAGTCGGATTGGACTTGGCCCCAGCAACTGCAACTTCTTCGGACTTATCGGCCCCAGCATTTTTTTCTATTTCAGCCTCATCCTCGGATTGGCTTGGAGTAGAGGGAAATGGTAGAAAAAGTCGGATTGGACTTGGCCCCAGCAACTGCAACTTCTTCGGACTTATCGGCCCCAGCATTTTTTTCTATTTCAGCCTCATCCTCGGATTGGCTTGGAGTAGAGGGAAATGGTAGAAAAAGTCGGATTGGACTTGGCCCCAGCAACTGCAACTTCTTCGGACTTATCGGCCCCAGCATTTTTTTCTATTTCAGCCTCATCCTCGGATTGGCTTGGAGTAGAGGGAAATGGTAGAAAAAGTCGGATTGGACTTGGCCCCAGCAACTGCAACTTCTTCGGACTTATCGGCCCCAGCATTTTTTTCTATTTCAGCCTCATCCTCGGATTGGCTTGGAGTAGAGGGAAATGGTAGAAAAAGTCGGATTGGACTTGGCCCCAGCAACTGCAACTTCTTCGGACTTATCGGCCCCAGCATTTTTTTCTATTTCAGCCTCATCCTCGGATTGGCTTGGAGTAGAGGGAAATGGTAGAAAAAGTCGGATTGGACTTGGCCCCAGCAACTGCAACTTCTTCGGACTTATCGGCCCCAGCATTTTTTTCTATTTCAGCCTCATCCTCGGATTGGCTTGGAGTAGAGGGAAATGGTAGAAAAAGTCGGATTGGACTTGGCCCCAGCAACTGCAACTTCTTCGGACTTATCGGCCCCAGCATTTTTTTCTATTTCAGCCTCATCCTCGGATTGGCTTGGAGTAGAGGGAAATGGTAGAAAAAGTCGGATTGGACTTGGCCCCAGCAACTGCAACTTCTTCGGACTTATCGGCCCCAGCATTTTTTTCTATTTCAGCCTCATCCTCGGATTGGCTTGGAGTAGAGGGAAATGGTAGAAAAAGTCGGATTGGACTTGGCCCCAGCAACTGCAACTTCTTCGGACTTATCGGCCCCAGCATTTTTTTCTATTTCAGCCTCATCCTCGGATTGGCTTGGAGTAGAGGGAAATGGTAGAAAAAGTCGGATTGGACTTGGCCCCAGCAACTGCAACTTCTTCGGACTTATCGGCCCCAGCATTTTTTTCTATTTCAGCCTCATCCTCGGATTGGCTTGGAGTAGAGGGAAATGGTAGAAAAAGTCGGATTGGACTTGGCCCCAGCAACTGCAACTTCTTCGGACTTATCGGCCCCAGCATTTTTTTCTATTTCAGCCTCATCCTCGGATTGGCTTGGAGTAGAGGGAAATGGTAGAAAAAGTCGGATTGGACTTGGCCCCAGCAACTGCAACTTCTTCGGACTTATCGGCCCCAGCATTTTTTTCTATTTCAGCCTCATCCTCGGATTGGCTTGGAGTAGAGGGAAATGGTAGAAAAAGTCGGATTGGACTTGGCCCCAGCAACTGCAACTTCTTTGGATTTATCAGCCCCGACGTTTTTTTCTATTTCAGCCTCATCCTCGGATTGGCTTGGAGTAGAGGGAAATGGTAGAAAAAGTCGGATTGGACTTGGCCCCAGCAACTGCAACTTCTTTGGATTTATCAGCCCCGACGTTTTTTTCTATTTCAGCCTCATCCTCGGATTGGCTTGGAGTAGAGGGAAATGGTAGAAAAAGTCGGATTGGACTTGGCCCCAGCAACTGCAACTTCTTTGGATTTATCAGCCCCGACGTTTTTTTCTATTTCAGCCTCATCCTCGGATTGGCTTGGAGTAGAGGGGAATGGTAGAGCAAGTCGGCTGGTGTTCATAAAGAGGCGAGTCGTCGGCGATGGCCAACTCCTTCAACACAGCCATCCAACCAAGGGTGTAACCCTTGTTGCATGCCTAGTTGACTTGCTTCTTGTAGGCATCGCAGACGTTAGTGGCCCATTCGGCATAAGCCTTCTTGTCGACAGCTTTGAGTTCGGCCTCTTTTGTGGCAAGTGCCGTTTGGAGCTTAGTCTGGGCCTGGGCCTCTTTCTCTTTTGCTTCTTTTTCTTCGGCCTTGGCGACCTCGGCAACATTCTCAACAGTTTCAGCACGATCCTCGTCTTTGCTTTTGGCTAGTTGGGCTGTTTTAGCCTGGTCCAACAAGCTTTAGATGCGAGCCTCGGCCTGGTTTAGTGAGGTAAGGAGCTCAGTTGCCTCCTTAGTCTTGTTGGTCAACTCCTTGTTAAACTCCTCAGTTTTGACCGCGAATGAGTGACCCTGCTGAATGGCCTGCAAGATAGAAAATAGAAAATTCATTAAGTACAAAACTCATAAGTTGGAATATTGAATGAGAAGGAACAAAGTATAAAGACTTACCAGAACGCAGTGTTGTGTCATCAGAGAATAGTTCTCATACTCTGTTAGCTCAGCCATTCAATTGAGGTCGGCTGGCAAGAGAACGGTAATAAAGAGGACGGCGCTGACTTCCACGTTGTCGAGCACGTTATCCCCCGATCAGCAAAGGTCGGTCTCCCACCATGACTGTCAGAGTCTAGGGCTCGTCGGCAGGAAAAATGCCTGGATAAACTATGCCCCCCAACCTTGGCTTCTTTGAGGAAGGTTCCTCGGACGATCCGGCCTCAGCAGGCCTTTTCTCGGCGACAAATGATTGTTTCTCGATCTTGGCCAACTTTGAGATCGGCACAGTGTCCTCAGACTCGACTTCCGTGGTAGTGGCCTTTGCCTTACCCCTTTTTACCCTTTTGACTTTTGGCTTAGGCTGGGTTTGAGAAGGAGAAAAGGAGTAGACAGACACCACCCCAAGGATGTCGACAAGAAAGTCGTCTAAGACTATTTTTGCCTGGCCTATTTCATCAGTTATAGCAACAACAGTGACTCTGGAGCCAAAATGAATTATAGGTAAATAAATTAGAGGGTTGGTTGGGTCAATCACCGAGGTATCAGAACCTCGGCGCCTTTTGCTGCGAGATCTTCCAGCTGGGGTATTAGGTGGAGCACGACGTCGGTGTTGGCGCTGGGATGGTGGAACCAATTGGGATGCAGAGGTTGATGGTTACTCCACTGGATCAGATGTGGAGGCCTGGTCTGGCCTTATTGATGAGGTGGATGGTGGGGTTGTTACAAATGGAGGAGATTTATTTTTTCTAGGGACGTCAGGCAAAGGGCTCCAGTATGTTGGTATGTAATTGAGAAGGAGTAGGGCTTTGCGGTCATCAATGGGAAGGCGGAGAAGTCTGATAAGGTCGACATTGGAAGTATGAGTCTGGTGAAAATTCTTTTCTGGTTGAGGGAGAACTGCAAAAGCAAAGAGAAAATGTTAGAACAGAGTAATAGAGAGATTGCTAAATAAAGTAGTAGAGAAGGGACTTTGGGGGGGACTAAGTCATTACCCTTGTCATCCCTAAAAACTTCACGGCACAAGGGGAAGAGGTGGAGCTCATCGTCTGGCACAAACTTCCAATTGCTCGAGATAATCAGGTAGTCGTCTGCCGTGCCCTTATTTGAGTCTAGAATGTCAGCTATTAGTTTGTATTAGGTAGATCTCGATTTAAGGTAGTATATGTAGCCAGAGTTGGTTTTAAGGCCACACATTGTGTAGCAGTACTGGATGTCGGATAGGGTTATTCTGGCATTTTGTCGGCGTGCCAACTCAGCGATGCTATTGAGAATCCTAAAGGAGTGTACAGCTAATTGCATAGGGTTTAGTTTATAATAATGGAGGACCTTCCTAAAAAGGATATCTAGAGGGAACCTGACTCCGCCCTCAATTATGAAGACTATGGGAAAGGGCATGTAGTCCTTCCCAGGCATGATTGAGTCATCCTTTCTAGCCAACCGGAGTTGAACGTCGACTGGAATGGAAAACTCTTGCCTAAAATACTCAAGTTCGGAAGGGGTGTCTACTCTCCACCTAAACATCCCCATTATCTCAACTAAAGTGGGTTCGATAAACAAAGTTTTGATAAAACAACTTGGCAAAGGGTTAAAGACCTCGGCTAAATCCTAAAGGCACTGGGGCAAGGATTTTGAAGATCTAAGGGGAAACTTGTTTCGATTTTTCCTAAGTGTGTGGGTTCTAAAGCAAATCCCAAACCTAGAACTACATAAATAAGAATCAAAGGACAGGAATCTGAAAACAAGCAAGAAAACAGAAAGAAACATGATTCAGAATCAAAGGCAAGCAAGATTCAAGAATAAAACCGAAGCAGAGATATAGAGAAAGCAACACAGAAACATCAAGAATAGTGCAGATGACACTCAAGAAACACATTAACAGAATAATCAAAGATAATGATAGATTAAAGCATTCAACAGCAACGCATATATGATTTTAGATATAGTGCAAGACAATGTGCAAGAATCACAGTAGGCAATCACAATATAGACATGTGACAAATGTGAAGAAGAAAACATATTAAGAGAATAGTGAAAGATAGAAATTAAAAAACATAAATTGAGAACTTATCGAATAAGGCCTAGGAAACGAGGCTGGAGCAGTACTTGCTGGAGTCAGAAGGTGACAAACACTGGAGCAGAACAATGAATGCTTCGCCGGAAGTGGTGGATGGAGCAGTTACAGAAAAACTCGAAGAAATAGCAATGGTGGATTGAGAAGCTTTGGAGAGAGAAAGTCTGAGAGACAAGAGAAGTGTGGATTGCAAAAGTGAAAAGACAGAGAGAGAAGAAAGAGTTTTGTCAAATATACGAAAAGGTGGCAAAACATAATGAGGCGCCTTGGACAACGTGCCTGTCACGGTTGAAAAGACCGTGTGTGATAGCTCATGCGCAATTAGAACTCTTGAAATTCTTGAAATAGGAAGGCCATAACCTCGGCTAGAGAAGTGATCTCGGTTGAAGATGCTTAAAGAACTTGGTCCTTGGTTCTTGACCCTTGGTAAAGTGGACATTTGAGTCCTGGGTACTTGAAGCCGACAAAATGATCTCGGTCATGAAGAATAAATGAAATGTTAGCCGACATACTATATGGGCAAACGATATAGGTTCCATTACCTCAGGTTACCGAGGTAATAGAACCTAGGGGCAGTTTTGGGAACGCATTTTGTGAATGACAGCACGTGGCTAAGGTGACGCTGAAGTGTCAGCCGAGGTGCTACGTGGCTTGGTCATGCGCGAGGTGATCTCAGCTAGGCTGAGGTTATCTGCAGAGATATCGGAATTCGAGATGTACGGATAAGGGACAAGAGTCCTAGAACAGGGAAGGATCTCAGTCTGGATAAAGATAAGACTCAAGAGGAGTTTATCTCTATCTAGATGAAGTTCTAAGATGAGCATTGAGCTTGAGTCCATTGAATTGAGGTTTCTAATAGGATCAAGTCACTGTTGGTTATAAAAGTAAGGTATCGTCGTGGGTCTGAGGTACGTTTTTATTTTTGAAGTTCATTCTGGTGAGTTTAAATACTATTTGCTATCTGTGAAAGATATTGATTACTGACTTGATTGTCGGAGTGCCCCCGGGTGGACGAACCACCACCAAATTCTCATATTCTTGTGCAGATTGTTGGGCTTAATCTATTCTGCCGGTACTCTCCAGCTGAGTTCCCTGTTTGATTGTGTGGTCGGAAATCAACACCTACAAATACTAATTTTTTTGTTGAACTAACTATATAGAAGAGGGGTTTTAGAAGTAAAGAAACAAATTAAGGTCAACTTTGTAAATTAGGTATAGTATAATATCTTTAGCCCACTGAAGACGTGCCCAAGAACTCTCCGAGCTCCGCGCGCAGATGGCGTGAAATCCGTTTTGTTCTTTAGCTTACTATAGTTCGGACTCAATGTCACAGTTCTGAATCTAATCTCGCAAAGTGCAATGCGAGACCGATAAATCACCAAAGAGTCCAAATCCGAGAAATCGTTTTGGAAAACTGATTTAATAAAGAAGTGCCAAACATGGACTGCTTTGCCAGACACAGAGTCACCACCTAAATGTTTTTGTTTTGGGAAATTTAAGAAACCTTGACTCGTGCCTAAGGCCACGTGTTCGTCATCACCAAAGTTGCCTTGGCTCGGGAACTTGGGTACGAGAAGAGAAGGTCATGCAATGAACACCCCCGCTCGTCTGATCAAAGGATCGATCTTTACTAAGCATGATATTTTGTTTTTGAAAACACATGTGTTCTTATTCCGGTTATTAGCTAGAATTACTATGTGATGCGCACAACATACAAGTATAGACTAGATCACTTAAGTTGGAACAAAACATTTCATGTTTGTTTGTTTGAAGATGGTTTGGAGGTGCTACTCGCAAATAGGCTAAGATGTGGATTTTGCCACCCTCAAGTGGGCTTAGAAAATATGATTTTGCCACTCCGCAAAGTGGGCTTAAAACTCGCATTTCAATGAATTGTTCCAATTCAAGCAATCCAACATTCACCCACAGGCATTCAGGCAGTTATATCACATAAGCAGTTAGCCTTATGGCAAGCATGCTAACATGGCAACACGTGCACTCATGCAAGATGCTAAAGCGTAAAAGCTTACCTAGTACTTCAAGCCAAAATAATAGCTAGTTAGTAATCAATGCATGACTCTAGCTATGTTAAGATGCCTAATGCAACACATGCAAAATGCAACTAGAAATAGGCTCGGCTATTCTAAGATGACATATGAAATGCAACACTTGATAACATGTATTCAAGTAGGAATTGAAATACAATGCGGTTAGTATGATGCGCTGAGCCCGGTGCAGGCAATACGAATGAATGTATGCAAACATGCTATCATACGTATGCTAATCAAAAGATGACCTAGAACTAACCATCATAAGCAGTTAAGTAAAAGGGAGAAATACGTGGGGTTGGAAGACATTCACACACTCACGCACACTTATTACAAAATTCGCCCTCTAGATGGAGGGTCCGAATAAATAAGCTAAGCTATTCTAACTAATCTAATAATCTAATTAGACTAATCATTACATAATCAAATTGAAAATTAGCTACAACTAATTATTACAACACGTTAACTAATTAAACAAATTAGCTAAATTACAAAATCAACTGAGTAAGAAAGGACAGAAGCTGAATTGAGCTGCCATAGCTCTGCCTCGGAATGATGAATGATGCATGCTTGGTCGGCTTCGCTCGGAAATCTGTTGCCATGCCTCATGTTGCCTCTGTTTGCACTGTTTTGCACCTCTGAAAATTGTAAAAATCTCCAGAACACTCCTGATCCACCTCATGGACATTCTGAGAAGCCATCGGCCAAATGGTATGGTCATCGGCCAAGGTATAAGGGTCATCGACCACTTTTGAGTCCATCGGCCAAATATTGTTAACTGATCGGCACATTGGATAGCCGATCGGCCATCTATTCCTGCAAACTGCTCCTTTTGCTGCAGCAGAGTACAAACAAAGACATGGCAATACATTTGCAAGAAAATGTTGTGCAACTACACCCCTTATCATGTTTGAAACTCAAAGGAGTATAGTGTTCGACTCTCGAGTCATCAATCACGCATTTCGATATATGATGGCCAAAGAGGCCGAGTCGCACAATTCAAAGTGAATGAAATGCACAAAAACACATAAGGGACCTCAACCTCTATCATGTTTGATCAAGAGACAAGGCATGCACACACAATGCAATGCAACAAGCATGCAAAATGCTATGTAATGCAACATGATTGACTTATCAAAACTAATGGGATGCCACCTCAATGCAATGTAACCTAAGCATGCAAACAAAGCTAATACAACATGAGTATGCCAACAACAATGTCATGCAATGCAACTAGAATAAAACAACATGCAAAGACAAGCATATTAGACCAATGTAATACATGCATGATTAACTTAACAAAACAACACAAGCATGCAAATATGAGGCCATATAACAAGCATGCAACAACATGCAATGCAATAGACATGCAACAACATACAAACCACATACTCAATGGACTTAAACTAAAAACGGACAGACCTCAGCCATGCCCAAATCAGTGACCAAAATGCTATGGAAATGAAGTACAAAAGCACATGCAAGCATGCATACACTTTGGTTCATAAAACAAGGCATGAAGATAACAACTCTTAAGCATGAGCAAAGAGTGAAAAGCATGGATGTGTGACAACACTATAGGCCCTGAAATCATGTATGGAATAGTGCCAAACCACTCAAACAAGACAAGCATAGCATGCAAAAAAGCTCAAAGCTCAAGGCTAGCAAAGGGACTTGCACCATGGCCATACAAAGCAAGCCCCAAAGGGCCAAGGGCAATCAAAACAGTCCCAAGGCAGGTCAATACAAGACCAAAAGCATGGTTGAACCTAGTCAACACAAGCTAGAACCAAAGTCCAAAAAACATGAGGCATGCAAGGCTAATAAGGGGTATTACACTACATTTATTACAACCAAACATGGCATGACTTAACCAATAAAAATTAGAGTTATGACATGTCAAAATAAGCCTAAAAACCCACTTAGATGGCATCCTAAAGGTCTAAGCATGGTGGCATGCATAATGGCTCATGTTTAAGACTTAAAACACAAACCTCCCAAAGCATGGAAAAGGTGACAAATGTGAGTGCAAGATCACACTATATGGACTGAAATATCATTTCAAATGGACTGAAATATCATTTCAAATGATGCCAAATCATGATAATAGTCTAAGCAATGCATGCTAGTGGACTTGATACACAAAGCTAACAAGCTAGATTGAACCATGGCTATACAAAACAATGCATGCATGACCAAGACAATGCAAATTAGTGCTAGAGCATGGTAAAACAAGGCTAAAAGCTCCTTTGAGTTGAGCCAAAATATGCAAGAATGATGATGCATGATGCATGTTAAGGCAAATGAGAGGATTGCACTACAAGTGCATGGTGTATGCAAGATGCTATTAAACCAACCTTAGACAGAGGTATAGCATCGTAAAATAACACCAAATACTTGCTGAAATGGAGCCAAAACAAGCTTAACAAACATGCCACTATTATGAGCCATTTATACTAGCATACAAAACACAAGGAGAGGGGATGATCCTTTCCTATTTGGGACCTCAAAACCACCTTTCCACCACTGAAAATCCTCTGGAGAAGGCCCAAACAAGGTGGTCCCAATGGCTTAAAAGGAAGGCACAAAACAAGGCCAAACAAGGCCTAAGAGGAGATAAACAACCCCCAACACAAAAGTGACCTTAAACAAAGATCTTAATCATACAAAATCAGAACTTTTTGTAGTTTAGAGTTAAACTTAAAACAATATGCAAATAGGTCTAAAAGCTTAAGCCAAAATAGAGGATTAAAAGGTTAGTTTCTCACCCTTGAAGAACACCTTTAAGAACACAACTCCAGCAGCTTTTCTGAGCTCAAACCAACCCAAAAACACTAAAACCAACTCCTTAGTACCTCAGCAACAAAAGAATGGTGTTCTAGTAGGTGTTTGTGTGCAATAGTATGCAGGTTTTTCACTTTTGTGCACAAACAAGGGTAAAAGAAGAGAGAGGTAAAATACAAAGAGAGAGAGAGATATAGAACTTGTATCTCAAATTCTCAGAACCTCTGGAAAGAGAGAGGGGCCTCCCTTCTTATAGAATTTCAATTCTCAAGCTTGTTGAACAAGCTTGAGTCTTGAATGCAATCTCTCCATACACGTGTATGGAGGATGAGAATTGTGCTCATCAGCTGTCACAGCTAGTACAAAATATCTACAAAAAGCAGATGAAAAGGTCTCAGCCAGAAAACATGGTCGATCGACCAGCTACCACTTTTGGCCGATGGCAAGGAATCAAGGCCGATGGCAAGGAATCAAGGCCGATGGCACAAGGCCTTAGCCGATGGGTTGTAGGGATGGCCAACAAGCCACCCTCTTCCCTCAGAAGCAAAAACACAAGTCTTTGGTCCACAACCAAACACAAAACAAACAAGTTGAGAGATCTTAAGGCAAGGCGCGCAGCCAAGACCTTCGGGAACTCAAAACGAACACAAACATGGATGACTATCGAGTGTTCAAACGATGACGTCCAAGTCTTGAGGACGATCAAAAATGGGGTGTCTACAGTTGCCCCTCTTTGACAGAACTCGAAAGTCATAAGATGACGGGAGTGAATGTTAAAGCCCAGAGACGACCCATTTTCGACAAGGCCGAAGACTTAGACAAACATACAAGATAACAAAGATATGCGCCCGCAGGCAGGGGCAAGATGGAAATGACATGCACAATGCCGAACATAACTTATGATCATGCAAAGAGAGCTGTAATGAAGCATTTATGCAAAATAAATATAACAGTTTAAGCAAGCGAATAAGAAATAACAGTCCTACACATTCCAACAGAAAGGATGTAAGAAAACTATGCAATTCTCACTGCGTCTCATGAGGAGAAGATTAAAAGCGACTACCGAGGACACCTGGAGACTCAAACACAACATCTCTCAACGTAGCACATGTAGGAGAGGAAAGGAAGCATCTCTCAGCGTGGCACACGCATGAGAGGAAAGAGAGCATCTCTCAGCATGGCACACGCATGAGAAGAAAGGATTGTGCAAGAAGGTGCAGTCCTCCAAATGTGTGTCAAACGCGAGAGAAGCGAGATACGTCCAAATGTATGCCAAATGCGAGTGGAGAAGGGTTGCGCAAGAAAGCGTAATGCAAATAATAGTGCGAGAACGTCCAAACGTGGCACGCAAGTGACGAAAGGGTACGTCCAAACGCGGCACGTGAGTGGAGAAAGGTTGCGCAAGAAAGCGCGATGCACATAACAGTGCAGGTACGTCCAAACGCGGCACGTGAGTGGAGAAAGGTTGCGCAAGAAAACGCGATGCACATAACAGTGTGGGTACGTCCAAACGCGGCACGCGAGTGGAGAAAGGTTGCGCAAGAAAGCGCGATGCACATAACAGTGCGGGTACGTCCAAACGTGGCACGCGAGTGGAGAAAGGTTGCGCAAGAAAGCGCGATGCACATAATAGTGCAGGTACGTCCAAACGCGGCACGCGAGTGGAGAAAGGGTAGTAGTCAAACTGAACCGGAACTTCTCTGAATGAACCGAATGTATAATCACGTCTGGTCTCACCATCTTCAAATGAACCATATATACAATATCGTGCCTACACAAAAAGAAACTTTGACAGATACAATAGAGTAGAAACATATGTAGATAAAATGTGCATAACAATGTAAGTGAAAAGGTTGCATGACAATGCAAGCGAAACGGGCGCATAACAATGTAGGTCAAACGTGCGTGACAACGCAAGTAAAGTGTGCATAATAATGTAAGTAATGTGCGCATAACAATGTGAGTAGGATGTACATGACAATGCAAGATAAGTGTGTGTGACAACGCGGATAGGATGTGCATGATAATGCAAGTAAAGTGTGCATAACAATGCAAGTAACGCGCGCATAATAACGCGAGTAAGATGTGCATGACAATGCAAGATAAGTGTGCGTGACAACGCGGATAGGATGTGCATGACAATGCAAGTAACGCACGCATAACAACACGAGTAGGATGTGCATGACAATGCAAGTAAAGTGTGCATAACAATGCGAGGAAATGCTTATAAACACATGTTAGTAAAGCATGAACACATGTAAGTAAAGCATGCGCGACAACGCAAGCAATGCGTAAAACAATGCTAATGAGAAAGAGAGGCACATGTTCAACGTAAGCATGTAAAGGCAAGTTATTTGCAATGTTGAGATGCAATTTCAAAACAAGACGAGGCATGTTCAATGCAAGAGCAAAAAAACGTATAACACACATGCGCCTTACAAACATGACAAAACATTGTAATCCAACATATTCAAAGCAATTTTTGAATCTCGTAATATACAAAAGGATACGAAAAAGGATACACCTCGCGCGTAACAAGTGCCGCACACGGAAGACATGGTTTGAGGTCACCACGAAGGCCGGTTAAGCTTCAAAAGTGTACTTTCTTGCACTTTCTTGAAAGATAAGGGTACCAATCAACATAACTGACCCAAACAAGGGCATTGACGGTGCATCGACCACAAGGGGACGCCATCAGCCATCCATCAGCCACAAAAGGAGATCATCGGCCAACAATTTAGCCGATCGGCTAACAATTTGGCCGATCGGCCAAAAATGGCAGATTCAGGGCAGTTTTGACATTTCACCTCGGGTCTTTAAGTATAGTGTTCCAAACCCTATTTCCTCACTTCTCTTTAGTCGAAAATCATTCCCCTCTCTCTCTAGGGCATTTTCCTTCATTTGATTCGAGTTTTTCCTTTGTTTTCGAGCCTCCCGCAACTTCCGATTCGCAAAAACCTCTTTGTTCCAAACACTTTGAACCGATCGAAACGCGTTTTCGGTGCCACATTTTTGATTTCCACTACTTGGGGTTTATTTTCCCCAAGTTACCTTGATTCCCATGCCCTCTTTCTAGCCTTGTCATTTTCCTCCATTTTTCACCCCTTGGGGTTGACTTTCGGTTGACTTTTGGCATTCTTGTTGATTTTCCATACCCTCGACCACTTTTGCACCCTTCTCGAGATGGCAGACGATATTCCATGGGGTGGGACTCCCCCAGAGATGGATACGGACCCCGAGGTTGAGCTCCTGCCTCTCAGTGTTCGTCCACTCGACGGCGACATACCAGCCGGCGATATACATACTACCTCCTGATAGCATCCGCTAGTTCAGGAGCTACGCGCGAGGTGAGCCATTGGAGCTCCTGTTATGCGAGCCAGAGTCATACCTTTCCTACGGCGTCGCTGAGGTATACTCTTCCCTTCTTTTACTTTCTGCAATGTAAATCGAATATCTTCAATAGCTAATTCTGTTCTTTAACTGAATAACCCAAACACACTGATACATCACATGCTTAGTTCACTGCGAGCACACACACACCCGATATCTATGTAAACTCGAACACATGCACACACACTGCATTTTTATCAATTCTGAACGCATTCAAAATACTGTATTTCTGACACTGCTTCGCATCTGTCTGTTTTAAACACAAAGAGATTCCCATGCCTTCCGGGGGTATGGGAACATCATTGCCCGAGGATGGTACATGGAGTTGCCCAACGCGATTCTCCATATCGTCGATCAGGCTGGCTTCGGCACTTTCTGCATGGGACTCTCGCGCCTCACTGCGAGTAGGCCCCTTCTAGGTGCACTAGTGAAGAGGTGGTGGGACACCACCGATTCCTTCCACCTTTCCACAGCGGGGGAGATGACAATGACTCCCTTCGACTTCTCCATGCTCACAAGCATCAGAGTAGGGGGTGATCCTATCCCCTTCGATACTGACATAGGTGAGTGGAACGTTGCCCAGATATTCTTGCTCTACGCTCGTGAGGTATTCTTAGTTCGAGAACCAGTTTCGGATACAGATGCCGATGACCCGCGAGGAGGTGGAGCAGTATGCTCGAGGCTTCATTATGTTCTTGTTGGGTACCACTTTATTCGCCGATCGGGCGAACACTATTGCCCTATATCTGTTGAGTGCACTGGTGGACGTGACCAGAATCTGTTCCTATGATTGAGGTGGCGCAAGCTTGGCCACGCTCTACGGATATATAAGCTCTTCATCCCGCCGCAGCGGACATCTGCTCAGATGCTACTGGCGAGCCTGGGAGGTAAGCATTCCCTTCTGCTTTTCAATTCTGCTTTACACTATCTGTACACCACACACACTGCATATATGCAATCTGTTTTACACTGGCTATACACTGCACACAATGCACGATACACTGCACACACTGTACAATACACTGCACACCATTCTCTAGTTTCTGTTTTATCTACATACTGCCTTACTGATAAGCATACTCATTGTTGCCCTTTTACATTTTGTAGTTATGGGTGTATGCCTATTTTCCGAGGCTTGCTCTAGAGCCAGAGGTGGAGATGCCTCTTGCTGTCCCATTTTCTCATCGGTTCGATGTGAGGTGCGAGCGGAGGCCGTGGGAGCCTTTCCTGTTCTTTCGCAGATACTTCGACACTGTTACTGCCGCAGAGGTATTTCAAACATTGCAGTTTATTTAAGCTTTGCTTTACATTGTATTTTCAACAACAGATAGTAAACTGTATATCTTGTCATTTGCAGATCACCTGGCAGCCCTGGGCCGCGTTGCCCGAGGCAGTGAGAGACCAGTATAGGGGTGCTTGGGAGACTGCCCGATTTCGAGTCTTGCTAGAGGGTCCGGTCTACCGGGTTTGGTATTTTGGAGAGCGCTTCCAGCGTCAGACACTTGGTTTGCCTAAGCAGATAGTCCCGAGGCCACCTCCTACCCATACGAGGGCCACCGAGAGGTACACCCGGAGGAGATGATGGATTACACGATCGGTTGGGATTCTGACTTCTTCAGAGATGAGGGCGACTACACCGAGTTCATCCAGACTTATCTCATGAGGCCTCTGATCGGTTCTCGCCGAGTTGAGAGGGAAAGGCCTGCAGTCCCAGTGAGAGGAGTGGGAGCACCGAGGGCGACTCAAGCCCGTGACCAGAGTGGGTCCTGGAGAGGATGTAGAGCTGAGTGGCTAGAGCTGCCCACCACCATGACATGCCGGGACAGGGTGGGGAGACCTATCAGATACCCATCACTTTTCCTCCGGCTGATCATGAGCTCGTCGGAGTTCGCGGCTCGACCCCGGTATGTGCTATACTTTGCATTCTGTGCAGTCATTTCAATTCAGTTGATACCCCGCAGAATACTAATTACCTCAACACTTTTGCAGGCTTCGATCGAGTACACTGGGCAGGCATTGGAGCTGACAGCCTCGGTGATGGGGATGCTTCAGAGGAGTATGGACCTACTGAGTATCTACAGTATCTTGATAAATTCCTTCAACCTCAGTCCTAAAACTTTGCATAATCTGTTCCATACTAATATGATACATCACATTATCAATACGACACTTGATACACTGCACTCACATACCACTCACGGTACTGATACAATGTAATCATACACTGCTCACGGAATTCATACATTGCTCACAGCATTCATACACTGTATTCATACACTGTATTCGGTATTCATACTCGACTTTGCATAGCATAACTGATGCATTTGCCAAATTGTTCTTTTCAGGCCCCATTCCAGATACCGGCCACAGCGGGTGCCTCAGCAGGACCTTCAGTGCCTCCCAGAGCAGCAGGGGAAGCGAGACGGGGGATGACGATACACAGCCGGGGCAGACATAGGCGTACTCATACCGAGAGTGGTTCACGGGAGCCTATCCCAGATGATGATGAGTTTGACGAGGAGGCAGAGTCGTCTCAGGATGAGGCTGGAGATGGCTCAGACAGCGGAAGTGACGGCGGCGATCTTGGACCTTCGTCCAGGAAGAGGACGAGGACAGACTCCCGCATCTGAGGCGACTGGCGCCGATCCAGACATTTTGATTCTTTTCTCTTTTTGCTTTATTTTCCTTTTTACTAGTAGTTTTGCACATTGTACTGCCTCAGGCAGGTTTTATTTTCTTCAAAACTATGTACCTTCGTAAAAGAAAATAATGATGGAATGAAACAACTCTTTTGTTGAAAAAGTGTTACATTTGTACATTCTAAGCATCGCATCGCATCGCATCGTATTACATAACAATGTAAATGAGATTGAACTTTGTTTTGAAAACTAAACACTCGAATTGCATTAATCAGGTAGTGAACCGACTAACAACAAAACAACTCGATAAACAAAACAAAGAACTTGACAAGCTAACCAAATATAAATACAACTCGACAAGTAAGACAAGAACTAGAGAACACGAAATACAACTCGATAAACAAAAGTACAACAACTCGATAAACAAATTAAAGTAACACATGCGCGATTTCGCAAAATCATCACCGCAAGGCATTAGAAGTGGAACCAATCACAAGTTCTCAACATCTTCAACACATATACCGCTTAGAGAACAAAGGGAGAGGCCATCGGCCACAAGAAATGGCCATTGGCCATCATTACTAGCCGATCGGCCAAAAAAGATGGTTGGTCGGCACTCTTTTTGGCTGATCGGCCAAAAATGGCAAGCACCTCCAGAATGCTGACACCTGTCTTCTACTCAAAACCTTATTCTCTACAAAAGCCTCAGCTTCGTAGTTTTCTCCATTTCAACTCAACTGTTGCACCAAATGGAAACACTTCTTGTCCAAAATCTCACAAATTGGATTGCCAACTTGGATGGCTTGGAAAAGCTGAATTTTCGGGCTTCGGCATTAATGCACTATTCACATTGAGTCGTACCCCGCTGCGTTTTCCATTCCTTCATGCCACGGTAAGGTTTTGGAATCCGGTAACTCACGTCTTTAGCTTTGGCGTACAAGAGATGTGTCCCACTTTCGAGGACTTCCAAGCTTTAATGGAATCCGAGCGCGATGAAGAAATCTTGCCTCAATTCCGCTTCCGCTACGTCCAAGCCTTAGGACGGATGTGCGGGCTTACTTTACATGACACTCGGTTATTGATTCACGACAGAGAACTGGACATTCCAAGCTTGATTCATCGATTTTCTGATGTCGGTGACCGCGACGATCATGACTGGCAGGGTTATCGGCGACATGCGCTTTGCCTGTGCATGTTATCTCATTTCTTATTTGCCCCAGGCTCCGGTGGGTTTAGCATTCGTTTGATTGAAGTTGTTGAGGGATTAAAAGAGGGCAAGAGCTGCATAGTCATGACGCTAGCTAAGACATTGATGGATTTAGACGCTTTTCATCACCGGGAGACGACTAGGTTTGCGGGGAGTCCACTACTACTGCAGGTAATGTTTCCCACCCCATCTCACATATATTTCTCACATCACTCGGCCCTTAGGCTTAGTTTTTCTCTCAAAACCCTTCTCACTTTTTCTCTCAACGTACACCTCTCTATTCTTTAATCTCTCATTTTTCATCTCTCCCCAGGTATGGTTGATGGATAAATTGAAGGTTGTGGACTCATGCCCAGCATATTCAACTCGCATCTATTTCTTCCGGCGACGTCTAGTCGATGCCCCGGATGAGGGATGGTGGTGCAACTGGATGCGCAGTTTGTCTGCTCTAAACATTGCTTGGTGCTGCCTCTGGTCAAATTTATCGGCGATGAGCTACAACATGACCCGCTAGCCCGGGATCCAGTTGATTGGCCTGACACATTGTGTCTTTTACTTTCCTTTCCGATTCCGGCGCCAGTTCGGATATGATCAAACTTGCCCGAAAGAGCGGATAGAGTACCCTGCTGCATTTCCGGTCCGAGGCGCACAGCTAGCTCAGTATGCCACAACATGGAGGACGAGAGAGATTCTGGCCCCCGCTCCTATTTTTAGTTGCACTCTCTCTGATGAGTGCATGGCTTGGCTTGATGAGGAGGCGCAGATCTAGCCCACTTTGGCATCAAAGGCTTCTACAAGCTTTGGGAGGGGACGCAGGAACACCTAACTATGTCTCGAATTTATTTTCTTTAATCAGTACTTTCAAGTTTTCTTTATGAATATAATAAAAAGCAACTTCAATTTGTATTCAAGAGTAGGAGAACTCCGTACTGAAATCAATGTAATTGAAGGTTGTGAGTACTGAAAATTTTCTGTTTGTTCCAAAAAAGGTCTAAGTTGTAAAAACATTAATTTGAGCAAAATCAACTTTTATTAAAACTTTTCAAAACCATTTTCGATATTGATCAAAACTGGACACGCCCGAGATCTATCACTGAGATGTACAACCCCGGATCCTAACAACTGGAAAGTTGCCCCTAGTCTGAATAGCACTGCATCTGGAGATCACAACCGAGCTTTTGAATGCAAAATAGACAAAGATGACCGACAAGATCACATGGACAAAGTTGATTGGGGAAGTGTTTATGGCTGGACTTCAGGATGAAGTTGCCTATGTATCCCAAAGATGGGAATCAAGCCTTACGTAGTTCGGCTTGGGTTCACTTGTGTATTAACACTCTCCTTTTGTGCTCTAACTTTTGCCAAGGCCGCCCTTTCTGGGTTTTCGACCTTGCGAGCTCAGTTTTTATTATTTCAAATTTTTTATGCTCTAACTTTTGCCTAGGTCGCCCTTTCGGGTTTTCGGCCTAGCGAGCCACTCAGGGATAGTGTTTCTTCAACTTGTCCATGTTGATCGGTTGGGAGAACTTTAGGCCACCTAGGTCCATCAAAACGACAGCTCCACCCGACCAGATAGACTTGATGATGTAAAGACCAGTCCAACTAGGTCTGAACTTGCCCCTAGGGTCGTGGATGGGAGCTCGGTTGTCTTTGAGCACCAAATCTCCTTCTTTCAAATTCCTGGACTTAACCTTCTTGTTGAAAGCCCTAGCGATTCTTCTTTGATAACCCTGAACATGATACAGTGCTTTCAGCCTTCTCTCGTTAAAGAGCATAAGTTCTTCAAACCTACTTTGCTGCCAATCTGCCTCAGCTATCTGACACTCAGCCAATACTCGCAATGGCGGAACCTTAGCTTCGATAGGTAGAACAACGTCCATCCCATAAACCAAGGAATACGAAGTTACTCCAGTAGAAGTTTGAATTGAAGTCCAGTAGCCCCACAGAGCAAATGACAGCTTATCTGGCCAGTCCCGGTAGGTTTCCACCATTTTCTGTAGAATATGCTTGATGTTCTTGTTGGCAGCCCCAACTGCTCTGTTGGTTTGCGGTTGATATGTAGATGACTTGTGAAAAGCCACGTTATACTTTTCCAACAAGTCAATCACTTCCTTCTTGAAGTGGGAACCATTATTTGAAATAATCTCGTTCGGGACCCCGTAGCGACAGATGATGCTGTTTCTGATGAACTTAGCAACATGCGAAGCCTTCAACACTGCATAAGATTGGGCCTCAACCCACTTCGTAAAATAGTCTATCGCGACCAGAATGAACTCATGCCCATTGGACCCCTTCGGAGTGACAGGCCCGATCACATCAATTTCCCAAACTAAAAACGGCCATGGCGAAGTCATGTTGTACAGCTTCGACGGCGGAATGTTCATGCAGTTTACATGGATCTGACATTTGTGGCATTGCCGGACAAAGCCAATACAATCCTCCTCCATGGTGGACCAATAGTAACCCTGTTTAAGGATCTTTCGGGCTAGCATCACCCCGTTCATGTGCGCTCCGCAGTCTCCTCCATGGATGGCCTCCATCAGGTGCTTCGATTCTTTGGCATCAACACACAGTTTATGCATCCCGAGATGACCTCTCTTGTACAGTTTACCCCCGCAGACGATGAACTGAACAGCCATTCTTTGAATTGCCCTCTTATCTTTGTCATTTGCCCCTGGTGGATACGCCTATTTTTCCAAGAAGTTCCAGACATCGTAATACCAGGGATTCTCATCTTGTACCTCATCTATGGTAGCAATCAGCTTGTGACGCCCCAATTTTTTTTTTTTTGGACATCATAATAAGATTTAGGGCTTGAAATCAATGTTGCCATCAAACATCACTAATATCCATTAATTAACAACCCACAAATTTCAAGGTTTTCAAATTATAATTCTAATAGAACTTAAAACTTAGTCTCGGTACACAAAAAGAAGTTTAAAACCACTGCAAAAGAAAAGATAGAGAAATATAGGAAATGGTTTGTGGAATTTGGGGACTCTTCAAGCTAACCAAGGCTGAACGTCACCTTGCACGGCCTCGGCGTTTCCTTCGTTTTCTTCGGTACCTGGCATAAAACGCCAGGGCAACGAGAATGCCAATGAGCGACGAGCTCAGTAATATACTACATCTCGAAAATACCCACCCCGATAATAATACTCATAAATAATAAATATCGTATAATAACAGAATAGTAAGCAACATTTAGTAAGCATAACAGACATGCTAATAGTTGAATTAATAACAATAGATAAATAAAATCCATTTAGTTTTCACAACTGTATTTTGATACAGAATTTTAATCACATCAAGATAAATAATTTTATTTAAAGGAATTTAATATTGATATTAATTATGGTCTTACTAATATTGTAATTTAAAGGTTTAACAATCACTATAGATTGGCTTACTATTATTATTAATAAACTAATTAGTTGTCTAAAAATTTAGGTTCTTACACAGCTCGTAGGTCGGCACAAATTTCTGTTCGATGATGATCGGACGCATCCGGACTCCAAAAGGGATGTTTATCATAGAAGATAGAGTTGCTAGTAAATCTGCGAACCTGTTGTTCTCTCTTAACAGATGAGCGAAGTTCAGCTTTTCAAACCGAGAAATCAGCACGTCCAAGTTTTGGTGATAGATTCTCATCTTTTCTTCTTTGACTTTCCAATCTCCTTTAGCTTGAGATACAACAAGATTCGAGTCTCCGATGACTTCCAACCGTTTTGCCCCTAATTCTAGGGCAGCTTCTAAACCGAAAATGCATGCCTCATATTCTGCCTCATTGTTCGATACTCTGAACCGGAGTTTAAATGCTAGAGGTATAAGGGAATTGTCGGGTGCTATCAGAAACACCCCTACCCCATACCCGTATTGGTTTGACGCTCCATCAAAGTACATCATCCAGGTTTCCTCTTCAACATGCAGAATGGCCTCGTCTGGGAATAGGTACTCAACTGCTTCATCCCCTTCCACAGGGTGATCGGCTAGGAACTCTGCTACTGCTCTCCCTTTCACTGACTTGCGCGTTATGTACTTCAGATCGAATTCGGAAAGCAGAAGCAACCAACGGGCTAGCCTACCCGTAAGTGTCGGCTTCTCCAAGAGATATTTGATGGGATCTAATCTTGAAACCAGTATTACAGAGTAAGCTAACAGGTAGTGCCGCAGCTTCCTGGTAGCCCATACCAAGGCCAAACAAGCCTTCTCCAACGGAGTGTAGCGGGTCTCGTAATCCATCATTTTCTTGCTCAAGTAGTAGATAGCTCTCTCCACCTTGTCCTCAGACTCCTGTGCGAGCATGCAGCTGTAATGACCCCAAAATGCGTATAAGAAATCATCTTTATTTAACTATGAGATGATGTGTTTTAATTTAATTATATCTATTGGAATTGAAGCATTATCTGTTGAGTTACGGTTTTAAAATTGAAATCACCGACCTTTATGGGTTCAAAAATCAAAATTGAGTATTTGGGTATGTTAATGGGAATTTTTAGAACTATTTGAGAAAATTAATTGGAAATCTAATTTGTCTGATTCGTTAATGCACGTTTGGGTGGTTAACTTTATACTGCAAATTGAGGGCCCTAGAGGCTTCAGAAACTGGAGCAGGGGACATATTTATGATCAGCGTAATTTTTAGAGTCACCTGGGAACTTTAATTGAAATTTGATTTTGCGCGATTCGTAAGGCCACGTTTGGCTCTCCCTATTGTGTTAAGTCACGTGTGTGTGTTTATTTAGATATATAGATATGTTTTTGAGTGATTGGTCTCATATTTTGGAAGCCAAAATATCTAAAAGAGAGAGAAGAGAACCATGAGGGAGAAAAAAGAAGCGAGACCAATATTCTTGAAGAAAAGCTTAACAATCATGGGGGTTTGAAGGGAATTGAAGAAAGAGAAGGGAGATCAACCATTGAGGCTTGAGGAAATGGAAGAGAATTAAAAGGAAGACAAAGATTGAACTAAGGTATGATCACCTATCTTGAATCCTTATGTTTAAAGCATCAATTACATGAAATCAAGGATTGATATAGAAGATGTGAGCTTTGAACCCCAATTATGGCTATATTATGTTCTTGTGTTCTTGTGCTTGGAAATTGAGTAATAGTTTAAGGTTATGATGTTTGATGGAGATTAATAATATGAAATTTGTTATGTATTAAAGGGTTTTGGGCTTTGATTTACATATAATTAAGGTTTGATTTTGAAAATGAGAAGTCCCAAATTTTCAGCCATTTTCGGACTATAAACTGTCCAGGGCCGCACGTGCAGAGACAGCTCTATCCAGTCAACTTTGAACAAGCATATCTTTTGCATCCGGACTCCGTTTTGAGTGATTCTTGAGCCTAAAATCAAGCTCCGAAAGTCTAGTTTCCAATGGCGGTGGTTTCACTCCCAAATTCTAAATACAAAAATAGTTATGCCCAAAATAGTGACGACTATTCACTTTATGTCAACCAGTTTTGTGCCATTTCTTCACCTAAACCATTTCCCATCGATTTCTCCTGTTTTCTGAGACATGGATTATAAATTATTAAGGAATAATGAGCTTGGTACCACCATGGCTAAGTGATTGAATGATCAAAGAGAATAAGTAAAGGATCGAGCATAATCTCATATTATGTGTTGTGTAATGTACTTGTAGGTCAAGACGAGGACATCGTCCCATTACTACCGGGAGCTGATCACTATGAGTAGTAGTACTGTCGTAGTATGCTTTACTTACAGCTAACAATTACCATTATCACTCTGTTAATTGTAGGTTAACTATGTTAACGTATATGAACGATTAAACAAATGTGTATACCTTTGTATGGTTCTGATTAATAGTTAATATTAACATTCTATTCTCCGTAAGTAAATTACGTCATTTCTTAATGAATAAAGGGAGCTTATGTTCATTCTTGAATAACGGTTTCAGTGTAAGCGTGAGAGCATACCGTTTTGCTACTAATGGGCCTGAGGCCGTTCAGTTATAAGTCATCGAGTATGGATATCTCCGACGAATCAGAATAATTGGAAAAGCTATGTGTATCCGTATGAATCTGAAATAATTATGTTGTGTTACATATGGACGTGAGATCGTTCAGAACCTACGATATGAATGCAAAGGTTTAACATTATTATGTGCTTTCTATAATAGTTACTATTCTTATTCAGTTATACGCGAGACAACTGTGTTAATCTGTAACTAAACCATGAGAAACTTGTGTGCACTATTGTATAATGGTATTCTTAGGAAACTAAGAGCGGTCCCGAACCGAGACACACGGCCTGACGGTCCCGAAAACCGGAAATCGGGCTCCGAAATGGACAAAATGGCCTGTGGCCACAAAATGTAGCCCACGGCCACTGAGAGATGGTCTACAGGACCTCTCCCTCCCCTCAGCAAAAGAAACAGAGAAAACCGAGTCTGGTTCGCAAACCGAGACAAGGCACAGAAAAGGGTTCGGAAGTCCGGAGGCAGGGCTCACGGCCGCGACTCTGAAACTTCTGAACGAGTACATTATGCAACATCACCAAGCACTCAATCGGTGATGTCTGAGTCTCAAGGTCGGTCAAAAATGGGGTGTCTACAAGAACTAAGTGCTACAGTGTGAGTCACCTCTAGAATCCGTACGAGACACCTCTTGAGTTCATACATACATGAACAGGGCTGAGGCCGTTCAGCATTAAGGGCTTAATGCCACTCTGTTTAAGGGCTCAATGCCACTCTGTTTAAGGGCTCAATGCTATTCTGTTCAAGGGCTTAAAGCCATTATGTTTAAAGACTGGGCCTATGGTCGTTCTGTATATTACTGGGCGTAAAGCCGTTCTGTATTATATATGGGCCTGAGGCCGTTCTGTATTATATATGAACCTGAGACCGTATTGAAATATAGTTATGGATAAGACCTGTATACGGTTGGTATCTGTCTATTTATTTTATCCAAGGTTTTACTTATTCAATTAACCTTCTTAAGTTGCTATTATTCATTAAGCCTTGCTCATTCTGTTTTATGTATATTTCTGTAGGTGAGCCATCGGGGATTGACGCTAGAGTTGTACTGAGATTCACTTGTCTGCCAAGTCACCTGGGGTATGTCTCCACATGGAGGCCTTAATTTATTGTTCGGAGTCTTATAAATTATTAAGTCTTATGTAAGAGTGTGTGAGATCTATATAAAATCTATGATTGTATAGGTATATTTGGAATGTATTTAAATGCTTAAATCCAATTAAACCATCATGTATGCACAAGCTCAATGGATGTTGTCTTTTATTGATATTGCTTCCGTCTAAGGCCCCGTATATGGTTAAATATTATTTTCAAATTCTGTTTTGAGGCCTATGTACAAGCCGGTCATGGACCAAACTTTTAGGAGTGGGTTTGGGTCGTGACAGCAGCCCATTGTAGTTTCAGTCACTGAAAGATACAAGATCAATGGTTTCCCTAGCTCATGCGGTGACAACACAGGTGGGTTCTGTAAATATTGTTTAATCTGTTCAAAAGTAGTTTTGCATCGGTCGTCCCATTGGAATTTCTTTCCTTTCTTCAGGAGACCAAAGAGTGGTTCACAAATCAAGGTTAATTTTGAAATAAACCGTCTTATGAATTGCACTTTATCCAGAAAGCCTCGCACCTCCTTTTCAGTCCTTGGTGGTGGCATTTCTAAGATGGCCTTGATTTTGGAAGGGTCGACTTTGATACCTCTCTGTGTAATCAGAAACCCCAGCATTTTCCCTGTTGTAACACCAAACGTACACTTCTAAGGATTCAACCGCAACTGAAACTCCTTGATCCGTTGAAAGAATTTCTGCAAGGCGGTGTAGTGACCCTCTCTTTCCTTGGACTTGACAATCATGTCGTCCACGTACACCTTAACTTCCTTATGGATCATGTCGTGCAAAATCGCGGTCGCAGCCCGTTGATACGTAGCTCCAGTATTCTTCAGCCCAAACGGCATCACCCTATAACAATAGGTCCCCCACGGGGTGGGGAAAGCAGTTTTCTCCCGATCTTCGGGTGCCATCAAAATCTGGTTGTAGCCAGAAAACTCATCCATGAATGAAAACAATACATGCCTTGCAGTGAAGTCCACTAATTCGTCGATATGCGGCAGAGGAAAGTCGTCTTTCGGACTGACTTTGTTCAAATCCCTGAAGTCCACACATACCCAAATTCTACCGTCCTTCTTCGGCACCGGAACTATATTGGCCAACCAAGTTGGGTATTCAGATACCAGCAAGAACCCTGCGTCAATTTGCTTGGTGACCTCTTCTTTGATCTTGATAGCCCAGTCCGGGCGGATCCTTCTGAGCTTCTGCTTAACAAGTCGGGCCTCTGGGTCAAGAGGGATCCGGTGCTATACAATCTTAGGATCGATTCCAATCATGTCTTCGTAGGACCACACGAAAACATCTTTGAAATCTTTTAATAAAGCGACTAAGCGCTCACGCTCCTCCGGAGACAACGTGGACCCGATCTGGACCAGCCGCGGGTCCTTCTCAGTACCAACATTAATTTGGGTGATTTCATCAACCAGTGGTTTTACAAACCTCTCCTACTCTTGATCTAGCAAATATTTTAAAACTGGAGGAATTTCTTCCTCGTCGTTTTCATCGAAATTTTGAAAGTCTGAATTAATGCAATAAATCAAAGTTACAGAAAAGTACTCAAAGGCCACAGCCATTCCATTCTCATTAATCACTTCCAAGTCGCCTAATTCCTTTGTTACAACATACTCAAAGGAAAAAGAAAAAGACGACTTAGACAGGACTGTGGCATCCGGGTTGTCACCCTCAAGAATACCGGACTCAGACTCAGACGAGCTGGAACCTGATTTTGACTCCACAGACTCAGTGGAATCAGATTCTGGCTCACTACCTGACCCGGTGCTGCTCGATAAGAATCCCTCCTCATACTGCCAAACGAGGGAGGGTGCGATGGACGCATCCAGAATGTTTAAAGATGGGCTCGCAGCCGCTTTATTCCCGATCATGGACACTGAGTTATCCCCCAAGCACTCTTGTACGATCAGAGGATCTGAGAGTAGACAGGCCAGCGCTACCCCCATTTCGAACTCGGTGCTTTCGGAATTCTCTTCCTTACACTGCTCAGCCTCAGCTGGTGGGTCTGTCTACTCTTCGGCAACATCATCCCCGGATAATTGCAAGTCAAAGAATATCTCAAATCCCGATAGGCGCCTCTTTTCGGCATTCAGCCATGGCTTTGGGAAGCCGCAAAATGGAAAGTCTTCTCCCTCCCGGACAAAGCGTTCGTTCAGAGTGCCCTGGATAGGCCGATGCATCAACTTATAATGCTTCCCGGTCTGCTTGGCTCTAGCCCTCTCGGCTATCTCTTTGCCTTTTCTCACCCAGTCCTCTTTGGTAAGCAGATAGCCTAAGCCAAAGGTATGCGGGTTGTGCGGCACTTCGGTCGATACAGTAATGCCCTTCTGGCCACTTTTTCCTAGTCCCATCCCAGGGGCATGCTGAAGCTTGTTCATGAGGTACACAGACTGTGCGCTGACATATAACTCCTCATTAACAGCCAAAATGTTCTGAACGACCCGGGCCTTAGCTAGGGTAAATCCTGATAGGAACACATCCTTCGTGCCATGCTCGATTTCCAAAATCGGTGTAGACACCTCTAGCGGCGGACGGATTGACAAATTTCCAAAAACTATGGCCACTCCCTTCCCGTGGGGGTATTTCAACATTTGATGCAGGGTAGAAGAGACCGCCTTTACCTGGTGCAGCCACGGCCGCCCTAGGAGTAGATTAAAGGTTGTGGGAATGTCCAAGACATGAAAGTTAATATCCTGCTGTCCTGGACCAACCTGAGTCCGAATCTGCACGGTCCCCATCACCTCTCTGCTGGTATTGTCATATGCCCTTATCACCTGGGCAGTCGGTACAAAGTCCGTGGGCTTCAACCCGATTGTATATGCCGTCCTCGACAGGCACATATTGATGGCGGATCCCGTGTCGACAAGAATCACCAGCATCCACTTGTCTTTACACTCGATAGAGATGTAGAGAGGTTTGTTATGGTTTGCGCCCTCAGGCGGCAGTTCCTTGTCAATGAAGGTCAACGTCGGGGAAGCTCTTCCCGGAAAAATCAATCCTACCAACTGCTCAGGCGTGGTATCTATTGAAAGTTTGGCCTTGTCCATTGCAGAAAAGACAGCCTATCTGTGTACTCTTGAGGGCATAAGCAGTCCCCAAATGGAGATGTCTGCTTGTATCTTCTTTAGTTGTTTCAGCACAGCCTCCTCTTCGAGCAGCTTTTCTTTCTGCTTCTCTGCCTCCTTGTCCTTTCCGAACGCCTCTGGTTGATCTAAGTGCGGGGGCTTGAAATATCGCCCGCTCCTAGTCATGTGGTCAACCTCGCCAATATACCAGGTATCATCCAGCTGGCTTTGCCCCCAGTTTTCATCTGTGTGGGTAAGACATAGGTCGTCATCTTCCCACCACATGCCATCGGCAGCCAACAAACACCTGTCCAGCTCCGTTACAACTATTCCTGTTCCCACAGCACCTTCCATTCCTGTGCTCGCAGCACGCTCTATTCTTGTGCACACAGCACGTTCTGTCCCCTCAGGGGCTTTGGCCTTTCTGGCCTTCTCAGAATCTTCGATCCTTTTACGCTCAAACTGCTTCAGTGCGACCTATTTTTCAGTATCTTCCGTACCCAAACTGCCCATATTTTGAGCAAAATTCTTAGCACCGGTGCTTTTCGGTGGTGCACTCTGCTCCTCGGCCCTTCCGGCCACTGTTGATGTCCCCGTCTCTGACGGACCCTGCTCTGGCTGAGGCTGCTCAACAACATTCGGCTCGTCGTTGAGCCACCTAGTAGCTTCCGCTGACCCTTCCAGATCAAACCAGTTGACACTCACGTCCCCCGGATCCTATTCGTTGAAAAACTGAAGGTTTGCAATGTCTTCTCCCAGATCCGCTAGGTCATCTAGCCCCTGATTAGGTCCATCCTCTCGGACTACACAAATCTCTGCCCCCACTGGCAATTCCATTCGGCCTAGCTTGGCCTGCTGATGTAATGTAACCGTTCGGGTTATACATGAAGCTCGCAGGCCCCTCAGGTTCTGTATAATCATTCCCATCTGCTCCCACAGTCGACCCAATTTTATCTTCGATAGTCACCACCACCGTTTCTGGTTGGGTTTGGGAGATGTTCAACATGCACAAGTCACTGCTGTCTGGAATGAACACCTCCGGCTTGGGTTGGTGAAAAGGGGTGATATATATACTAGGGTCGTATGACACAACCCCAGTTTGGATCAGATTGATGCGTTTGGGAGGTGGAGCTTGGTTATGTGGTGAGAGAGAGTTGGTTGTGACATTCGGTTTCTCCGGAGGCACGATCACCCTGTTGTCAACGAGATCCTGAATCTCGTGATGCAATCTATAGCATTGGTCAGTGTCATGACCATGCTATTGGTGAAAGGCGCAATACTTCGCCGGATTATGGGAGGGAAGGAGTTTTTCTGGCAATGGCCGCGACTCTAAGGGCTTCAAGTGCCCTTTCCTGATCAAAACCCCTAAAGCCTTGGACAAAGACATGTATAGTAGGGTGAAGGTTCTCTGGCCTCGGGGTGAAAACTTAGTTGTTTGCGAGCTACTTCCGGACGCACCGGTGAATGGTGTAGCTGCAAGGGTTCTTGGGGTGGTGGTGATGGTGACCATACCTACATCTGAAGATCTGGCAGCTGCAGCACTACTTGTGCCTGCATTCGTACTGCGGTTGAATGCCCTCTTGGGCTACTCTCTCTCATGATTAATGAGGCCCTGTTTCATAGCGTCCTCGATTTGTACCCCAATCTCATGTAGATCTGCAAAAGTGGGGAGAGGGAGGACGATCATCTTCTACATGGGCTTGGGCTGGAGGTTGCGCACAAGCATCTGTATTTGGTCTTTGTCAACAGGCCTAATGGTCATCATTGAGGCCTTAGCCCTCTAGCGGGTCACAAAATCGGAGAAGCACTACTTCAGCTCTTGCCTAGTTGTCTCGAGATCACGAGTTATGACCTCGATCTGTGTATTATAGGAGTATTGAGCTACAAAGGCCTCAGCCATCTCCTCCCAGTTCCTTTTAACATAGTCTTCCAGTTTGCATACCAAATAGCCCCTACACCCGACAGGGTCCGGCCAAATAGAGAAAGCTTCTGCAATCTAGAGAGGCCCATCGACCTTAGTATGTCCAAAAGCAGCCGCAAATGCACCATAGGATCTCTAGACCCGTCGAAACGGTCTATGTACGGCATTTTAAACCGGTCTGGCAGAGTTACGGCTGAGTCGATGTACCCGTCCTCTATATCTGGGATGGATTTCACACCTTGGGACTTCTTGAACAGATTTTCTAGCTTGCTCAATTTTAGGGCTGTCAAATCTACCTCGAACTCAAACGGTGTGTCCACTATATTGGTCGGCGCTTTGGATAGCTGGGGTAGGATCGGGGGCGGAGTTGGCCCTGTTGGAACGTCTGTATTGTCCTGGACGTGTGCTGTCTCTCCAAGTATTGGAACTCTTGGTGGGGGAGGAGCTGGGTGCGAAGCAGATGCTCTGGCTTGTTGTGGTGGTTGTTGTTACTGAAGTCTAGCAATCAACTCTGCTTGTTGAGCCATAACCTCGGCTTGGCGTGCGGCAAATTCTGCTTGACGGGCAGCATCCTACTGTACGACTTTCATACTCTCCTGGAGCTCGCGCATCATCTCCTCTATACCTGCCATACCGTACTGGTCTATCTGAACAACCGGCACATCTGTCCCTGTAGTAGAAACTGAGACCTCACTCTGACTGTTCACTGGTGGGATAGACCACTGATCTAGTGACCGTTATACCGATACACTGCGCCTTTTTGACCTCTGTCTGGTAACCGGGGGTAAAGAAAGGAACACTACTTGTCTGTCAATCAGATCCCTAGATCAATTAAGTCTTCGACCTCTCACCCAGAGTGCTCGGGGAACATCTGCCTGGTCGGATGCAATGGTGCTAAACTACCTTGCAAAAAGATAAATAAAGCATAATAAGGAAACAATAAGCACAAAAACGAACAGGATAACCGCTTAAATAAAGACAACACACAATTGGCAAACACAAGCTGAAAGAACTGTTCTCAACCACTGATCACTGTTCCCAAATCACTGCCCCGAATCTGAATCTGATACCCGTAGGTAAAACTGATTCCCAAATACTGATGCCCACAGGCGTGATACCCAGACTTGAAAACTGATATGTGCATTCCTGTAGAGGCCAACTCTAAAAGCACATAGAAAGCAAGTGAGAGCCAAAACACTCCTATGTTGGGGTAGGATTTTCCTGTCCTATTGTCAGGAGCTAGGGTTTCATTACGCACACAGCGGTTTCAAACAACCTATAATCGGGTAAGCAATCTGTCTTAGCTTGGAATGGTCACTACAGTTTCCGATATGCACTAGGTCGAATGGTCAAAAATGGTGCCGCGGTAAAAACTGGGGTTTGTGTTCCCGTCGTGGCAGAGCCCGCAACCGGTCAGCCTTATGGCACGCTTCTCAAAGCAAGCCTCCGGCAAACCGTTCAGGAATAGCATACGGCTAACACGGTGTCCTAGGCACACCAATGCAAATGTAATACAAAGAAACACATAAGTATAGTCAAAACAAGAAATCATGTGTTCGAGTCAAGTTTTCTAAATCCCCAGCAGAGTCACCAGAAACTGTAGACGTGCCCGAGAACTCTCCGAGCTCTGCGCGCGGATGACGTGAAATCCGTTTTGTTCTTTAGCTTACTAGAATTCAGACTCAATGTCACGGTTCTGAATCTAATCTCGCAAAGTACAATGCAAGACTAATAAATCACCAAAGAGTCCAAATTCGGCAAATCGTTTTGGAAATTGATTTTAATAAAGAAGTGCCAAAAATGGACTGCTTTGCCAGATACAGAGTCGCCATCTAAATGTTTTTGTTTTGGGAAATTTAGGAAACCCTGATTCGTGCCTAAGGCCACGTGTTCGTCATTAACAAAGTTGTCTCGGCTCGGGAACTTGGGTACGAGAAGGGAAGGTCATGCAATGAGTACCCCCGCTCGCCCGATCAAAGGATCGGCCTTTACTAAGCATGATATTTTGTTTTTGAAAACACATGTGTTCTTATTCCAGCTATTAGCTAGAATTACTATGTGATGCGCACAGCATAAAAGTATAGACTAGATCGCCTAAAGTTGAAACAAAACATTTCATGTTTGTTTGTTTGAAAATGGTTTGGAGGTGCTACTCGCAAGTAGGCGAAGACGTGGATTTTGCCATCCTCAAGTAGGCTTAGAAAATATGATTTTGTCACTCCGCAAAGTGGGCTTAAAACTCGCATTTAAAGAATTGTTCCAATTCAAGCAATCCAACCTCCACCCACAGGCATTCAGGTAGTTATATCACATAAGCAGTTAGCCTCATGGCAAGCATGCTAACATGACAACACGTGCACTCATGCAAGATGCTAAAGCGTAAAAGCTTACCTAGTACTTCGAGCTAAAACAATAGCTAGTTAGTAATCAATGCATGACCCTAGCTACGTTAAGATGCCTAATGAAACACATGCAAAATGCAACTAGAAATAGGCTCGGCTATTCGAAGATGACATATGAAATGCAACACTTGATAACACGTATTCAAGTAGGAATTGAAATGCAATGCGGTTAGTATGATGCGCCGAGCCCGGTGCATGCAATACGAATGAATGTATGCAAACATGCTATCATAAGTATGCTAATCAAAAGATGACCTAGAACTAACCATCGTAAGCGGTCAAATAAAAGGGAGAAAGACGTGGGGTTGGAAGACATTCATACACATGCATGACCCTAGCTATGTTAAGATGCCTAATGAAACACATGCAAAATGCAACTAGAAATAGGCTCAGCTATTCGAAGATGACATATGAAATGCAACACTTGATAACACGTATTCAAGTAGGAATTGAAATACAATGCGGTTAGTATGATGCGCCGAGCCCGGTGCATGCAATACGAATGAATGTATGCAAACATGCTATCATAAGTATGCTAATCAAAAGATGACCTAGAACTAACCATCGTAAGCGGTCAAATAAAAGGGAGAAAGACGTGGGGTTGGAAGACATTCATACACTCACGTACACTTATTACAAAATTCGCTCTCTCGACGGAGGGTCCAAATAAATAAGCTAAGCTAACTACGCTAAGCTATTCTAACTAATCTAATAATCTAATTAGACTAATTATTACATAATCAAATTGAAAATTAGCTACAACTAATTATTACAACAAGTTAACTAATTAAACAAATTAGCTAAATTACAAAATCAACAGAGTAAGAAAGGAAAGAAGCTGAATTGAGCTGCCACAGCTCTGCCTCGGAATAATGAATGATGCATGCTCGGTCAGCTTCGCTCAAAAATCCGTTGCCATGCCTCATGTTGCCTTTGTTTGCACTGTTTTGCACCTCTAAAAATTGTAAAATCTCCAGAACACTCCTGATCCACTTTATGGACATTTTGAGAAGCCATCGGCCAAATGGTATGGTCATCGGCCAAGGTATAAGGGTCATCGACCACTTTTGAGTCCATCGGCCAAATATTGTTAGCCGATCGGCACACTGGATAGCCGATCGGCCATCTATTCTTGCAAACTGTTCCTTTTGCTGCAGCAGAGTACAAACAGAGGCATGGCAATACATTTGCAAGAAAATGTTGTGCAACTACACCCCTTATCATGTTTGAAACTCAAAGGAGTGTAGTGCTCGACTCTCGAGTCATCAATCACGCATTTCGATGCATGATGGTCAAAGAGGCCGAGTCGCACAATTCAATGTGAATGAAATGCACAAAAACATACAAGGGACCTCAACCTCTATCATGTTTGATTAAGAGGCAAGGCATGCACACACAATGCAATGCAACAAGCATGTAAAATGTTATGCAATGCAACATGATTGACTTATCAAAACTAATGGGATGCCACCTCAATGCAACGCAACCTAAGCATGCAAACAAAGCTAATACAACATGAGTATGCCAACAACAATGTCATGCAATGCAACTAGCACACAACAATATGGAAAGACAAGCATATTAAACCAATGTAATGCATGCTTGATTAACTTAACAAAACAACACAAGCATGCAAATATGAGGCCATATAACAAGCATGCAACAACATGCAATGCAATAGACATGCAACAACATGCAAACCACATACTCAACAGACTTAAACTAAAAATGGATAGACCTCAGCCATGCCCAAATCAGTGACCAAAATGCTATGGAAATGAAGTAAAAAAGTACATGCAAGCATGCATACACTTTGGTTCATAAACAAGGCATGAAGATAACAACTCTTAAGCATGAGCAAAGAGTGAAAATCATGGATGTGTGACAACACTATAGGCCCTGAAATCATGTATGGAATGGTGCCAAACCACTCAAACAAGACAAGCATAGCATGCAAGAAAGCTCAAGGCTCAAGGTTAGCAAAGGGACTTACACCATGGCCATACAAAGCAAGCCCCAAAGGGCCAAGGGCAATCAAAAAAGTCCCAAGGTAGGTCAATACAAGACCAAAAGCATGCTTGAACCTAGTCAACACAAGCTAGAACCAAAGTCCAAAAAGCATGAGGCATGCAAGGCTAACAATGGGTATTACATTACACCTATTATAACTAAACATGGCATGACTTAACCAATAAAAATCAGAGTTATGACATGTCAAAATAAGCCCCAAAACCCACTTAGATGGCATTCCAAAGGCCTAAGCATGATGGCATGCATAATGGCTAATGTTTAAGACTTAAAACACAAACCTCCTAAAGCATGGAAAAGGTGACAAATGTGAGTGCAAGATCATACTATATGGACTAAAATATCATTTCAAATGATGCCAAATCATGAGAATAGTCTAAGCAATGCATGCTAGTGGACTTGATACATAAAGCTAACAAGCCAGATTGAACCATGGCTATACAAAACAATGCATGCATGACCAAGACAATGCAAATCAGAGCTAGAGCATGGTAAAACAAGGCTAAAAGCTCATTTGAGTTGAGCCAAAATATGCAAGAATGATGGTCCAAATGCATGATGCATGTTAAGGCAAATGAGAGGATTGCACTACAAGTGCATGGTGCATGCAAGATGCTATTAAACCAACCTTAGACAGAGGTATAGCATCACAAAATAACACCAAATACTTGCTAAAATGGAGCCAAAACAAGCTTAACAAACATGCCACTATTATGAGCCATTTATACTAGCATACAAAACACAAGGAGAGGGGATGACCCTCTCCTATTTGGGACCTCAAAACCACCTTTCCACCACTAAAAATCCTCTGGATTTCAGTGGTGAGAAGGCCCAAACAAGGTGGTCCCAATGGCTTAAAAGGAAGACACAAAACAAGGCCAAACAAGGCCTAAGAGGGGGTAAACAACCCCCAACACAAAAGTGACCTTAAACAAAGATCTTAAGCATACAAAATCAGAACTTTTTTTAGTTTAGAGTTAAGCTTAAAACAATATGTAAATAGGTCTAAAAGCTTAAGCCAAAATAGGGGATTACAAGGTTAGTTTCTCACTCTTGAAGAACACCTTCAAGAACACAACTCCAGCAGTTTTTCTGAGCTCAAACCAGCCCAAAAACACTAAAACCAACTCCTCAGTACCTCAGCAACAAAAGGATGGCGTTCTAGTAGGTGTTTGTGTTCAATAGTATGAAGGTTTTTCACTTTTGAGCACAAACAAGGGTAAAAGAAGAGAGAGGTAAAATACAGAGAGAGATAGATATAGAACTTGTATCTCAAATTCTTAGAATCTCTGGAAAGGGAGAGGGGTCTCCCTTTTTATAGAATTTCAATTCCCAAGCTTGTTGAACAAGCTTGAGTCTTGAATACAATCTCTCTATACACGTGTATGGAGGATGAGAATTGTGCTCACCAGCTGGCACATCTAGCACAAAAATATCTGCAAAATCAGGTGGAAAGGTCTCGGCCAAGAAATATGGCCGATCGACCAAAAAAAGTGCTGATCGGCCACCACTTATGGCCGATGGCAAGAAAACAAGGCCGATGGCACAAGGCCTTAGCCGATGTTAGGGAAAATATGTGATTTCCCACAAGTAAATCAATAAATGGGAATAAAAACTAATGCGGAAAATTTAAATCAAAAGGCAACACAAGAATTTTACGTGATTCCCTCAATGTAAGGTACGTCCACGGGATCGAAATTCGATTCCACTATCAACCAAATAAGTTTCCAAACGATTACAAACGAGACACGAATAGTCTCACAAAATCACCCTTAGGTGAATTCCAAATAATCACAAATAAACAAGAGGAAAGAACTCACCAAATAGATGAACCAAAATCTTCAGAATCAGAGTTGAAGAAGATCCAAAATAATGACCCAAAATATAACCGAAAGCCGAACCAAACGAAGCAGAATTGACCCAAATGTTTGATTCCACCGAATTGCTTTTTAATCTTAATCAGCTGCAGCACATTATCTCACTAAGAAGAATTAATTGGCAGCCACTTCCATGCCTCGAATGGACATAACAATATATATATATATATATATATTGTTGATTTTTGGACTATTAATCAAAACCCTAATTGTATCCAAATTAAATTGGGTCTCTGAAAATTAGATATAATATATTAAAATATATTATACCTAAACCAAACTAAAATTCTTTTTCAAAAACCAATTGGGTCTCACACTCCAATAAGGAGGTATACCCAACAATTCTCCTCCTACCGACTTAGGTGGAGACATCAACCATACCTGCCAAAGTTCGACACTTTAAATGTTTGTCCCTCGATAAAGTCTTTGTCAACATATCTGAAATATTATCATCTGTGTAAACCTTTTTGAGTTGTAACAATTTCGAATCTAACACATCACGAATCCAATGGTATCTCACATCAATGTGTTTCGATCTCGAATGAAAAGTAGAATTCTTACTCAAGTGAATAGCACTTCGACTATCACAAATAAACCACATTACCTTTTCTTGCTTTAAACCCAACTCTTGCAAAAATTTCTTCAACCATAACTCTTCTTTGCAAGCTTCTGTAATAACAATAAATTCAGCTTCGGTAGTTGAGAGAGCAACACATTTTTGTAATTTAGATTGCCATGCCACAGCTCCTCCTGCAAAAGTCATCAATACCCCGAAATAGATTTTCTAGAATCAATATCGCCGGCCATGTCAGAATCTGTGAACCCATCAAGTATCGGTTTACCATCCCCAAAACACAAACACACCTTCGAAGTCCCTCCGAAGATATCTTAAAATCCATTTTACTGCTGCCCAATGTTCTTTACTCGGATTAGAGAGAAAACGACTCACCACACCAACGGCGTGATTGATATCCGGCTTTGTACAAACCATGGCGTACATCAAAGAACCAACTGCTGAAGCATAAGGAACTTTCTGCATCTCTTCCTTGTCTTTCTCCCTTGTAGGACATTGATTCGAACTAAGTTTGAAGTGACCCGCAAGTGGACAACCAACCGGCTTTGCTTTATCCATATTGAACCTCTCAAGAACTTTCTCAATGTAGCTTTCTTGAGACAACAAAATCAGTCCCTCTTTGCGATCACGAACAATTTTCATACCAAGTATTTGCTTTTCCGGTCCCAAATCTTCATAGCAAAAGACTTGCTCAACTCCAATTTCAACCTGTTTATCATGGTAGAATCTTGACCCACAATTAACATGTCATCAACATAAAACAAAAGAATAATAAATTTGCCATCCGGAAAATTTTTCACAAACACACAATGATCCGAAGTGGTTTTAGAAAAACCATTATTCATCATGAAAGAATCAAATTTTTTGTACCATTGCCGCGGGGCTTGCTTGAGACCATACAAACTTTTCTTCAATTTGCAAACAAATTTCTCTTTTCCTTTTTCCACAAAACCTTCCGGTTGCTCCATGTAAATTTCTTCTTCAAGATCACCATGAAGAAATGCGGTCTTCACATCAAGTTGCTCAACCTCAAGGTTCATACTTGCAGCCATGCCAAGCACAACCCGAATAGAAGACATCTTTACAATCGGTAAGAAAATCTCGTCAAAGTCAATACCTTTCTTTTTCCCAAAGCCTTTCACAACAAGACGTGTCTTGTACCTCAGATTCTTGCCATCATTCTTCAATTTGAAAACCCACTTATTTTTCAGAATTTTCCTCCCTTTAGGCAACTTCACTAAATCATAAGTTGGTTTTCAAGCAAGGAATTCATTTCCTCATCCATGGCCTTTTTCCAATCACCTTTCTTTGCATGCTCAATTGCTTCTTGGTAGCTCTTAGGCTCCCCTTGATCGGAAATCAACACAAACTCATTGGGAGGATACTTTCTTGAAGGTTGTCGGTTCCTTGTAGATTTCCTCAACTCAAGTTGTGGTGGCAGTTCTTGAGTTGGATGCCCTTCCTCAATTTCTGGTTCAACTTCATTAGGATTAGCATCATCCTCTACATCTTTAATAGGCGGCTGCACATCTCCCCCATTTTCATCATGAACTGAAGATGAAGGAGATGGATCCATGTCAATGAGATCACTAGTTTTTGGCTCCAGTTGATCACCTTTGCTAAAGTCTTCAATTGTTTGGTCTTCAAGAAACACAACATCACGGCTTCGAATGATTTTCTTGTCGACCGGATCCCACAATCTATACCTGAATTCATCACGCCCATAGCCAAGAAAAAATACATTGTCTTGACTTGCTATCAAGCTTGGACCTCTCATCTTTTGGAATGTGAACAAAAACTCGGCAACCAAACCCTCTCAAGTGCTCATAAGATACATCTTTACCGGTCCAAACTCTTTCTAGAACATCACCATTCAAAGGATAGGAAGGAGACAAATTGATCACATCAACCGCTGTCTTCAATGCCTTACCCCAAAAGGATCTTGGCAATTTAGCTTGTGAAAGCAAACACCTTGTCCTTTCTACAATGGTGCAGTTCATCCTCTCGGCAACTCCATTTTGTTGAGGAGTCTTCTTAACTGTCTTTTGATGCCGAATACCTTGGCTGTGACAATACTCATCAAATGGCCCAATGTATTCACCACCATTGTCTGATCGGATGCACTTCAATTTCTGCCCTGTTTCTCTTTCAACCATGGCCTGAAAATGCTTAAATACTTCTAGAACTTGATCTTTAGTTTTTAGTAGAAAAGCCCAAACTTTCCTTGAATAATCATCAATGAAAGTAACAAAATAAAGTGCACCACCATGTGTTCTGACTTTTAAAGGACCACAAATATCCGAATGAATCAACTCCAAAATATTTTCTTTTCTAGAAGCAACATTTTTATGAAAAGAAACTCTATGTTGTTTACCCGCCAAACAATGAACACAAGTTTTAAGATGTGTACCTTTCAAACCGGGTAGAAGCTCTTTCTTGAACAAAACTTGCAGCCCCTTTTCACTCATGTGCCCAAGTCGCCTGTGCCACAATTCAGTAGAAGTATCATCTTCAAGTGCATTGACAACACCTTTACAAATTTTTCCTTGCATCGAATAAAGTGTATGAGTCTTCTTACACTTAGCCACCACCAAAGAACCCTTCGTGAGCTTCCATATTCTATTACCAAATTTGTTGTTGAAGCCTTCATCATCTAGCTTCCCAATAGAGATCAAATTGAGGCGAATGTCGGGAACATGCCTCACACCTTTAAGCAACAACTTGCAACCCAAATTTGTTTCCAAGCAAACAACACCCATGCCAATAATCTGGGACAAACCTTCATTACCCATTCAAACAAATATAAATTGAAAACTGAAAACGGAATGGTTACCAAACAGACCAATAATAAAAATGACTTTCATTACCCATTCGAACAGAACCATAATCTCCTTTGGTGTAGGTAGTGAAGAAATCAACTCGAGAAGTCACATGAAAAGAAGCACCGGAATCAATCACCCAATTGCTCTCTTGGCCCACAAAATTAATACAATCATCTTCACAAACAACCATGAGATCATCGGTAGTAACTGCCGTTGTGTCTTCTTGCTTCTTGTCCACACTTTTGTCACGCCTTTTCTCCTTATTCTTGAGCTTTCGGCATTCTCGCTTCATGTGCCCTTTCTCATGGCAATAATAGCACTCAATGTCTTTCTTTGAAAAAGAACCATCTTTTGATTTGTCACGGCTTTGATCACGACCATGAGGAGTCTTACTCCTCTCCCTTGTTTTGCTTCGGCCTCTCACAACGAATACTTCCGAATGAGAGGAACCGACTGATTTTCTTCTAGTTTCTTCATTCAACAGGCTACTAGTGACTTGGTCCATTGTAACAACTCCATCGGGCGCCGAATTACTAACGGTCACAACCAAAGTCTCCCAACTTTCGGGTAAGGAACTAAGTAGAATCAAAGCTTGTAACTCATCATCAAAAATAATTTTCATAGAAGCAAGTTGGTTAACAATACTTTTCATTTCATTTAAATGTTCTGGAATGGGGCTGCCATCTTTATATTTTAAATTAACCAACTTACGAAACAGAAATGCTTTATTTGAGGCTGATTTTCTATCATAAAGACTCTCTAGTTTTTTCTATAAATCATGTGCCGAAGTTTCAGTAGCAACATGATGAAATACACTGTCATCGATCCATTGACAGATAATACCAACGGCTTTTCGATTAAGCCTATTCCATTCATAATCTTTTATACCCTCGGGTTTGCCAGAATCACCCTCAATGGGTCCATATAAATCTTTACAAAATAATATGTCCTCCATTTTAGTTTTTCAAGTTACCTAATTGCTTCTATTGACGCTAGACATACGACCCACATTCCTCTCCATTGATTTACACAAATAAATAAATCCAAATAAACCGTAAGCTTTGATACCAGTTGTTAGGGAAAATATGTGATTTTTCACAAGTAAATCAATCAATGAAAATAAAAACTAATGCGGAAAAATTAAATCAAAAGGCAACACAAGAATTTTACGTTGTTCCCTCAATGTAAGGTACGTCCACGGGATCGAAATCCGATTCCACTATCAACCAAATAAGTTTCCAAACGATTACAAACGAGACACGAATGGTCTCACAAAACCACCCTTAGGTGAATTCTAAATAATCACAAATAAATAAGAGGAAAGACCTCACCAAATAGATGAATCAAAATCTTCAGAACCAGAGTTGAAGAAGATCTAAAATAATGACCCAAAATAGAACCGAAAGCCGAACCAAACGAAACAGAACTGACCCAAACGTTTGATCCCACCGAATTGCTTTTTAATCTCAATCAGCCACAGCACATTATCTCACCAAGAAGAATTAATTAGCAGCCACTTCCATGCCTCGAATGGACATAACAATATATATATATATATATATATTGTTGATTTTTGGACTATTAATCAAAACCCTAATTGTATCCAAATTAAATTGGGTCTCTGAAAATTAGATATAATATATTAAAATATATTATACCTAAACCAAACTAAAATTCTTTTTCAAAAACTAAATGGGTCTCACACTCCAATAAGGAGGTATACCCAACAAGCCGATGGGTTGTAGGGATGGCCAACAAGCCACCCTCTTCCCTCATAAGCAAAAACACAAGTCTTTGATCCGCAACCAAGCACAAAACAAACAAGTTGAGAGATCCTAAGGTAAGGCGCGTAGCCGAGACCTTCGGGAACTCAAAATGAATACGAACATGGATGATCATCGAGTGTTCAAACGATGACGTCCAAGTCTTGAGGACGGTCAAAAATGGAGTATCTACACCCACTATCTGAGAGTAACTTGAATGGTGAATGCCATATGCCTAAAATATTATAACATGTCAATAAAATTTTAATTGTGCATATGCCATCTCTTCTATATGGGTGGCTCGTCTCTAGTCTTAAAATTTTCCTTTATTTTTTGGAGTAAAGAAAATTTTATATAATTCTTGGGTTTTGGATCAAATTGGATGCCAAGTGTTGTCATTGTGGCATTTTTTTTTTTTTTTTTTGTGGAAATACCGGAAGTTGGGTATTGATCCAAAGTTGGAGGTATTAGATAATTTGATACATAAAGTATGAAAAAATAAACTTAAGAAAAACAAAATTTAAAGCTTAAAATGAAAGAATACTATTACTTTAATTTAATCTTATTTAAAGGTATACAGTTACATACATGCAATTTTTTAATATTTCGTTTGTTTCGGTAGAAAATAAATTTTCAAAAATGCTTTTTTCACAATAAAAACATTTATTTTTTGTGATATTTGATTGTCACTTTTGAAATGAATGTGCAACTTTTAAACTCTAGAATGAATGTTCTGAATTTAAAAATGAAGCTCCACAATGTCAAAGACAATGATTTAAAAGATATATCTTCAATGTGTGAAGGATATTGGCCACAAGTTAACCATCTCAGTTCTGATTAACGATGAAGAGACCTTACATATTATCTTAAAGGCTTATTAAATGAGTATTATTTTGTGTTATTTTTTTGGTATGCCACCTGATGACCAAGAATGAACCTGCATGTTATTCTATTTTATTTAGAAATGTCTCTGAGATCTGAGTGATAAAAACTGACCCATACGAAGTAATTTCTACATGCATACAAATGGCTACGGTTCTTTTAGTCACCTTTTAGCTGGGGTAAATTGCATTGACATTTCTTGTGGTTTAGAAAATATAACAAGTTTTATACGTTTAGTATAATTATAATTGCATTAGGTTCTCTTAAGGTTTTAATTTACGTATCAGAATTTTGTTAGTCGAATATGAAAAAATTATATTGTCATCTCTATTTATATTGAAATGTAGAATTTAATTTATCTTTATATTTTCATACTATCTACATTAGTTTTACTTTTTTTAATTTTACTAAAAAGGAGGTCGATGTAATTATGTTAAAACTATAAAACTTATTGTATTTTCACCCAAACTCAAGGGAGAGTGTAATTTACCCTTTAGTTATATTTCCAAAGAAAGCTGATAATTGTGAAACAAACAATTGTTTTAACATTATTCATTTTTGGTTGGCAACTGCTAAAAAAAACACATTTTTCTTATATTTTTATTTTTAGTAATTTTTTTAATTTGCATTCAAAATTTTACTTTTCAAATTCTTCTAGTCTAAAAGGAATTTTAAAAAAATAATAAATATTTTACAAATATTTGTTTAGAAAATACTATAGACAAAAATCTTTTTTAGCATTTATTAGATGCATCAGCTATTTTAACAACTATATGCTAAAAAAATATTAATAAGGTAATGCTTGGCATAAACTTTTTGGACTAAAATAATCACAAAAAGACAAAATAAGTTAAAAAGTTAATAAGACAAAATGTCATATCTAAATCATAATCATTTTATTTTTTTTCTCATAAAAATCAAAAAAGTCAAAAAGTCCATTCCAAACGAAACTTTTTAGTTTCAGCCTAAAATAATCAAAAAATCAAAAATCAACCTACTTCCCAAACCAACGCTAAAGTGATTGCTAAATCCAACTCATGCAATGCTTGGGTCCGCAGTGATAAAAACCAACAAAATAAAATATTGATAAGACAGCTTGGGATCATTTGGCATTTTGATTTGTTCCCTACTCTCAGATATATAAAAGCAATAAATTGGGAATACATATGCCTCCTTCAAATTTGAAAATTAGCATATTTAATTATGTTGTTATGTAGTGTCATTCTCTTCATATATGATATAATCATGATGCCATCATCATCCTCACAAATTCCTCATAGCTAACTACACCATCTCCATCCAAATCAGCTTCCATAATCATCTGTTCAGCTTCTTCATCTGTCAATTTTTCTCCCAAATTTATCATTACATGTCTCACCTGTGTACACACAAACCCAAAAAAATGTCAATCATAAAATAATTTTACATCATCACATTGTGTATGAATACAATCTATAAACGCAATCACATTCAACTAATATCAAACTTGTCGAGGATTCTCTCTCAAAATCACTGTTTATTTGTTCCAAATACACTGTCATATAATATGGCTAACAGTGAGAGAAATTTTAAATTTTCTATTAAGAGAAATTGAGGTTCAAAAGTCCTCAAAGCTATATGGACATTAGTCAGGACGGCTTCTAGATAACAAAATAAAATAAAAATGAAACTTAAGGTTTCTTGGAGAGTAGAGACACAATTTTAGACCTTCATATATAGAGGGACTCTTGACTTCTTTTGGGTTTTGATCAACTAGCCAAATTGATTTAGCCTAACGGTTAAGCACTTGTTTGGCATGACAGATTTTGAGGCTTAAAAGTCTTGTTTGGGAAGTAGTTTTACCTTAAAAGTCAAAAACTTATTAAAAAAACAAAAAGACCTATAATTTATATCAAAAAGTTAAAGATTTCCCCTCTCTCTACTTTTTGCACATTTTTTCATAAAAAACCAAAAAGTCATTTCGAACATACAAATTTTTTTTTACCTCATATTTTAGTCAAAAAAATTACTAAAATAACATGTTCCCAAACGAGATCTAAATGTTATTTTAGTCACAAAATAATAAAATAAGTTAAAAAGTCAATAAGACAAAATGTCACATTCAAATTATAATCATTTCATTTTTTCTTTTACAAAAGTCAAAAAATCTATCTTAAATGAAGTTTTTTAGCACAAGGCTAAAAAATTCAAAAAGACAAAAAGTCAACTCACATTCCAAACGAACTCTTGAAATTAGAAAAAAATAATAAACTGCTTTAAAAATTATTTTCAACCACTTTACTCACTTTAGTAATCATACAACTAATTGAAAAATTATTTATGTAAAAAATCAAGTTAATCCAATATCGATTATCATACTATCAAATTATAATTTTTGTTTATACGACCTACATATTTTTTTTAAAAAAAATTATCTATTTGTTGTAATCAATATGTGATCATATCTAATCAATTTAATTTTTTATATATAAATTCTAACCAGCTTATTTTAGCTAAAAAGCCAAAAAGCCAACTAAAACTAATCACATCATCTCTCTACTTTTCTGCACATCTTTTCGTAAAAAGTCAAAAAATTACTAAAATAGCCTGTTCCCAAACAAGGCCTGATTGATTCTACAATACGCCAATTTCACCTATAAAGTAGATATCTTTTAAGGTTTTACCTCAATGGCTGATATATATCCGTCTTGGTCCTGATCAAATACTTTGAAAACTTCTTTTAGTTCCTCTGCTACATTGTCCTGCAAAAATTTCTAACACATTAATTTTGTCAATAAAAAAAGCAAAAACCAAATGATCCATCAAGCCTGTTCCCCTATGCTATGTTTGGACCTTTGATTTATTAAGAAAAATAAATTTAATTTCTTACTTTAGTTTTCTCAATTTTTTTTTGGGTACATTATATTGAACCCCAAAATTTATAGAAATACAATAAGCATATAATTGTAGCATAATTACTTCCGACCTCCCTTTTAGTAATGTTAAAAAGAGTGGTGTGAAAATACAAAAATAAATAAGATTAAATATACAATTTTCAATAGAAAAAGATGAAGACGTTATTTTTCATATGAGTGGTGATTAAGACCTCTAATAATAGAGCTCTAATAAGAGCACTAGTGACGTGGCAACCTGAAAAAAAAAAAGAAAAAAAAAAAACAAAGGCCAAAACATCAAATCACACACTGGGACCCACAGATTAGAGCTCTTCTAGAGCTCACAATTTAGAGGTCTAAAGCATTTTTCTTTTCATATATATAACTAATGAATTATTGATGACAAATAAACTAGGAGTTATGTAAATTAAAATTTGAAAGAAGTTTAATGTAATTATATGAAACTTGTGAGATTTAATGTATTTTTATCAAACTTCAAAAGAGTTAATTTACCCTTTTTTATATTTTTCTTTTATTTAAAAAAAGAAAAAGAAAAAAAAAAAAGTTTTTAAACACAATCTTAATGTACAAATTGAACATTCCTTTGTGTACACTATATACCTTCATTTTTCTTGCCATGATATTCAAGTAGTGCTCAAAATCAATGGTCCCATTTCCAGCAATATCAACTTCGCTTATCGTGTCTTCAACCTCTTCCTTTGTTGGATGTTCATTCAAAGATTGAATCACCCTTGCCACTTCGAGTGAGGATCCTCTCCTTGCAGCTCCCGTCCTTGCGCCCGTCCTTGCAAGCCTTCGGGTCTACTTTTAGGCCCAATTTTGATAATCCGAACCGTTCATATTTTATGATTTATTCAGTATATCATACCTGTAAAAAATCAAGTTGATCGGATATCAGAAAGCATGTGTTCGGAAAACTGTTTATTAAATTCTTTAAAAAATAATGTTTAGTTCAATTTTTCAAACACATACTTTCTGATATCCGATCAACTTGATTTTTTACAGGTATAATATACTTAATAAATCATAAAATATAAACGGTTCGGATTATCAAAATTGGGCCTAAAAGTAGACCCGAAGGCCTGCAAGGACGGACGCAAGCACAGGCTTGCAAGGAGAGGCTCTTGACTCTGCCACTTCTTCCATGGTAATGAAGCCTGTGCACCATCCCATTTGTCAATTATTTATTTAACGTTTAAATTGGTTCGTAGAAACTACACTAAACAATTCAATTTAAACACCTGAAATTAATAAACAAGTTTAAATAAATTAGATTGAGATGATATGGATTGGACAAATCAATCTATCGAACTCATTTATTTTATTTTAAACAAAAATCATTTTAATAGACGGTGGTGATGATGATGGTATAATGTGGTGGAAGTGGTAATGAACTGGTGGTGATTGTGGTGGAAGTGAGGATGGAACAAGTGGTACTCGTTTTAAATGGGCACATATATTTAAGTCATTTAAACTTAATTTTAATTTGATTTGTGAGATGCAACCAATTTGAGCTCATTTAGAAATGGAGTTGGAATGGATATTGTGCAGCTCATAACAACTATTGTTGTTGTGCAGTCCATAAAAATCATTTTGAAGTTTATTTTGACAGTTAATTTTTTAAGATATATTGATTAAAATATAATTGTAAAAATTAAATTGATTCGATATTGATAGTATTTTTATCGAATTATATTTGTATTCAATTTATATTTCAAATTACATTTACCGTTATTTTTTGGGTAAATTATACTTTGCCCCATTTATGTTTGATCACTTTTTCACTTTGGCCTTTAAAGTTTTTTTTTTTCTCACTTTGGCCCTTATGTTTCAAGTTTTTCTCAATTTACTCTAAAATTTAATTTATGTTAAAATTAGACAGAAAATGACACATTGACAATCACGTAACATGAAATTTTTTTGTTATATATGACTCACACCTTTGACACAAACTCAAATCTCGATACAATAATTTATTTTTTATGTTATGTGACCATTATCGGGGTATTTTCTATCTAATTTTGAATAGAAATTAGATTTAGGAGTAAATTGGAAAAATTTTAAAACATAAAGGGCCAAAGTATGAAAGTAGGGGCAAAGTGTAATTTATCAATTTTTTTTTTTTTGAGATACAAAGCTATTTGATATCCAATCAATTTAATTTATTTTTTTTTTTTTTGTAGGTATACTAACCTCGATGTACCTTATAAAGTGAATATTTAGATTACTAAATTGGGGCTCAGAAATGAGCACCTTGGGCTGTACAACAGCTATCCCAATTCCTTTATAATTGTGAAAAAAATTGAATTTTTGCATAACTCATCTTCAATTTATAAATTGAATGAGTTGAATCATCATTATAAGCTCAGCATGAGAGTTATAAGATAAAATATGGAGAGGTGTAGAGAATAAGGGTATAGAGGAAAGTAGAGCTCGACTTGTTTCTTTATCGAGCTGGTTTATTGAGTTTGAACTTAGTTCGATAATTAATTGGGTTTGAACTCGGTTCGATAACTAACTGGACTCAAACTTGACTTGACTTGTTAATATTAATAAAATACAATCTTGGCTCGACTCAATAAGATTTTTTTAATATTATTTAATACATAAATAATGTATTTATCCTATTATTTATATATTATTTAATGCATAATAGTATATTTATATAATTTAAATAAAAATAAACAAATCAAACTTATGGGAGTTCGAGTTTGGTTCGTTTACTAAACGAGCCGAGCCCGAGCCCGAACCCGAACCCAATCCAAAATGCGAACAATTCAATTCATTTACAACCTTATATAGAGTCATTCCCATTATGATAATAAAAAATGTGAGTAAAATTTAGTTTAAATAAAGAAGTGTGGAAGAACAAACCATCAGAGTCCTCATCAATCAAAGAGAAGGCTTCTCTGAACTCTGCAATCTGTTCTTGTGCCAATGCGTCTGCCATTTTTAGGTTTGTTTGGTGAAAGATAAAGCAAATGCAGAGAGAAATTCACATAAAACTGGGTTCTAAGTAGGCTTTATAAATATATATTTTATTACTATTAGGAAAAATTCAACTGATGAGTAATTGGAAAAAAAAGTCAAGCACACACGCCTCTGAGAAAATTTGGGAAAACACCATTCACCAGTCAAATAATAGAAAACTTCTCTCGGGGGACTACGCGGAAAACCAAATTTATGAATTTTTATGTTTTTTTATTTATTATTTATTTTTTGTTTTTTTTTAAGATATTCTTGTCACAATTTTTGGCCTTTTCTTTCTTTTTAATAGGATAATATAATCGAGCCGAGTACTAGGTAAAAACAATTTTATTCATATTTTTGGAGTGTGAAAAATATACAAATTATGATTAGTCTAAAACAGTGAACTTGATAGTGTGAATTCTACTATATTTTACTAGTCATGCTTTTTTTAGTATGTGAATAAAATCAAACTCAGTATTAGATTGTTTAAATTTGAGTTTAAAATTTAACTCCTTTTCTTTCTTTTTAATAGGATAATATAATCGAGCCGAGTACTAGGTAAAAACGATTTTATTCATATTTTTGGAGTGTGAAAAATATACAAATTATGATTAGTCTAAAACAGTGAACTCCATATCAAAAAAGTGTATTGATGGTGTGAATTCTACTATATTTTACTAGTCATGCTTTTTTTAGTATGTGAATAAAATCAAACTCAGTATTAGATTGTTTAAATTTGAGTTTAAAATTTAACAAGTGTCAAAATGTGTTTAAGTTTGACTTGTTTATATTATGAGTCAATCTTGAATAAATTTTAACGAATCGAACCTGAGTTTAACTTGAATATCTTAATTTTTTATAGTGTATATATGTAATTTTTTAAATTTAAAAATATAAGAATATATATTTTAAAAAAATAAAAAACAAAAAATTTACCAAACCCCACGATTGAGCTTTGCTTGTTGTTTGGGTTTAGACGCCTAGAGGTCAAGCCATGAGGGGATGGAAATGGCTGCATCTTTGGGCTTACAGCTAGAAGTCAAACCATGAGGATCGATATATTTTGAACCTAGAAAAGGTATTTTGAAAAATACGTTGAAGTTAAAATATGTGGATCAAAAAATAATTTTTCAAAATACGTAATTGCCGTGAATAATATAGCAATCTAACGATACATGTCTATATTAAAATTTTCAAAACATTATTTATAATTTAAATTGTGCAGTCTAGTGGTCCATAACACATCAAGTTTGAATTTAAATAAATTTTGAAGTAAAATTAATGTATTCTTATTTTTTTGTTAGTCGAGAGAGTGCAGAGGAAGTCGAGCCTATCTAATGATTCAAACGTATAATAATCAACTAATGCTGTATTTGGTTGGGGAATTTGGGGAGGGATTTGGAAAGGGAAAGGAAAAAGGTGTGTAAAACTATGTGAAATGTAGGCATATTTTTTTTCACATTTCACCTACCTTTTTCATTTCCCTTTCCAAATCCCTCATCAAATCCCTCAACCAAACACATCATAAAAGTCCAAAACTTGTCTTTAGGAAAACTGACAAGACCATATTCAATTCATGGGAGCATGAAAGCTAATTGTGTGGTGACCATTTCAATTCGGTGAATATAGTTATGCTATACATTTCATGTATCAAAAGTAATTTATCTTTGTTGGGGATTTGGAGAAATATTTTTAGAGAGTGAGGCAAAAATCTTAGATATAGAAGAACTGTTAGTAGGGGTGGGTGCGGGTCAATTGCGATCATGAAACCTCCAACTCGCCATTCGTCTACCAGATTGGCAGATTGAAAAAAATCAATCCATATTCATTTGTCAATCCGGCGAATGTGGATTGAGCGGATTGACGGATGGATGCGAATCGGTTTGACAGTTTAAAAATTTATAAATTTTCAACATAATTCAACCTGTGCACTTCCTCAAAAAAAAAAAAAAGTATTACAGTCAATGATTTAAAAAAGTATTACAATCAGTGTATGCCTCATCCAAAGAAAGTAAGTTTGAAACTTTAGAATATTACAATCACTACATGCCTTATCCACATATTACAATCGTTGCATGCCTCATCCATATAAAATATTACAATATGTGGTTTTTAAAATATAAAAACAATTCAAACCACCAAAATCATGAACAGAGCAATAGTAGAGATTGTATGCCTCTGTATTGCTACATTTATATCTGTTTTTGAAAATAAAAACCAACCAGTATATATCATCTTTTCTATTTATTACTTTTAAAGTTAGATTTAAAAATCAAAAAATATAGATAAATAATACATTTTTTTTTTCAATTCAAAAAAATGTATTCAAGTTGAAAGCTCTTTTTCAACATAATATATTTAACAGAATATTTAAACTCTTTTTTAATTGAAAACAAAAACAGAATATCTAAACAAATTGAAAATACAAAATCTTATAAATTACTAGGAGTGCTCGCAGTTTGGCATTTCAGTTGCGGCCAAATGAATTTCAAATCCGCCATACTTCCAAAACTAGGCGGATTGAAAAAAATCAATCAGTAACCGTCTACTCGTCATTATGTATCCGTCCAAAATGAGACGAATCAGTTCGTTTCAATCAATTTGGACAAATTGATATATCCACTGTTCACCTCTAATCGCTAGTGTTGAATGGAGGTGGCCAAGAACAATTAACAGCCATAACAAGAGTTCTGATAATATATGTTATCAACTTGAGATTTGGTTTAGTTGTAATAGAGAGACTGATAGTAGCGGAATTCAGGTAATAAATGTTATCACTCTCCTTTCTATATGTGCGACATATCCACTTTCTTCCAATTGCTACTATCAAAGAGAAAGAGATGGGACCGTGAAAGAAATAAGTGAATGCAAAAAGAGAAATTTAAACTTATGAATAATGAAAGGGTTGGAATATTTATTTAGTTTTTGATCAGGAAAACAAAAATTTCGTGAAAAACATAAAATTAAAGGTACAAGAAAATGAAATGCATAGAGAGATTCAAATAGTGCAAAGTCCCCTACTACTGCAACTAGTATCTTCACAACCAATCCATCAGCTTCACAAGTTTTTTAATTTAAAATAACAAAAAAAAAAACAAAGCAAAATACAATAAATAAATAAAAAAGAACAGCTAAGGAAATTTTAATTACACAAACCCAAAATGCTTGAATCCCCCAAAACGTTCTGTCTAATCGCAACATTGAAGGATTGGATGCCATGCCACGGCTTTATCATGCCACGCCATCGCCTTGGCCCGCATGCCATGACATGCCACGACCTTTGCCTGACATGCGCACGGCATGGGCAGCCTGGCATGCGCACGGTCGCGAAAGGTGTAGAAAGATAAAATGTTTTATGTGTTCAAAAACAAAATGATAAAACATTTGTAATTATTTTTTTAGATGACTGTAATGAGAAAAAGGGTGTAATGAGACTAATTTGAGGTGTAAATAGAAGCATCCGATGTATAGGAGACGGAAAAAGAAGATGTGCATGGGAAATTCTATTTCCAATCTCCAATTCCTTTCACTCCACACACTTTCGAAAAATGTTGTCATGAAATTCCTTCTCTCTGCATTATATATATATATATATATATATAAGTAGTGTTTTTTTTTTCTTTTTTATGTGGTACATTCTAAATACTTACTTTTTTCTAAAAAAGTCACATTAACATACTTTTTCTATTTATATATAAAGTTCTACAAAAATTTAATTTCAATTATTACAAAATGTGCTTAATTATATGTATCACAATCAAATTAATTTTCTTTCATATTTTTTATTTTTTGTCTATCTTATTAATATCTTAATATTAATTTATATTTAATTTTTTATTTAACATGAAATTATTTATTACAAAATATTTATATTTAATTTAAATTTTATATACATATATACAATATGTATGAATAATTCAAAAAGAATATTAAAAAAAAAATCAATTTATGTATTTTCTTCTTAATCCAATCACAATATATTTATATTTAATCTTTTAAATAAATTTTGTGTTTCTACATATTTTTATTATCCAAATAAATATAAAAATTAAATTAAATAATTAGAATCACTTTTAGTTTTATATTACTAATTCTCTTTCTAATTTAACTATTATTTTTGATATCAAAATAGTGTTTATTTTACTATCTTATAATTTAATATATATTATATAAAATTATTATATTATAATTACATTTTTATAGCATAATAGAATTAAAATTATCAAAATTAATAAATAATTTAACTAAATTTATTATATATAGGTATTCAAGTATTGGTTGGCGTCCAACAATCTCAACTCCTACAGATGCACCTTGATTCTCCTCCCTCTTTTTAAGAAAATCTAGAAAATGCTCTATATTAATGTCATCATTTTCATTATCATTATCATTATCATATTAAACTGAAGCAGAAACTTCGATCCAATAATAAAATAAGCAGAAACTTGGGTGAAAAAATGCTGTTATTTCTTACACTGAAATATATATATTATTCCTGATATATCCTAGTCTTTTCATACCATTAGTTTTGGTCCATTCTGTTGAGTTGTTTGTATTTTCTTCAAATTTCAACAGAGGTCATTGTAATTTATCCTATTTTAGAAAAAGCCTCAATAAAATTAAAATAATTGAGTACATACATGGTTTAACAGTAAGCATTTTGATTCTTAACATATGCAATAAGTTTCATTTTAGTTATGCACTGAATAAATATGTGCATATTCCCCATTGCACCCCAAAACATACACAAATTAAGCCTAATAAATTGATCTTAAGAACGAGATTGTGAAGACGTATCTTACAAAATTGACACAACACCATGGTGGGCAATTGTCTGGTGTACAAAGTAGCAAAGTTTTATGGAAATTACAGCTGAGCATCATAAGCAGCCCCCAACAGCCAACTGGAAAATCTCTCTCTACCTGTCTCTCTCTCTCTCTCAGATTGGTCTACCTTTGGGAACAATTTGATCTTTGAGCCACATGTAAATAGGAACCAGTACAAAATATGTTGCTGCCATGACACCCAGAATGAAGCGCATGAAGAACACAAGTGGATTCACGGGCTCTGCCACATCCTCTGCCTTTGGACCAAGCTGTGATGGAAAACAAATTTCGTGAATACAAAGTGATGACAAAGAAAACTTAGACGGGCTTCAACGGTTCAAGAAATCACATATTTTGTTGATTAAGAAAGAATTACGTTAGCATTGCATGTTCAAAAAGGAGGGAAATAGCCGTGTCAACTTATTCCCTTAACCATACAACCCTCATTTCCCCCTTTCCTCTCTTAAAAACATATAAATAAATACATAACAAACAGTAATTTAATCAATCCAATAACATTCTTTAGTGATTGAATTGCTCAGGGTTTCCCTGTACAGGTTGCAAATCAAAGCGAACAAAACTCAAAAAACACAAATGTTAACTTTTTGTTTTCCTTGGCAGCATGTGGTGTTCAACTAAAAAATACAGACACCCCAAGATGGGTCCTGTGTCTTGTTGACACGTGCCCAACACCGATGTGGCAAGGACATGCGTGTCCACGTGTCCTACACACTACATGCATTTTTTTTTTTTTAAATTATTTTTTAGTAGGACACATCAACGACACTACATGGACATGCCTTATTATGACACATTTGAAGGTTTTATTTTTTTATTTATAATTTTTGAAAGATGATTTGGGATCAAAGTAAAATATATGAAAATCAAGAGGAAAAAAGTAAAAAAAATAAAAATAAAAACACAACCATATATAAATTGACACCTCTCATATCTTTATATTCTAAATTTACATTCATAGACACAGTAAATAAACATTTTTTTTTTTGCCGTATTTTTAAAATTGTGGCGTCCTATGTCCGTACTTAGGGATGGCAATTTGAACCCGGCCCGACGGGGACCCGATCCCCCGACCCCGATGAGAATGGTTTTTCCCCGAAAAATACCCCGTGGGGACGGGGATGGTATTCAAAATTAAAACCCCGATCAGTTTCGGGCCGGGGACGGTGATCAGTGTTCAAGCCCCGGCCCGGCCCCGTCCCCGGCCCCGGCCCCGAATTTTCCCCGAAGCAAAATTACCATTTTACCCTATATATATATATAAATCAACTTCTTCACACACACAGAAGCCTCACACTCACTCATACTCATCTGTCTGCCTCTCATCTGTCTCTCTCTCTCCCTCTCTTTAAAACCGTCGGCCGATCTTGTTGTTGTTAAAGAGATCTGTGTAGTTGATTTGTTGATGGTTTTGTTCTTGTCTCAATAGGGATGATCTATGTGGTTTATACAATAGATTGAAAATGATCTGTTTTGAAGAGATCTGTTTTGATCTATTTGATGATCTATGGTTTTGATCTATTTGATGATAGATCAATATCAGTTGATCTATACAATAGTTTGAAATTTTTAATGATGATGATGATGATAGATTACTGAATACAACAGATTGAAATTATTTTTGTTGTTTTTGTGTTAAAAAAAAAATAAAAAATGAACAGGTCGGGGATTTTCGGGGTCGGGGAAACCCGATCCCCGAACGGGGGCTGGGACGGGGGGGCTGATGGGGTCCCCGTCGGGGATCGGGACCGGGGACGGGGAATTTCTCACTATCGGGGATCGGGGATGGGGAGTGTGGTCCCCGGCCCCGCCCCGCCCCGTTGCCATTCCTATCCGTACTTGTGCCTATGTCCTTGTTTCTCAGTTGTTCATCTAAGAAAACACAGATGCAAATTTCCAATTGAGGTAAAGTACTTCCTTCAATTGCATGCCACTTCGACTAAACTACTCTAGTTATATAGGAAGACTGGCCCCAAATACAAGTGATGCTAGCATTATACTAATGGTGATGGTGGCAATGCTAAAGCAGAGCAGTGGTGCTCAAACTCTACTGAGACATAATAAAACTGTCCATTGCCAACTAAATTCTTCACTATGGTAAACTCATTTTGTTTGGATATTGTTGGATTCCAAGGTCCAATTTCATAAATTTCCTTAAACTGGATTAATTCTACAATGTCAATATTCTTTAGCATGGGAATCATGATGTAACCTTATATTCAAGCTTGAAACAGGTTAGAAGTTTTCAAACTAATAGCATGACATCAGAATCACCCTTGAAAACATATGAACTCCTCAAAACCAAAAACATATCAACATAGATAAGCAGAAAAATCATAACACTAAAAGGAATTTCAATCAAATGAATTTTAGAGATGGTGTAAATAGAATAATGAATAAGAGATGTTAAAGCAATTTATAACTTCTTTGGGATATTTATATAGTTTTAACCAAGAATTTCTTAATTAAAGTTGGTGCAGCTAGTAAATTTAGTTTCTGAGAAGCACATCCAGTTGAAACAATCCTATTTTGTTGGCCAAGACACCGTAAAATGTACTCACCACAATTATATCTTAGAGAAAGAAATGGACCCATTTCTGTAAAGATTGATATAAAGTCCTAAGCACATGATGTAACAGCGTCATGTCAGATTAATGGAATGACGGAATACAAGACACCTTTTTCCTGATGTTTCTATATTTACATGTTTTAAATAAATACACATGCTCATTTCAAATGCCCCATAAAGTCAAATGAAATGTTCTGATACAGTGACGGAGAAAAGTAACCTCAACTGAGAAGACATAGTCTTCTATATGGCATTAAAACGTAGCACACTCCATACATGCATGTAAGTTACAGATGAAGTGCTGATTTACCTGCAAAGGTGAATCCCCAGAGGCAGGTTTTACACCTGTGACAGAACATCCCATGATCAGCCCATGGCGACGAACCCCACGGTACCATTTTGGGCCAATTCTCTTCAGTTGAACATCCTTAAATCCAGCTTTCTCAAACCACTCAATGTACTCTTCTTCCTTTGGGAATAGCATCCACACATCTGCGAAAAACCGAGACAGCCAAAATGTTGGATACACAGGACCAATTATGCATGCCTTCCCTCCGAGTTTCAAAACCCTGTATGCTTCCTTGATGCCACGTTGTGGGTCTGGCCAGTACTCTATACTGAGAAAATGCAACCATGAAATCCTCATAAGAGATACTATTAAGGAATTTAATCTCTCTCTCTCTCTCTCATATTCTTGAAATTGGAAATTGAGGACACCTACCTTGCTACTTAGCATGTCTTTCCTCCAACCATATCAATTTGCACATCTACCTTGCTAGTTATGTTTGTCCTTCTAAGTTCATTCAATCATACATCGAAACACCAAATGCTCACACATAGACTTTTGGTTTGAGAAAAGTACACTCAATTTAGTCCCCAATTCCCATTAATGCGGGCCTGGGAGGAGTAGACTAGGTTCATACCTAACCTTTGACCATTATATACAAAGTGGCTGCCCTCATACCATTAGGACCATCATGTACATACCTAAAATTTAACCATTATGTATTTAAAAAAAACAATATTTGCCACATTACATGACATCTAAATATCCAACATTTTTTCTAATTGATTTCACATAGTTTCTTCTGCTTCTATGTTGTTTATTTATCTACTTTTCTACATGCACAAAATGTGCCATGCAAAACTAGAACATGTGTGTAATTTACAACTAGTTCAGATATAATTCCAAACAGATTCAATGAAATCTCCCACAAACTACACATTACAATATTTCTCAAACAAATCAATATAATTTAAATCTAGCTCAAGAATGGCAATAGATTCACATTCAAATGCCAAAAAAGTCCTGCATAACCAGAATCAAGATGCCAACTCAACACTGTATGCGATGTGATCGAAATAAAGGGCAGCAAAAAAATCAAATGAAGATTAAGCACAGCAATATATACCTCCCAGCAGATACATATCTATCCGCATAATCAGTACGGAATGGGAGATCCTCTGCATCACCCTCAATAATCTTGCATTCCTTCAAGGGCTCCTTCTGCTTTGCCTTGGCAAGCTGGTGAGGCGATTGATCCAAAATGGTTACATTTTTGGCATCCACATGTTTAACAATACCCAATGTAGTGAACCCTGTTCCTCCGCCGACATCCACCACAATCATGTTCCGATCGCTTAGGTCCGCGGGCTCGAGTGCCTCATCTCTCATATCCTCAGTCCAATGCCCAGGGTTTATGACATGGTCATACACAATTGATAAAAACCTATAGAACCAAAATGCCTCTTTCTTGTGCTGTATAAACCTAGGCTGTGAAGCCGGCCTAGATCCCGAAAGACTGCACTTGAGTGGTGCTAGGGTTTTAGTTCTAGCCCAAAAATTTGTACCAAAGTTTACCACACCAATCTTGGGAAAATGCTTCCCGTGCAAATCTGACCCAACAAAGCCTAACCCATTTGGGGGTATTCTTCTAGTGAGTGTGAGATTTTCAGCTCCGTTAAGCATTGAAGAAGCCATGAAAATGATCAGATAACAAAAACCCACAAACAGAAAACCAGCAATTCAGTGTTTAAATCAACAAATTGAAGTTCTTAAGCACAAAAACCCCAACCCAATTTCTTGCTGATATATTCTAAAGATTGAGGATTAAAAAGCCCTAGATTTATTTTTTTACTGTAAGATCATGAAGAAGTATGTAGAGATGGAGGAGTAATCATCTAATAAAAAGTACATAAACTGAGAATGTTAGAGAACGTCCTGAGGAGAAGAAGAGTGCTTACAAGTACAGTGAGACATGGACAAGTACAGTGAGACATGGACGAGTGAGAGAAAATCAAGCACTGAAGTGGGGGAGTATTGAGTGTGTGAAAAAGAGACCACCACAAGTTTTAGAGATGCAAAATTGAAAAAAAAAACATGAGGTGGAAAACCCCAAATGCAGAGCTTGTGGTGATAATGGCACAGCTCCAGTTGGTCTCACGATCTTCCAATGTTTAATTACTAAACTGACCCTAAATTTGTTGTCTAATGAGAGAGATGACAAGAATCGTCTCCCTATCTCTTTCTCTCTCTACAAAATTATCTGTTCCTATCTGTTGGCTGTATAAATTGTACAAGTCAATCACGATTCAACACGTGACATGAGAAGAGTAATTTAGGAAAGTAATATAAATCACTAACCATAGTCAGACATGTGCCAACCCATATTGATAATAATGGGTCTGCGTAGCACTGAAATGATCGAGGGATATAAGGTGATGTGGCCTAACGGTTACTCACAAGGTTCAAATTCAAAATCAGGAAATAAGCCTAACTGCAAATATGGCGTAGTGAAACTAACTGTGAGAGAGTATGATCAGCGATCATGAAGGAAGGTTTCGACAGTTAGAAGTCCATTTCGATGGTTATCATTGAGAAGTATAAACAGCAGAGAAGGCCCAGAAAGAAGGACCCAGACTCAGATCCAGAAATCAATTTTTATCTACTTTATTTTTCTTCCAGTTTTTACATTTCTTGTTCTTTATATTTCTGTATTTCAAATTCCTGTATTGCACTTTATTCATAAGAGTAGTTTCGAATAGCTTATTATTGTAAACCTCTACGAGGGTGGATCAGATCATTGTAAGTTTTTTTATTTTTACTTAATGAAATGCTGCAATTATTTTTCATTTAATTATTATTTACCAAATTCTCCTAAACAAGCCACCAATAAAAGTTCTCTTCATTAAGGCTAAAAGAACTGAAACACAATTGTCTGATAATTGGTTGACAATTAATCTTCTGTACAGACTGATTGATCTTTGCTGGCACGCTTAAAATTACAATATTAACCTTCAAAAGCCAAAAAAATCCAACACTATCATAAAACACACTTGTTTGGTTCGGAAACCCGAGTCCGGATCCCCTCTTTGATGCCTCTCCTTCATTTCCTCCATACAACGGCTGAGATCAGACGTTGCAAATCCAACGGCTATAAAAAAATAATAAAAACAAATTGAAAACAAATTGAATTTGTTTTCCCGCCCAAACCAGCAACAACTTAGAGCATCTCCAATGCATGAGGCAAATAGAGAGAATTAAGCATTTTGCCTATTGAAGTTGCATTTCTAGGGCTCCAACGCATGAGGCAAATGATAAGGCATTTTGCCCATTCTCGTTTTGGCTCTCCACAGGTAGCTAGCCTCCATTGCTAGGCAAAGTGTGTTCCCGCCAACTCAGGTGACTCTCTTTCACTTTCTCTCTCTTTCTCCATTTCTCGTTCTTTCCCATCAACGATCTCTCTCAACCCACCTCCTGCACTACGAAACCCTTCCCCTTCTGTTTGATCTCACTAAGCTTAGTTTACTTCTTTGCGATTCAGGAAGATTCAAGAGGTCTGGACATTGGATTTCAAGGTCAGAACTCTTTGAACCCTAAATCAATACCTTTGCTTCACTTTGATTTCTTCCTTTGTTTCCTGGTATGTTTGTCATCAATTTATTCGATTCAATGAAGTTCCTATTATTGCCGTATATTCTGATATTGGGAAATACATAAAATAGCTATAGTATTCAAGATGAAGATCAAAAGACAAATTCACAAATTCTGAATTCATGATTTTAGAAGAAACGATAGGCATTATGAAATAACCTAAAAAGGGTAACCCAATTGATGAACTGTGTAGTTGTTTGTTTGATTGGTGAGAAAACTTAGAGAAAGAAAACAATAGAGCATTGAATCTTGATCCTTGCTTTGTAGGTTGGCCTAGTTTGGAACCAAATTCTTTTAGAAATGGGATTTCAAAAAGGAAAATGAAAGGAATGGATTTTTTGGGAATTCCCTTTTTATATGTTTAGTACTAATTACTTATCAAAAATATGTTTGGTACTAATTGGAATTGATAGGAAATGATTCTATTTTTCTGTTTGGTCTGATGTAGAATTGGAAAGTGGGGAAAATTTAGATGATCCTTATTAGCTAGTTAGGAACTTGTAAGAAGGGGAGGGTAGTGTGGAACATATCAAAATTCCATGAAACCCTACCATTCCAAACACACTAACTTTTTAGACCTATTTTTCAAAACAAATCAAGAGAATTTTCAGGTTTAGATGGAAACTATAAACAGCTATTTTGTGGAACATTAAATGAAATTAATGCATTATTTGAAGTTTTGGTGATCTCCAGTTTTGGAAAAGATTGACTGTTTGAAAAAGTTCTTCATGAAACCCAACGTATGTAGGCCTTGTAATTCAGTGCTGCTACTTTTCATAAAGAAAAAAAAAAAAGTAGTAATGAAGTCAAATGTGGTCATTATAATTATTCAATGAAGAAAATATGATGTGAAACTAGAAAAGTTTAAGTTCTCAAGGCTTTGTTTGATTCTCAGTAAGAAAGAGATGGTCACTTTTTTTCTTGATCATATTTTAATACTTTTCATTTCTTTTTCCTTAATTTTAACTGAATTGAAAAAGAAGGGTAGCTATGAGGGTACCTAGGAGAAGAAATCTATAGAATGTGATAGAATGTGCAAGGGGTTCATAATCACTTATTAACTAAAGAACTCATGGATTGCAACATTACAGTTCTTTAGTTAAGAATGAAGAATAAGTTCAAACTGTGTATGAGATTTATATAACCTTCAAGTACTTGCTTTTATTTTATTTTATTTTACCATTATCTTTTAATGGGTTCTGCTTAATGTTTCACAATTTCAGCTCTTATGTTCACTCTGTGAATCCTATTGTTGATATTATACACATTTTGTGGTATGAATTATTGTGCTTTAGATGGAATATCAAGGAAATGCATATTTTAGCAACCTAATGAACGATGAGTTTGACCTTGACCATGATTTTACCACTGAATCTCCTCAACCAGAGAGTCAATCTTCATCATTCTCTCCTGAAATTATTACTCAAACCACAAAGATATCACAACGCAAATGGAGCTTCACCGTAGAGGAAGACATGATGCTCATATCTTCATGGCTTAATATTAGCTTAGATCCAATTAGAGGAAATAAGCAGAAGTCAAAGGGATATTGGTTAAGAGTGTGGGAGAACTTCAACAAATACAAAACTTTCGATTCTGAAAAAACTCAAACTTCTCTAATGAATCGGTGGTCGACGATTTAACTTGCCACAAATAAATTTTGTGGATGTTTTGCTCAAGTTGAACGGTTGAATCAAAGTGGTTCGACTGAAAAAGACAAGGTATTACTAGAATTTAATTTTGTATCTATAATGAATATATATTATTCGTTAAAGAATCATTTTCATGGTATTGCAAGCCATGGTAATTAAAAAATGAATGAAGTTGAGAAATATAGTTCAAATTGGTAAAAATGAAAGAGCAAATCCTTTTTATAAACAAAAATATATAACCGTTAGGAATATGTCCGTTAGAGAATTTTACCGTTAGAGAATAATATCGTTTGAAAATATAACCGTTGAGAGAATATTATCGTTTGAAAATATGACCGTTTGAAAATATGACCATTGAGATAATATGATTGTTTGAAAATATTTTTTTATAAATAATTTAATTATATATTTTAAATAAATAAATATTTACAATTGTCACGTCAATATATGAAGCATGTCATAAAAAGATTATTTATTTATTTATTAATGTTTATAATAGTTTTTTTTGAAAAATTAGTTACGTTAGTTTGATTGATTAGCTAAAATAAAGAGTATGGTTGGAGTGTACACTAGCTAAACTAGTTAGGCAAAATAAAGAAGGTATTTTTCTGTGTACTTTGAGGAGGCATTTTAGAGAGTATGCTTGGAGATGCTCTTATACAGCTTTTTTACACTCACTCACTCTCACTCAGCCCCCTTCTCCTCCACCCTCACCAGTGACCCACTCTCGACGACGGCGAGAAGCTCTGATTCAAGCAAGCTTATACAGAGTAGATACACCTTCACCGGCTCTCTCTCTCTCTCTCTCTCTCTCTCTCTCTCTCTCTCTCTGTGTTTCTTGATTGTGTTTTTGATTGTGCTCTGGTATTCTGGATTGGGACATGGGTTGTTGTATTGTAATTTTTGGATTGTGCTATGTTATTCTGGTATTCTGGATTGTGCTCTGTTTCATGTTCACCATTGTTTTGTGTAATTGTATTTTTTTTTTTTTAATTTTGAAAACCTATGTGTTCACAAATATTCTGGTATTCTGGATTATGCAACCAATCACGAAGAGAGAGAACAAACAAGATTATATGTGGAAAACCAAAACTCAAAAAAATACTATAAACAATTTTGAAGTTGATCCTCAAACTCATTTGTGTTGTTGATCTTCACATTTAGTTTCTTGTTCTTCACTAGCCACGTCAACTCCAATGAATGTGAGCAATCGATTAGTGCATGTGTCCTAAATTTATATGAATGAGAGTTAACCCAAGGAACCAATCCTTCCTATCAGTCACAGTAGATTCAAACCACTGAGATCACTAAGAACTCAACAATCCTTCAAGATAAATCTCACCATGTTCAAACATCTTAGTAAAATTTTTACAATGTTTGAATCATTGTTCTAGACTAAAGCAAAACCCACCCATTCCAAGTGACACACTTTCAAATAAGATGTAGGAGTCTTCAAATTAAAATAGAATCTGTGGTTGCAATAGTCCACTAAAGTTTTGTTTCTTTATAAAGTTTCTGCACTATATTTTAAAAAATATATATATATATATATATATAAATGGGGGGCCGAAATACTAAGAGACATAAATAGGCCGAATAGATAGACCAGGAGAGTCGAAATATATACATCGTATTCGGCCCTATTCGGCCAAATAGTCGGTTGATTGAGGGGCCGAGTGGAAAACGGTTTTTGCAGTAAGAGGAGCCGAAGAAGTAATTATACGACGAATTGGAAGTGGGCCCAACCCTGAGGCGCAGGAAAGAAAAGATATAAATAGAAGAACGTCAGACAGAAAGAGGTATGTGAGAACTAGTATGCTTAACTTAAGATACAAGCAATCAAGATAGTATACACTGACTTATCCGTCGGAGTGCTAATTCCAGCACCCCCGACCGGAGTGTTCATCCATTTTCAGGTGACTAGCTGAGGATCACGAGCGTCCCCCAGGATCTGAAAAGTATTTCCAAACTACCTTCTCCACAATTGGCGCTGTTTGTGGGAATACTTAAATACATCCATGGCGGGCGTAACGGAAGACCCTCCGATAGTCACTGACGAAACCACACAGAGAGACGACCTCACTCCAACAAACATGCTTGGACCGGAGACTATCGCCGCAAGACGCGCCTTGAACTTCGCCTCATCGTCGACTTCAGCACATGAGACAATGCAAGCGATCATGGAACAAACAAAGCAAAACGAACAAAGGTTGGAAAATATGATCGCTGAGAACGAACGTCTTCGTTAGGATTTGGCCTTGGAAGTGGCGAAGTCCAAACAAGCTGCACGCCAAGATCCGGAATGACCTCTGAGGGCAGGTGGTCGACGACCTCGAGCCCAACAACAAGACATTGATAGCGACTCCGACTCATTATCCCCGGAGCCCAAGAAGAAGGGACGACCCGAAACTACCGGTTCCTCTGAAGAAAGTCCACATATAAGGCATAAGCGAAGAAGAAACAGTTCAGACAAAGAAGACCAGCACGATCCCTTTGTACGACAGATTGCAAGCGTAGTGCTACCCAAGAAATTCAAAGCACCGTCATTCACCCTGTACGACGGTAAATCAGACCCCACCGATCACATCCGCCATTACAAGGAAGCCATGACGCTGCATGCACACGACAAGGCTCTCATGTGCAGAATATTTTTGAGCAGTTTTGGACCCACTCGCTGTCAAGTGGTATAATAAACTAGAGTCGGCTTCGATCAAGAGCTTCCACTAACTCCAAAAATCATTTAGGACAAGGTTTATCACTAATGAGGTCCAGCCAAAGTAAGTCGATTCCCTCTAGGCAATGCAGATTCAACCGGGGGAAACCCTTTGTGCGTATTCAGCGCGATATTGGAAGTGCTTTAATTTGGTGGACGATACTTGCAATGACTCCATGGCCATTACCGCCTTCAAGATGGGTTTACATCCCGACAGTGCCCTCCGCAGCTCTTTGACTAGACGGCCCCCCAAAACAGTCTGGTTGTTAATGAAGAAGGTTGAGGAATACTGCAAAGCGAAAGATAATGTATTGCGGGTTAAAGCCGGAAACGTGGCCAACAAGACGACCCCTTCTGAAATTGCTCAATCGATAAATTCTGTACAACCTCAGAGTCCTGAACCACGGCATCGGGCTAAACGAGACAAGAGACAGGATTCTCGCCGATCAAGCGACCAATGCCCCTACTGAGCAAATGAACAACTGCAAGTCGATGGCAGGTGCATAAGGCGCACCGCCAAGAAATACATGAATTTGTCAGAGCCGATCAGCGCGATCATGTCCAAAGTTCAATACCTTCCGTTCTTCAAATGGCCGTCTAAAATGATAGGACCTCCTGAAACAAGAAGACGGGATAGGTGGTGCGAATATCACAAGGATTGCGGCCATGATACTGAGAGTTGTTACGCATTGAAGGATCACCTGGAGGAACTGGTACAAATTGGTCGGCTACAACAGTACGTCTGAAAAGGCAACTTAACCAAAGCAATAGCCTTACGACATGATTCACCTCTACTCGGCGTGATTCACATGATTTACAGCCTGCCAATGTCATCCACGGTACATACGATTCAGTCGAATCTCGACCCTCAAAATCAACTCACTCCAGCTAAACGGCCCCATGACGCTGTGAGCATTGCTTTCGATGATTCAGATTTGGTCGGAGTGACACTTCCACACATCGATCCCTTGGTAATCGAGTTACGCATAAATCGATTCACCATTAAGCGCATACTCATTGACCTGGGGAACATATCAGAAGTTATGTATTACAAGACTTTCACCAAACTCGGCTTCTCCGAATCAGATCTTTCTCAAACTCTTTACCCATTATTCGGCTTCAACGCGAATCTAGAATACCCGTTGGGGAAGATCACACTACCCGTTCGAGCGGGCTCCCGAACAGTGGATATGGAATTCTTGGTCGTCAAGCTGCCATCACCGTACAATCATATCATGGGGAAAACTTGGTTGCATATTATGCAGGCCGTGCTAAGCACCTATCATCAGCTGCTACGCTTCTCGACAGAACGCGGCATTGTGTAAATCCGTGGCTTCCAGAAATCGACATAAGCATGTTATCTCCTTGCTGGAAAGACGCCAAAAGAGTTGCAAGTGAATTCAATTGAGGTGCCAGATCGAGAGAGCCTCGATGATGTTGGGCGGCTCCCAAGTGAAAAGGACATGGAAGCCCTAGATCGAGTTGAGATTGACGGCAACCCAGACAAGTTCTTCACGGTCGGCGCCTCTCTGAATCAAGCCGACAGGCAGCAACTAATTTCCTTCCTGCTCGGCAACCTTGATGTATTTGCGTGGACTCCATATGAGATGTCGGGTGTAGATCCGTCAGTTTCGTAGCATCGTTTGAATGTTGACCCTAAATGCAAGCCGATCATTCAGAAAAGTCGGCGGTCAGCTGCAGAGCACATTGCCACCGTTATTGAGGAGGTTGACAGGTTACTTGACGCCCGGGCAATCAAGGAATGACCTACCCTACATGGCTCTCTAATACTGTGGTTGTGAAGAAGAAAAATAGGACTTGGCGAGTGTGCGTTGATTTCACGGACCTAAACAAAGCCTACCCCAAGGATTGTTTTCCCCTACAGAATTAACCAACTTGTAGATACGACGACACGCCATCAACGTATGAGTTTCCTTGATGCTTACAGAGGCTACCATCAAATCGCCATGCATCCGAAAGACCAAGACAAAACTACATTCCTTACCCTAAGAGGAACCTACTGCTATAAGGTTATGCCTTTTGGGCTGAAGAATGCAGGAGAAACTTACCAAAGACTAGTCACTGCCGTGTTCAAGGAGCAACTCGGCCAGACTATGGAAGTGTACATCGATGACATGGTGGTCAAGTCCAAAGAAAAGCAAACTCATCTAGCCGATCTGGAGAAGACATTCGATATTTTACACAAATACAAAATGAAGCTGAACGCTTCCAAATGTGCGTTTGGGATCAGCTCTGGCAAATTCTTGGGTTACATTGTCAACCACTGAGGAATCGAAGCCAACCCGAGGCAAATCACAACAATCTTGGAGCTCGGCTCCCCTCGTTCAGTGAAAGAGGTTCAAAAGTTAATGGGGATGGCCGCCACACTTAACAGGTTCATCAGTCGGTCCACAGATCGCTGTCGACAATTCTTTCATACACCACGGCATTGCAAGGCTTTCGAATGGTCCGCCAAGTGCGAAGCCGCTTTCAATGGCCTTAAGACCTACCTTCGATCAGTACCACTCTTGACAACACCTTCGGCAGGTGACCCGCTCATTTTCTATCTGGCAATTTCCGACCGGGCCGTCGGCGCCGTACCGATAAAGGAAGAGCTGGAGACCAGCGGCCAGTGAATTATGTAAGCAAGGCAATGGTTAACGCCGAAACACACTACATTCCGCTAGAAAAACTCATCCTAGCCCTAATCATGGCGACAAGAAAACTGATGCATTACTTCCAGGGGCATAGCATCGGGGGTGCTAACAGATTATCCCCTTCGATCAGTACTACGTAGTGCAGAAGCATCAGGACGTGTTTCAAAGTGGGTCTTGAACTCGGCCAGTACGATATTCAGTTTCTACCTAGAACCTCAATCAAGGGACAGGTGCTTGCTGACTTTGTTGCCGAATTCACTGGGGGTCTTACTAACTTCAAGTTTGATGAAATTCGATCGAAGCCGAACTGGAGAATTTATGTTGGGGACATTTGGCAGTTGTACTGTGATGGATCATTCAATCAGCGGGGCAGTGGAGCCGGAGTAGTAATCATGGCTCCCGACGGCGCAATAATTAAGCACGCCGTTAAGCTTGGCTTCGAAGCATTAAACAACGAAGCCAAATACGAAGCCCTTCTAACCGATTTGCGAAATGCACATCTTCTGAGTGCTCGGCGTTTGTTTGTATTTTGCGATTCAAAATCGGTGATCAATCAGCTAAATGGGAGTACGCGGCAAGAAACGACCGTGTGGCGGCTTATATGAAAATGGCTAACTCCTTGCTGGCAAAATTTGACCATCATGAATTGAATCAGATAACACGTGATTAGAACACACATGCAGATGCAGATGCCGTGGCTTGCCCAGCTTCGGCCATTAACTCAGAGATTAAACGGACCATCGAAGTAGGTTTCATCCCGAAGCCGAGCATTGGCCCTTCGGAGGAAGTCTAGGTCAATGTCATAGAATTTGGACCGAGTTGGATGGATCCCATTGCTGCATTCTTGTGACAACTGTCACCTCCTATTTGCTGGGTAGAAGTTAAAGATGGGCCTTTGCTTGGGCCTGAGATTGTACACGAAACCATAGAAAATGTGAAACTGATTCAACAGAGATTGAAAACCACACAAAGCCGACAGAAAAGTTATGCGGATGTCCGAAAGTGAGACAGGGAATATGAAGTGGGTGATCATGTTTTTGTTAAAGTGACACCAATGAAAGGACAGACTCGTTTTGGGGCTAAAGGAAAGTTAGCACCGAGATATGTTGGGCCGTATGAAATTTTTGAAAAGATTAATCCAGTGTCGTATCAAGTAGCGCTTCCTCCTGAAATGGAGAATATGCATAATGTATTCCATATTTCAATGTTGAGGGATTATCTCCGGGATCCCTTCCATGTCATTGAACCTACCCGTGTAGTGCTAACCGATGACTACACTTATGAAGAACGGCCTACTCAGATTGTAAATCGACGAATCAAGAAGTTGAGGAATAAAGAAATCTCGGAATAAAGAAATCTCGTTAGTGAAAGTGGACTGGCAAAACCATGGTGGCGTTTATTCCACTTGGGAAAGAGAAGACGATATGATAAAGAGATATCCTGAACTGTTCCCTCTGAATCCAGTGTTCTTCCAAAATGAAGGTAATCCGAGTTTGGAAGGCCAAACTCTTTTAAGGAAGGAAGACTGTGACAACCCTCACCTCTGATTAATGTTAAACTGTGTTTGAGCATGATAAGTAACTAATTAGAATGAAATCCTGAATTGACTGCATGAGTGTATTGTTTTAAATGCATTTCCATCTGTTTGATTACTGAATGATCTGTTCATGTTTTTATTTCAAATTGCGAATTGAAAGTCTTATCGGCGACCGATTCAGAAATTAATTAAGGTTATATACTAATTAGGATTTATAGGATTTTATGGTAGGTTTAATTAAAATATGATTTGGATTGATTAAATTAGATTAAATAATGTTAAATTACATTAGTTTGAATTTATTACATGTTTGCCACTAAGTGGATTATTCTAGGCCATTCACCTAATCTTGATTCACATGTGTTTGGCACCTCTTTTCATTCATCCTCCAGACCAAAAACGTGAGAGGGAGAGAGAGAGAGAGAGTTGGGAGAAAAATTGAATTCATCTGGAATTCTTGCTTGAACCTAGAGGAATTGAAGAGAATTGGCAAAATTGAGCTAGCACGCTTGGAATTCAAGACCTAAGGTAGGAAACTCACCCTCTTGAGCATGAATTTGAGTTGTTACATTCATGGTTCATGAGAAATTAGTGATTTGAGTCAAGAATTAGCTTAATGTTAAATTAAGAATCCATTCATGCATGCATGTCCTTATCATGGAATTTTGAGGTTGTTTTCATGAAAATTCTTACATGCAAGTTCATATTTTAGTTGTAGTTCAAGAACTCACCATGTTTTAAAGCTCAAGCTTCCATTTGATTATGTTTTAGAGCATTGGAGTTCATAGGAACTCATGCATGTGATGTTCTTGCATTATGCTTCAAGTTTTATGGAAAATTGTGTTCAATTATCACACATTTGGGCTTGATTTTATAAAATGATCTTTGAAACATGATGTACTATGGGTTGTTAAGTGTTTTCCAGAAAATTAGCCCAAAAGAATCGAGTTTGAAGCTTTAGAAGTTAAGTTTTGTGCTTGAGGATCAATTTGGAAATTCCAAATTTTGGATCCACGCTCGAGTAGAGGACTTCACGCTCGAGCGTACGCTCTAAGTACATGCACTTCTGCTCGAGCGAAGAAAGTCACGCTCGAGCGTGAAATGCATATGCCCAGAAGTTCATGTGTTTTGCAATCCGCTCGAGAGAGAGAATTCATGCTCGAGCGAGGGTCTGAGTCTCACACTCGAGCGGAGGTCGAGCGTTCGTCGAGCGTGAATATCATGCAACCAGTACTTTTCATGAGTTTACAGTCCGCTCGAGCGAAGGAAGTCACGCTCGAGCGTAGAAAGCCACGCTCGAGCGTGGACCCCTGTTTCAGCAAATTTTGAAAAGTGTTTTAAAGTACATTTTTGCATCCTCATTTCATCCTAGGCATTCCTAGGTCAAGTTTAAGGCATCTTAATAAGAATAATGTTATAGAACCACACCAAGTCAAGTTTAGGGGCTAAGCTATTAATCCCAAGTGTGTAACTTAGTGTGTGTTCATTTTACAACTGTGTAGGGTTAGCACTCGAGGACGCTGTCTAGCCTGTCTGTAGCCCAGTGCTCTGTGAGTAACAATGTTGTAAAGATACGTTCAATTATAATTATTTCTGAACGATTGACTATACCGCTTTCTGAAATGACATTACTTACTGAATGAATGTTTGTCCTATTTGTAAACTGTACTCGTGGCATCCATAGCAACTTACTGTTATTGTATTGTTACTGTTACAGAGATCTCTGTCAGTTCCAATGTTTGGAACTACTACTGTTTACTGGTCTGATGGCCATCAACTGACTATTCAGTCTATTAAGACCTACTATATTGTTTTGCTATTGGATGTACCATATATGACTACTATGGTTTCTAAATGACTGATATGGCATGAAATATGAGCCACTGATTTAATAACTGATTTACCGATGCAAATGACTGTTTTAAATACTGAAAAGGGTATTCATTCTTAACCCCTTTACGCATTTGTTATTCACTAGGCTTTAAGTCACTGTTTATATTTATACGTGGGTGTCCAGGCACCGAACCGAAGCTAGGAGCGTCAAGTTAAGCTCTTGTTTTGTCAAGCTAACTATCGCGCCTCACTTCGAGGTTCCGAGTCTGTTCAAGCTAAGGCTGTTTTGGGGTGTTCAGGACCACCCTTTTTGTCTCCGTTATGTAATGAATGTTATGACTTGACTGTACAGTTATGGCGAAGGGATTTGGTCCTTAGCAAGGATGTTTGAGTTTATGATGCAATTATACATGTTTTGACTATGAGTGTGGCTTGTTCATAAAAGTCTTTTTCTATTCAGATTTTCATAGCTCATTGGACATCTTTTTATTTACTGTTTGGCTTCCACCGAATAGCTCCCAGAGGACAAGAAAGAAGCGCACAAGCTGCGAAACAAATCCCTGCGATACTACTTGGATCCGCAAGGAAAGCTTTATAAAAAATCCCTTTCTGGTCCATATTTGGAATGCGTGCATCCAGACAAAGTCGAAGAGCTTTTGACTAAAATACATGAAGGCAATTGTGGTGCCCATTCTGGCGGGCGCTCTTTGGTTCATCGAGCCATGACACAAGGGTATTACTGGCCGACAATGAGAGCCGATGCCGAATGTTACGTGAAAAAGTGTGAACAGTGCCAGAAGTTCTCTCTTTTAACCCACCTGCCTGCTGAAGAGCTAAGCTCTATAACCAGTCCTTGGCCGTTCGCCCAAGGGGGACTTGACATCGTCGGACCACTGCCTTGTGCCCCGGGTAACAAGCGATTTTTGATTGTTGCGACGGATTATTTTACAAAATGGGTAGAAGCAGAGGCACTAACGCACATCCGAGATACCGACCTTAAGCGTTTTGTTTGGAGAAATATCATAACACAATTCGACATTCCAAGAGCACTTATCTCAGACAACGCGGCACCCAGTTTGTTTGTGGTATCTATCGAGAGTTGTACAGCAAGTATGGTATCTGGCCTTACTTTTCCACACCGGCTTATCCACAAAGCAATGGTCAAGCTGAAGCCTCTAACAAATCCATCTTGGGCGGCGTCAAGAAGAAGCTAGAGAAAGCTAAAGTCAAATGGGTCGAAGAATTGCCGAGTGTGTTGTGGGCTCATCGAACTACGCCGAGGCGATCTATTAGGGAAACACCGTTTGCTCTATGTTTTGGAACCCAGGCAATCATACCCCTGGAGATCGGCCTCCCAACCTTGAAATTGAAAGTTTTTGATATGGGCCAAAATGACATGATGCTGGTCTTGGATTTGATTCTGATTGAAGAATGAAGAGACCGTGCACTTGCATCCATGGCGCGGTATCAACAACAGCTTGCTAAGTCGTATAATCAACTTGTTCAGCTGCGCCACTACACACCAATAAAGTTGGTCCTGAAGAAAGTACTCCTAGCTGCCAAGAAACCGGCTGATGAAAAATTGGGTCCTAACTGGGACGGCCCCTATCAAGTTGATTCGATCACGGGAGTAAGGGCATGTCGGCTCAAAGACATGTCTGGAAGGAGTCTGCCACGGCCTTGGAATTCAACGCATTTACGTAAATTCTATCATTGACCCGACTTGTAGGGCTTGATACTTGTATATATTTCACTTTTGCAATGTAAAGTTTCTCATTTCTTCATCGCGCAATTCAGTTCATAAGTCCCCCGATTCGAAGCCCCATCAGTGCATGACACCTTTGGGCCGATTAAGCCTCTGGATTCGGAGTGCCCTTCGTGGATATCACGATTGGCCGATACAAGTCTCCGGATTCAGAGCCCCATCGGTGCATGACACCTTTGGACCGATTAAGCCTCCAGATTTGGAGTGCCCTTCGTGGATATCACGATTGATCAATACAAGTCTCCGGATTCGGAGCCTTATCAGTGCATGACACCTTTGGGCCGATTAAGCCTCCGGATTCGGAGCGCCCTTCGTGGATATCACGATTGGCCAATACAAGTCTCCGGATTCGGACCCCCATTGGTGCAAGACACCTTTGGGCCGATTAAGCCTCCGGATTCGGAGCGCCCTTCGTGGATATCACGATCGGCCAATATTTAACCCTCTGAACTCGAAGCCACAGCCGTGCATAACATGTATTCGGCCGAATAAGAAAGAGCCTTAAATATTCAAATATTCAAAATGAAATGCTTTGTTAAGTTGAGCCAGCAAAAACCGTGTACACGTTAAAGCACAAACAAATTAAATGCTTAATCAACTTGAGCCGGCAAAAACCGTATACACGTTAAAGTGAATTGCTTAATTAAGTCTCCGAATTAAAATGACATAAGCAAATTAAAACATACAAACATTCAAAATGACACGCAAACATTTAAAACGAAATATTTTATTAAATTAACCAAAAAATACATTCAGTTCAGTACATTGGAGCGTTTACAATACGTTTAGTTCTAATCGGCGTTGCCCTCGTCATCGCTCTTTTCAATTTCGAAAACACCAAAAGGAAAGTGCTGACGTTGATATAATGGCGACCCCGATTCAATTCCTGCTCCTTGGAGTGCCTCTGAGGCTTGGAGAACCTTTATCCATCCATGCCTAAAGCCTCGGTTCTCGCATCGGCAGACCTCCTCTGTGAGTTTCTCTTTGGTCTTGTCTATTCCGACTTTCCGCCCGTCGTGGAAGCCTTTTTCATAACCCATGGTCCTTGCATTTTCTATGGCAAACATGCTCGTCGTATCTCGATCGGCAATCACATGACTTAACAGCCATTGGGTCACCCTCTCCTCCACGACCAGGTTAGATTGACCTGCCGCACGCGGCTCTGCGGTTTGAGCCTTCCTAAGCTCCCTAACTTCATGCTCGGCCTTCTCCGCGCGAGCCTCTAAATTTCGAATTCGTTCGTACTTCTTTTCTATCTCCCGTCGTGCGGCGCGCAGACGCATACCGACTTCATAAGCGGTGTACAGACCTCTCACCGCTCCGTGGATGCCCTCTCAAAATACTTCGAAATCCTGTCAACCGACCATCAACTGTTGGACTTCCGGTGGAAAAATCTGTCGAGCGAACTCGACTGCTACACCTGGGTCATTGACAATGGAGTCTGCCTCCGTCATCGGTTTATTCTCCACAAAAACCGCAAAACTCAACGATCGCGGCGTCGCATCGGCCTTACTTCTAGGTCGCGGTCGTAGGGAGATTCATCGTTGCTATTTCTCCTTACGGGGTGATCTACTTCGACGACTTGGGAGCTGACGTTTTTCCTGTTCCTTGGACATCCTACCTCCTGTACATGTAGGCTCGCTGCTGTGATTCATTGCAGTGTCAAGCTCAGCCAATGTTCCTTCTCCTCTGTTGTTGAAGAACAGTCTATTTGACATTCACACTTGTCTAACCTTACGCAACAAACTGGTTTAAATTGAGTCTGAACATAATAAGTGGAATCACTGGTGCGAAGAGTCCACCCCATTTATTTCTAACGCTTGCAGCGCCCCCAAGGCGATTTCATTAACGCTAAACTCCAAAAGCCCGATGTTGATCGACATGCACCGCAACTAGTCCATGAACTACTAATATTTTGCTTTTTGGAGTTTATGCATTGGCTGGGGCAAGGGAAGATTTATTAATCTGATCGGCCATTCGACGAGGATAAATTGTTAAATTGCCTAGTCATCTAATCGACCAAACATCTAAGCCTGATGCCGATCGATCTATGCTGCAGCCACTCCATGAACTACTAATATTCGGCTTTTTGGAGTTCATGCATTGGCTGGGGTAAGGGCAAATTTATTAATCTAATCGGCCAAATATCTAAGCCTGATGCCGATTGATCTGTGCCATAGCCATTCCATGAACTACTAATATACGGCTTTTTGGAGTTCATGCACTGGCTGGAGCAAGGGCAAGGGCAGATTTATTAATCTGATTGGCTATTCGATGAGGATAAATTATTAAATTGCCTAGTTATCTAATCGACAATTGTACATGAATGCTTTATCCAAAGTAGCAAAAAGCAGTACCATTCATCAATAGTAAAATTAAGCACAAATAATAGCAAAGTACAAAGAAAATTTTCATTAGTAAATTGGGCACAAACTGTAGCCATTTTACATGTGAAAACTACTAAACAAAAGCTACAAACTCGCATGTCACCTTACACATAAAAACGACTAAACTAAAGATTGCGACAATACATTCAAAATCCTTAAACAAAAACAACTAAAAGGTCGCCCTAATCAATCCTCGGAGTCAAACTCCAGCGGCTCAACATCCACTTGCTCATATGGAATCGGCATAGCCAATGTCATATTAGTAGCAACAAGGGCTTTGAGCCAGCTGTGTTTGAATCCCCGATTCTCAAATTTGGGGACTTCTTCTACATAGTTTGCGAGGGTAGCGCTCTGCCCGGCCTCGTACGCCTTGGAAACCTCAAAGTTGGCTACTTCCTTCGCCGCCTTCGATTCTTTCAAGTCAGCCTCAAGTTTGGCGATAGCCTCTTGGGCTAACTTGAGCGTAGCTTCGATACCCTCTCCTCGGCGGCCAATCTTAGCTGTTCTGCATTTTTGGCCCTTTCCATCTCGGCGTCAGCCCTCGCGACTTCCATCTTTGCCCTCGCCGCTTCGAACTCGGTCCTGCTCCTCTGGCCTTTAACTTCCGATTGTAAGCGGCCAAGTAGTTCGACGGCGTCATGCTGGTGACGGCCTATCTTGGCTATCCTCCCGACCGTCTGCAAGCAAAACAGGAAATTAAAACCAAAATAATATTTGCACAAAAGGAAAAGACAAGGTCAAGGTATTTACCAGAAGAGTCGATTGAACGGCTAATGCTATTGCCAAAAGATTTGGCTCTGCCGGAAAAGCCGCCTTGTCAGCCAGCAATGAGACGAACGTAGCCATGCTCAACGTCACGGCTGGGTCTTTAATAGCCGACGCGTCAGAGGAGATCGACGTGTTTTTTATCTTCGGTTCAATAACGAAAGGCACAATCACATCCGACTCCTCTAAACGTGGCTGTTTATCAGCACGGTTTTCTTCATTGTCGGCCTCAACCTCGGCTGGACGCTTCTCCGTCCGCTTAGCCTCTTCATTGATTTGCACAGCCGCCTTAACCTCGGCATTTCGAGTTTGAGCCATTTCCTCCTCAACAGGCAGGAAGGGCTAAACTTCGGCGGCAGGTGGCACTTCAGATCGAATGGCCTCTGCCCTTCGCCGCGCGGCCATTCTTTCCACGTTTTTCTTTTTGACGAGTTGTGTGAGGCTTAACCCAGCCATGTCTTCGAGGTATGCGCTGGGAAGGTCCTCCAAACCGGTAAAAATATCGTCAAATAGAAGGTCCGCTCGGCCGGAAATGGACGGAGGGTTGGCTGAATTGAGGCCGGCTTCCTCAAAGGCCAACCTCAAAGCCTCGTCTACTTCGGCTTCGAATTGATCTGACTCGGCGACCTCAACCACTTCCACTTGCTCCGAATCGGACCCCTCCAAACCAACTTGTCGTAAGTTTTTGAAGTCTATCAAAATAAGAGCCGTAAGAAACTCTTCACCCTTCGAAATTGCAATGTTTTCTACCGCCGAGAAGGTTGTATAAGTCGGCTCGTATCGCAACAGAACGTGAGCCGCCCTCCCTTGTTTCTGAAGACTTGGGTAGCCGAAATATTTGAGCGTGACTTTGATTTCTGAAAGAACGGCTTCGTCGGTTGAAGTCAAGACTTTCTTCAAATCGTTTCTTGCACAAGAAAAACCATAAGGACTCAAAAATGAAGTTTTATAAACATAAGAAAAATAAACACAAGAAGCTATACGGCCACCTGGTTCGCCCTTCCATCTGGGAATATGATCAAGGCGATCCTCACCTTCGCCGAATTCCCAATTACCTTGGACAACAACCATAACATCATCGACTTGCTTTCCAGAACTGGAAAGCATAGTCACTAATTGATGGTCGGTGTCCTTGGCCCTAAGGAAATAAAGTCCATGCCGACCAGAAGACTTGGCCAAGTCATAACAATGCCGAATAGCAGGTATGCCAAGGTTAATCCTAAGGCGACGATTTAGCTCTATGACGCCCATTATGATTTTAAAAAAATTGACATTGGGTTGGGAGGGGATTAGACCCCAATGGCGGAGGACAACCCTAAGAAATTGGTGAAGCGAGAAACGGGTTCCACCTTCAGTAATTGACAAGATGGGGAAAACGATTGTGCTTTCATCAACCCTCTCTATATCGAGGATGTCGTCTGTCACAAGCGACAGACGGACATCATCAGGAATAGAAAAATGGCGTCGAAAGCCAGAGATTCGGTTCGCGGAGATGAGGTCTTTCAGGTGCTTTGCCATTTCGGTCAGCCTATAGGAGTGTACTAAACTAAAGGCAAACTAGGAAAAGGAATTCAAAGCAGAGGAAGAGAACTTACAAAAGATGGATAGGACGGTGAAACATGAATGGAAGTTGCAGAGACGAGTCAGAAGGCAGTCCAAAAACTAACATAAAAAAATGTGTGTTTGAAAAGACGACAAGATTTTAAATCACAATAAATAAAAGTGTACGAAGGGGCGGGAAGTTGAAATCATAACTGAGAGGCGTGTGTTTTGACATTTGTGTTGGAATAAGGTTAGCCGCAGAATTTTGGCTCTGACTTTTCGAGTTCGAAACCAAACACTCCAGCTAACTGTTGTTAATAGAGTGCTTGGGGGCAATTGTGGGGGCCGAAATACTGAGAGACGTAAATAGGCCGAATAGATGGACCAGGAGAGTCGAAATATATACATCGTATTCGACCCTATTTGGCCAAATAGCTGGTTGATTGAGGGGCCGAGTGGAAGACGGTTTTTGCAGCAAGAGAAGCCAAAGAAGTAGTTATACGGCGAATTGGAAGTGGGCCCAACCCCGAGGCCCAGGAAAGAAAAGATATAAATAGAAGAACGTCAGACAGAAAGAGGTATATGAGAACTAGTATGCTTAACTTAAGATACAAGCAATCAAGAGAGTATACACTGACTTATTCGTCGGAGTGCTAATTCCGGCACCCCCGATTGGAGTGTTCATCCTTTTTCAGGTGACTAGTTGAGAATCACGAGCATCCCCCAGGATCTGAAGAGTATTTCCAAACCACATTCTCCACAATATATTATAAATTGAGCTTCTGTGAATGAACAAGTTATGAAATTAAATGGGTAACTTCTATTCATGGAATTTTTGGATGAGAAACAACATTAAATGAATGTAGTTATTCATGGTCACCCAGCAGCATTAAATGGGCAAGTTCTTTTCATTTTCACCGAACAGATATTCTATCTTGCTCAATTTCCTTACTCCAGCATTACAGTGGAAATTTTTTAAGAACAAATAAAAATCAAACTTCTTGCATGATATTACATATTACAATTTTGGCTTACATACTAACCCCCTTCTTCTCATTAGTAAGTTAAAACTATTTCTCTTGTTATGGAATAATATTCATAAAACTAGCAGCATATAATACTATAATCTCTTTGAAGAGACTGAATCAACAAATCCTTGGCTGAACCCCATTTCAAAATTGGCACTAATGGCATCAAGATTTCCAAGGCGACTCCATTACCAAAATATTCAAGAAGTTAATTTGTAAAGGCCATAAAAAAAAATAGCAACAATACCATAAGAACATAGAACAATGGATAAGAAGCATACACACACACACACACACACAAAATGAATAAGCAAGAAAACTGAATTAATATTTTTCCTGTTGCCACTAAGAAGCAAAAATAAAAAACAGCCAATCTTCAACAATGTCAGCAACATTTTGGTTTCACACCAACCAACCTCATACATATTCACACAAAATAAAACTTAGGCAACATAAAAAAGAAGAAGATAAAAAACAGTTTCAACAGCAGTTTTATATGGGCAGATGGGCAGTAACACTTTCAGCAACAGATGGGCAGTAAGATGAACAATTTCAGCAACTTTCCAGCAACTACAGCAAGATTCATCACTTTCCAGCAGCAATAGCAATAGCAACATACCAGAGCACAATCAAACAAAAAGCTTGACAACGAAAACCCGTGAAAACTCATATAATAATATGAACATGAAACAGATGAGGGGAAAACATATAAGTTTCTTAATTAGTTTACATATAATAATGTGAACTCTCTGTGTCTCTGTTTTTCTATTTTGTTTTCGAAAAACACAAGCATTGCATAATAAAAAACACAATCAAGAAACACACACACACACAACACACACACACACAGAGTTTATTTTTCTTTGTAAGGAGACGTCAGCCGGTCCCATTTCAAGAGCTTCTCGCCGTCGTCGGGAGTGGGTTGTCGGTGAAGGTGGGTCGCTGGTGAGGGTAGAGGAGTGGAGGAGTGGAGGAGAAGAGAGCTGAGTGAGAGTGAGTGAGCGTAAAAAAGTTATATAAGCTGTTGCTGGTTTGGGCGAGAAAACAAATTCAATTTGTTTTCAATTTTTTAATGTTTTAATTTTTTTATAGCTGTTGGATCTGCACGGCTGATCTCAACCGTTGCAAGGAGGAAATGAAGGAGAGGCATCAAAGAGGCGATCCGGACTCCGGAAACCCTGCGGTGCCAAAAATTATCACATTGTCAAGAAGTTTACGTGGCCTTGTTCCATCTAGTAGTATTATTTTTTTTTCCAGATATGATATATTGTTCTAATTTTAGAATTCTAAACAGAGTGTTAATAACTTGGCAATGAAAAAAAAAAAACACATGACACAAATATCACATCATTATGGGATTTACACACTATTAGAACTCTTTAGAACTCCGCAATTAGAACTCCTAATCTTCTTCTTCTTCTTCTTTTCTTGAACATGAATAAAAAGATACTTTTTAAAGCTATCATTGCAATTTTAGGTTTTAATATTATAGTCAGATTTATTAGATTCACCATTTGGATAAGCGTAAAATGTACCAATTAATCATAGTGTTTTAAGAAATTGGTTAAAAATTAATTTTTTAATTTTTTTTGAATTTTTTTTATGGGTAAAAAATATAAAAGATGATATAACTCAAAATAGGTTAAAGGTTAAAAGTCAAAAGATAATTTTTAACCAACCTGCCAAATGAATCCTTAGTATAAAAGACATAATTATAAATGGAGAACAGTATAATTAACTTCACCAAATAAATAAGACACTAATTGTATCCCCATAATCAAGCCTTGCTTACTCGTGTGAAAGATTAACGTCTTTCCCTGCCACCACCCCGATGGTAATCTATTAATATATTATTATTGTCATTTTTTACATGTTTTTTTTATTATTTCAGATTTATATACTTATTTGGTCTTCTATTATTGATTGAGCATATTGGGAGTGTTTAGTATAAATTATAGGGTGATTATAATTTATTTTAATTTGAGAATCTGTATCAGACTATTTGGTGCAACTTCTATTTATAATTTTTAGATAGTGTAAATTAAAGTATAACGCATCGGATGAAAAATTTCAGAATCATACCTTTTAGCAGAGCTTGAAGTGAAGAATTTCGTGGGTAAATCACGTGCTTCTAGAATATGAACAACCAACCCAGCAGTGGAGTGATACTACAAAATGAGTATCACCCACACAAGTCACAGTGCAAAATGGCTTGATTGTTGTTTAATGGGAGAGAGTCAGTATGAGAAAAACAAAAAAACATACGTTGTTTTCTGATATCCATATCCCATATATCATATCAGATATATAGGAGAAATATATCATCTATCCATATCAGTTGAAATGATAGATATAGATATCCTGAGTGATTATTCAAATAAGTTTTGAATTCAAATTCAAACTTACATGGATTAGGTCCAAAAGATTCAAAGGGTCATGCCACATGGGCGCCCAATTTCTAACATCTCCCACTCGCACATGAGTTGGCAGGACACTGCCACATCTCTATCTCAATCTCCACAAAAACAAGAACAATCTCATACTAGCCAATGCACCGTGCGACCACTGAAAACACCTGCATGTGGGAGCTCAATACTAGAAACTCAATATGAGTCAGCATAGAGACATCAACCCAAAATGAACAGAAATAGTGTCTCATGTACCCAAACCCATCTAGCTACATCAATCCAAAAACATCTCTAATCCCTCAAAGAGCATGTTTGACTCTCCTAGGTCCCGTATTTTATTCACATCCAATCAGCATCCCATAAAGAGCGATGTGAGTTGTCGGCAGTGAATATAGAGCAGAGATGTAGAACTAGATAATCTTCCCTTGACCCTCATATCATTCAATTTGAAATTGACCGTTTTCCCAATAATGTCCCTTAAAGCTGAATCATACATGACCACAGGCAACATACCAAAGGAGCTGAACATCAACTCCTCATCTTATGACATAGTCAAAGGTCACAAAAGGCACAAAGTGAAGTCAATTAGGGAAAAATGACTTTTAGGACTCACACGGTGAAAAAGCAGGGATCCATTCTTTCACCTCGCTAACGGGTCGATAAGCACATGCAGTACGAATGCATGTTATAGTGGAGTAACTCTTCCAAAGAGTGATGTTAAACTCACACACCATACAGATCTTAGTCTAGTCGCTCTTAAGCGCACAAGTCGCTTCCTAGCGTCTAACTCGAATTCTCTATTTGCTCATCTCTCAGGCATCAAATGAGATCTCGCATTTGGCTATCCATAACAGGCACATCATGAAAAAGTGGGTACTCTCATATCCATGGTCGGTCTCTAACAAGACCTCATCTTGGCTCCAACCAAGGCAACATAGCTAGTGGATAATTTTAGCTTCTCTATTTGCTCCAAATACAATAAGCCACTAGTCTCATCCTTACTCGCTACCTAGCACTAAGGGCGATTGCTCATGTGAGTGAGCCAATCTTGCCTGCTAACATCAATTTAATTATTTTGTGTATGCTAATTCACAAACCATTGCAAAAAGTAGTAAACATAAATGTGTAATAGAAACAAATATGAATACTAATGGCATAAATATTCCAAAAAATATGAGTTCAACTGAATACACATAAATATATCACCACCTACGTAGTCCTAAAGCCCTAACATGAGTAAGATAAACATCTCTAGCAATGGGTTTAGTCAAAGGGTCTGCAACCATGCGACTCGTAGGGATGTGCTCCAGGATCACTTCTTTCTGCGCCACAATGTCTCTGATAAAGTTGAACCTCACATCAATGTGTTTGGTTCTGCCATGGTATTTAGAATCCTTAGCGTAAGCGAGTGCAGCCATGGTGTCACAATAGATAGTCACAGGGTCTGAAGTGTGTGTGACAATATCCAAATGCTGAAGGAATCTCCTCAACCAAACGGCTTCCTGAACGGCAGATGAACAAGCCAGAAACTCAGCCTCCATAGTCGATAAGGCGATACAGGATTGCTTCTCACTGCTCCAAGAAATAGCACCATCGTTAAGCATGAAAGCATATCCTGAAGTAGACTTACGCTTATCTAAGTCTCCTCCCCAGTCAGCATCACAATAGCCAACTAGATGTAGATCTGAACTTTGGTAGCAAAGTGTGTAATTTGCAGTCCCTCTAAGATATCGTAATATCCTCTTAACTGTTTTCCAATGAGCTGGTCCTGGGTTGGATTGGTAATGACTCACCAGTCCGACTGCATAACAAATGTCAGAGCGTGTACACATCATAGCATACATCAAGCTTCCAACAACATTTGCATAGGGAACACGGGCCATATTTTTGTTCTCTTCTTGAGTCTTAGGACCCATATCAAGGCTTAGGCTCTCGTTTTTCACAACAGGAGTGTCAATGGGTTTGCAGCTCTGCATTTGGAATCGCTCTAGGATAGTCTTAATGTAAGTCTCTTGAGACAAACCAAGAAGTCTCCTAGAGCGATCCCTAAGTATCTTAACACCAAGCACATAGCTCGCTTCACCTATGTCTTTCATCTCAAATATAGAGAACAACCACCTTTCAGTGGCGACAATCATCTCCTTGTCATTTCTAGCCAATAATATATCATCTACATATAATGACAATATCAGAAAAATGTCCTTGGACCGCTTAACGTACACATAGTGATCTTCATCGATCATTGTAAACCCATTAGAAATAATGGCTTGATGAAATCTTATATTCCACTGTTTGGATGATTGCTTTAAGCCATAAATAGATCGTTGAAGCTTGCAAACTTTGTGATCCTGACCTACTACCACAAAGACTTCTGGTTGATCCATACAGATCTCTTCATCCAATTCTCCATTGAAAAATGCAGTCTTAACGTCCATCTGATATAGCTCTAAGTCTAACTGAGCTACTATGGCCAAAATTAGGCAAATAGAGGCAAATCTTACAACTGGTGAAAAAGTTTCCTTATAGTCCACACTCTCTCTTTGGGTGTAACCTTTCGCCACTAGGCAAGCCTTATACCTTTCTATGGAACCATCCGCTTTGCGCTTGATTTTGAGAACCCATTTGTTCCCAATAGTCTTGCATCCTGGCGGCAAATCAACCAAGTACCAGATATGATTTTTTTTCATAGACTTTATTTCTTCATCCATTGTACTACTCCATTCTTTACTAGCAGGGGATGAGAGAGCCTCTTTGAGACTCTTAGGCTCCATCTCATCACTCGGAGCAATCATGAATGCTTCCTTTTCAATCTCAAAACGACGACGAGGTATAGCTCTACGTTTGCTTCTACGTAGTTGAGAATCCTAAGAATCCTCATCCATTGGATCTAATCCATGGATAGGTAGATCGCTCCCACTGTCCCTAGGAGCTTGAGGGATTATCTCCTCATTCTCTACTAGGCTACTAGGTATGCCTTCAAGTAGATCCTCCATCTCATAGAGTTCTACTTTTCTAGTTGCCTCACCTCTGCTAGGGAAATCCTCCTCTAGGAAATCCACATCTCGTAACTCAATTTCAGTCACACTTCCATCCGGATGCTCCCCAACAAACACATAGCTCATAGAATTCTCACTATAGCGAATGAAGATACACTTGTTTCCTCTAGGGCCTAACTTCCCAAACTTATGAGAAGCGTTGTGTATGTAAGCTGCCGAACCCCAAGGCCGCAAATTGCCTAAATCAGACTTTTTGCCAGTCCACATCTCATATGGGGTGGAAGGAACTGATTTGGAGGGCACACGGTTAAGGACGTAGGCAGCAGTCAACAAAGCATCTCCCCAATAAGAAATTGGAAGATTAGCTTGCGTTATCATTGATCTAACCATGTCAAGCAATGTGCGATTCCTTTTCTCCGCTACACCATTTTGCTGCGGAGTCCTAGGAATTGTCAATTTCCTGATAACTCCTTTTTCCTCACAAAGCACTTTAAATTGCTTAGATAGATACTCACGTCCTCGGTCAGTCCTTAGAGCCTTAATGCTCTTGTCTAATTGATTCTCAACCTCATTAACATACCGTCTAAAGCAATCCAATGCTTCTGACTTGTGAGAAATCAAATAGACATGACCAAAACGCGTACAATCATCTATAAATGTGATGAAATAAGGGGCTCCATGCCTTGCCATCACATTCATTGGTCTACATATATCAGAATGAATAAGTTGTAATGGGATAGATGCTCTTATGACTTTCCCAAATGGTTTCCTTGTTGCCTTACCAGCAAGACAGTGCTCTCAAGTAGGCAAAGTGACTCTAGCGAGTGGGCCTAAAAGACCTTCTCTAGCCAATCTAGTCATCTTGTCTTGCCCTATGTGGCCTAATCTAGCATGCCATCTCATAGAATCATTATCACAAAAAGATGCAATATTCGAAACAGAGCCATTGGCATTTTTATTATAACTAGAATCATCCACATCCAAAACTAAAAAACCATCTGAAAGATAACCAAAACCATAAAAAATTGTTCCCAAATAAATGCTAACACCATTATTCTCAAAACAAAAGCTAAAGCCGAGGCTCATCATGCAAATAACTACAATTAAGTTTCACCGAATATCCGGAGCATAAAGAACATCATGAAGATACAAGGTGCGCTCTCGTCACATTTCCAGCTTGTATGTGCTAATGCCAAGCACGTTCACACTGGACTCGTTCCCCATGTAAACTTTTCTACTCCCAGCAGGTACTCGACGATACTCAACGAACCCTACTCTGTCCCTCGCGATGTGGTCTGTTGCTCCGAAGTCTACAACCCAAAAATAAGGAGAATGAGTAATTAATGATTGAATAGAAACAAAGCATTGAATGCGAGAAATTAAGTAAGAGAGTACCTTTTTCTGCTCAGGACAATCCCAAGTGAAGTGTCCTTCTTTGTTACAGTTAAAGCATGTCAATTTAGCCTTTACCTTCTTGCCACATCTCTTTTCCCTACGCTTGAAATTTCTAGCGCCATTGGGCTTTAGCACAGCTGCTGCGTGCTTCTTAGGGGCACCTTTTGTTTTTCCACGTTTGAATTGAGAAGTCCTACGTGAGCTCGACTCAACCACCATAGCAGAACCATCAGACTTAGCCGCTTCAAGGCGCTCAGCCTCTAGCTCCAAATGACGCGATATGTTTTCGAATGTTTTCACACTCATTGTGCATCATGTTCTGCTTCATCTGCTCCCAAGAATTTGGCAGAGAGCGAATCACAACTTGTACTTGCTGGTCTTGAGTCAAATTATGCCCAGCAGCCGCAAGCTCACGTATCATGGCTGACATGATCCTCAAATGCTGCTTCATCGAGTGATGCACCCTTTTCTGATAGGAGTCAAACTTTATAGTCAGCCCACGTAGCTTGCCAAAGACGTAATACCAAACTTTTGCTTGAGAGCTTCCTACATCTCAAATGCAGTCGGGCAATGCTCAAACTCACTAATCAAGTCGTTATGCATGTTGCTTAACATAGTAAAGTTCGCACACCGATCTTTGTTACGCCAAGTCTGAAAGACTTCAAGATCACGACGATGTTGAGCTGCATTGCCCTGTTTTGGCTCAATCATCACTTGTTCAAGTGTGGTCAATACTTCTTGCTCATTGAGGAGGTATTGGATCTTACGGCGCCATATATCATAATTGTCACCATCCAATTTCTCTCCCTTAGTTAAGTCTGCCACCACTGTCTCAGCAGCCATTTCTACATACAGAGTAAACAAATGCTCAGGGGATATTAATGATAGCAACACAAAAAATTATTTTCCAGCAAAAGAATCTAAATTAAATAATAATAATTTTACACATGTCTCAAGATCAAAAATTTGCTATGCTCGTAATCATTTCTTGCACCTCTAGTGATAATTATCAAAATTTAATTTAATTCCATGCGCACAATCAATCTCCCACTACTTATGGCATATACAAAGCATGATAAATTCCATTCAATAACATCTTAATGTAAATTTACAAATAACTCATGCTATATTCATTTAATAATGGAATTCAAATAAATAAATAAAAAACTAATCATGTTTCTCTAATTGCAACATATTACAAACCCAAAAAAAAATATGATGTATTTAATATTCAGATTATGCCATAATTGAATGTACATCATTTTGATTTTTTTTGAAATTTTAAATAACTAATAAACACATATAAAATTAGAATTAAAAATTCCAGAATCTAAAAAACTGAAACAATTATACCAGTAAATAGTAAAAATTTTCAGTAGTCTACAATAAAAATTTCAACCCTAGAAAATTATTCATGCAACACCAGAAGCATTTTAAAGCATAAATAATGAATTATTATCACAGAAAAAATATTTTTTATTTTCATAAAATTTTTAAAATTTACAGAAGATAGAAAAATCAATTTCGAGTCTAACAGTACCAGCCACGCATAAAACAAATCTATAACGAATTATTTATGACCATTTAAACCAATTCTGGATTAAAAAAAACAAACAGTGCCTTATAATCAGCAGCCAAGCCGGCGAAGGAAAAAACGGTGCAGCTCAGTGCGCGTCTCAGCACGCGGCTCACCAGGCAGCTCAGCGCGCAGCGCACGCGTGCTGGCACGGATGGCTTGCGCATGGACAGCACGGCTGACGCGCGCCTGATGGCGCGTGGAAGCCGCTGGCGGTGTCAGGTGGCGCGTGCAGCCCACGCGCCGCATTCCAGGGTGTTTTCTGATCCAATTTCGGTACTGCCGGACTCCATTTTCCAAAAAAAAAAAATTTGTGATCTTAAAAATGACATTTAATGAACATAAAAATGAGATATTTTACACTCTCAATCTAATGAGAATGGAAGTGTAGAAACCCTGCACTCCATCTTCCTCCTATATTAATTTTCATGCATATAATGTGTATATATTTATATAAAATTATATACATGATTTAAAATAAACACGAAAATACCCATATACGCTCTGATACCAATGTCAATTAAAGTATAACGCAGCAGATGAAAAATTTCAGAATCATACCTTTTAGCAGAGCTTGAAGCGAAGAATCTCGTGGGTAAATCACGTGCTTCCAGAATGTGAACAACCAACCCAGCAGTGGAGTGATAATACAAAATGAGTATCACCTACACAAGTCACAGCGTAAAATGGCTTGACTGTTATTTAATGGGAGAGAGTCAGTATGGGAAAAACAAAAACATACGTTGTTTTCTGATATCCATATCCCATATATCATATCAGATATATAAGATAAATATATCATCTATCCATATCAGTTGATATGATAGATATAGATATCCTGAGTGGTTATCCAAATATGTTTTGAATTCAAATTCAAACTTACATGGATAAGGTCCAAAAGGTTCAAAGGGTCATGTCACATGGGCGCCCAATTTCTAACATTAATAGCTTAAATAAGCTAAGAAGTTGGAGAATGGGTACTTTTAGTTTCTGCTTTCTGATTATCAGCTTTTAGCTTATAATAAGCTGCACCAAATAGCATAATCATCAACGTAAAATTCTTAAAATATAAGATAATTACTCGGTACACACCTTTTATCGGTATACATATGCACGCATATTATATTTTTTTTATTAAAATTTGTAATTTATAAATGAAATTACTATTTTTTCTAATAACGTTACCTTTTTTAATATATAATGCAAATGGAGTAGATGGTCCAGTCTAATCACAGGTGCTCATCATTACATGATTAATTTTGATGATTAGAATGGTTTATCTTCTAAATCTATATATAAAAATTTATTTATGAAAAAAATATTTTGATTTGATAAAGATAATCACATGATTGAATCATATAGCCTATTCTCATAATCATACATACCTATTTATTTAACAACTATTATTATGAACTTGTGAAGTTACAATTGTGGAATAATGTAAAAAAAAAAAAATAGAAAAAATTATATTTCAGTGCATTGTTTTTTTAAATATTTTAAATCAGTGATAAATTTTATCAATTTTAATGATTAAAATTATAATTTTTTTTATAATATTTTGTGAAAAGACCACTAATTTATATCCCGTAAAAAAATAACAATAAATAATTAAAAAAAAGGCAGGGCAGGCCCGCATTGATTCACAGTATGATCCATTACATTCAAGTCTTATTATACCTGGCCAAGTCGCAGGACACGCCTATGCCAGGGCGTGCGCTTGGCATATGCCGTTGCTTGTCTTGTGACATTGAAACTCCATAGCCAAGCATGGGATGTGTTGAGTGGCGGCTCGTGGTGGTGACGGTGTCACGATTGCCTTGGCCGACAGCGCTGTATGGCTTGTGGGCAGCATTGGTCGTGGCCTGGTCGGCATGCCAGCTTGGCGTGCACGCATCCAGGTTTGCGCCCTTGACGTTGCAGCATGGCATGCTCGCTGCCTGGCCGACTTGGCAGCAAGGCGTGGCCGCAACCTAGGCAGCATGGCATGCCCACGGCCTGGGCAGCATCCAACCTAGCCACTGCGCGGCCTAGGCAACATGACATGCTCGCGACCTAGCCAACCTGGCATGCCACAGCCTTGGCCAGTAGCATAGCATGTCAAAGCCTTGGTTAGCATGCCACGGCCTTGGCTAGCAACATGATATGCCAAAGCCTTGGCCAGCATGCCAAGCCACGGCCTTAGCCCACATGCCATGCCACGGCTTTGGCCACCAGCATGGCATGCCACATCCTGTTGGACAATCTTCTGTGTAAATAAAATAATTAGAAATAAATTCAAACAAAATAAATAAATAACATACCGGATTTATTTTGTCGAACCAAATAAAAATTACAAGACCAAGTCGAGTGTGTGACACTCTGTCCTTAAGACAGATTCGCCCCACTACGGTGCTTACGGTTGAGTGGCGTCTATCTCCCAAGATACAATGATCTTCACAAATTGTAGTAGCACTCCAAACAATTTGTTCGGCGAACTAGAACCTGTGTTCTATACTCTCTTTGTTATTTTTCCTAAAACTAGAATGAAGGAAAATGCACTAAATAAAAGTTGGACAGCAATATAAAGAACGCAGACTGAATTTCGGGATTAATCAAAATTGGAATGGGGCTGCCTTTATATAGGCTTTGTTGGCACCTATTCAATTTGAATAGAAAAGGTATGAAGAAGGGACATAACCCTTCCTTTAAAATAAAGAGACACCATGAAAGGCTTGCACCCTTTCATTCAAATGGAGGTTTGACCCTTCCTTTAAAACAAAAAGACACCATAAAAGGTTACACCCTTTCATTCAAAATGGAGTCTATTTCAATTCACAACTACCTTTTTATAAATTTTCCAACAATCCCCCACATGAATGAAATTGACAGAGAGAAAATGCAACAACATGATGTAATTACAGAGAGTACAGAAATTGGAAATATTCTGCAAAGGATAGGTAGCTTTTGGCTTTGAACCTTCCCTTGTGAGACACTATCGGATTTACTAGCTAACCAGTGAACATGATGTCTTGAACTGTTCAGCCGTTTGTGTAAACCAAGACAATAGAACTCACACAGTATATCCCCAAACACAGTTTAGTTCTCACTATTGTGTTCATTTTGGCCCTGAACAACCTGGTCTTTCATGAGTGCTTTAAAGACTTGTAGCCCTTCACAAATCTTATAGAACCGGCCCAGTTCACACTCACATAGGTGATTCTTATGAAAAGTATCATGCCATACTCCACTAGGTTTACCTAGATATAAGAATCATTAAAAGTATTACTTAACCTAAATCGCTGCAGACATCACTTATTTCATCATAGAAATGGGTAGGAGTTGGACTCCACAGTGATCTTTTTGAGTCAATCACAACTCAGTTGTCCCTTTGAACCTAGATCTTAGGATCTCCAGTCAACTAGGTTGGGTTGCCGTTGTGGTAACTCTTATTTCATAGGCTTTAGTCCCATTTCCCTCGATGAATTCTCAACTAACTCTCTTGCCAACCTTTTGGTTAGTGGATCCGCTATGTTGTCTTTAGACTTAACATATTCTATAGAAATAATTCCATTAGAGAGTAGTTGTCTTACGGTGTTATGTCGATAACGAATGTGTCGTGACTTACCGTTATACATATGACTCTGAGCTCTACCTATTGCAGATTGACTATCGCAATGTATGCATATAGCAGGCACCGGTTTTGGCTATATTGGAATATCTTCAAGGAAGTGGCGAAGCCATTCTGCTTCTTCCCCTGCTTTGTCTAAAGCTATGAATTCAGATTCCATAGTAGACCTAGCAATACAAGTCTGTTTAGAAGATTTTCAAGATACAGCCGCCCCACCAAGAGTAAAGACATACCCACTAGTGGACTTTGAGTCTCTTGTATCCGATATCCAATTTGCATCACAGTATCCTTCAAGTACTGCTGGATATCTAGTATAATTAAGCCCAATGTTACGAGTAAATCGGAGATATCTAAGAACCCTATAATTGCTTTCCAATGTTCTACTCCCGGATTACTCGTATACCTACTTAATTTACTTACTGCATAAGCTATATTTGGGCGAGTGTAGTTCATCAAGTACATTAAGCTTCCAATAATTTGGGCATACTCTAATTGAGAAATACTTTCCTGTATATTCTTAGAAATATGCAAATTAACATCTACAAGAGTTCTAGCAAGATGATCATCATCTTTGCTGAATTTGTCAAGTATTTTCTTAATGTAATGAGATTGTGACAAAGCATATCCTTCTGATGTTTTGGTAATTTTCATACCAAGTATTACATCAGCAATGCCCATGTCCTTCATGTCAAAATGTTTATTCAACATTTTCTTGGTAGTTTTAATCATGTCATTATTACTACCAATGATGAGCATATCATCTACATAAAGACATACAATGACATAACCTTTATCTGTGTTTTTAATATAAACACATTTGTCACACTCATTAATTTTAAATCCATTTGACATCATTGCCTTGTCAAATTTCTCATGCCATTGCTTTGGCGCTTGTTTTAAACCATATAATGATTTAACCAATTTACACACTTTCTTTTCTTTTCCTGGAACAGAAAACCCTTCTGGTTGTTCTATGTAAATTTCTTCATTTAACTCACCATTTAAGAAAGAGGTTTTTACATCCATTTGATGAATTTCTAAATTGTATAGAGATGCAATGGCAATTAGCATTCTAATGGATGTTATTCTAGTAACCGGTGAGTATGTGTCAAAATAACCAAGACCTTCTTTTTGTCTAAACCCTTTGACCACAAGTCTTGCCTTGCATTTGTCAATTGATCCATCCGCTTTCAATTTTCTTTTGAAAATCCACTCGTACCCAAGAGGTTTACAACCTGGTGGCAAGTCCACTAATTCCCAAGTGTGATTTTGCAAGATGAATTCAACTTCACTGTTGACAACTTCTTTCCATAAAGAAGCTTCAGGACTAGACATAGCCTCTTTAAAAGTTAAAGACTCATTTTCTAACAAAAAAAGTTAGAAAATCTGGACCAAAAGATTTTGAGATTCTAGCACGTTTACTACACCTAAATT
>NW_021025870.1:547549-593692 GCF_004153795.1 Camellia sinensis
AAATTTGAAGACTCAAGCAAGTAAGAAGAAGATGTAGTATTATTAATAACTGAGGGTACAACGGTCATTACATTTAACTTGAAAAGGCCATCAGACATGTAACATTTTCCTACATACATCCCGTTTTTGGTAAGTATAAACTTGTCACTTTCAAAAACTAGCCTAAACCCATTTTTACTCAACAAAGATCCGGAAACTAAATTCTTGTGAATGTCCGGTACATGCAGCACATTGTTGAGAGTGAGTTCCTTTCCTGATGTCACCTTGAGTACAATCTTTCCTTGTCCTTCAACTTTGGAAGTTGAGGAGTTGCCCATAAAGAGTTGTTCACCATTATCCACTGTAGAATAAGATGTGAACATCTTTTTGTCGGCACAGATATGGCGAGTAGCACCAGTGTCCACCCACCATTCTTTAGGATTTCCGACAAGATTTGCCTCAGAAACAACTGCAGAAAGATTGATGCCTTCGACACCATTGGAAATATTGTCCACTTCGGTCATATGGGCTTGAGCAGGCTTTTTGCTTGTTCTTCTTTTGCTTTTGCCTTTGTTATGGCAATCTTTGGCTCGATGTCCCACTTTGTCACAGATGTAACATTTGCCATTAACCTTGTACTTTTTATTATCCCCCTCTTTAGAGCCTTGTGATGAACTTTCGCCAGAAAACTTTCGTTTCTTGGTTTTTGAAGTATGTTCCACTACATTTGCCTTAGACTCCATAGGATGCTTACCAGCCCGCTTTTCAGAATTGCGGTTGTCCTCCTCAATTCTCAAACGCACAATTAATTTGTCCATATAAATTTCTTTGCGCTTGTGCTTGAGGTAGTTCTTGAACTCCTTCCAACCTTTTGGTAATTTTTCAATTAAGGCTGTAACTTTAAGGATTCACTGAGAGACATGTCTTCTGCGTGAATATCATGCAGAATGAGTTGGAAATCTTGAGCTTGACTGATCACAATTTTTGAATCAACCATTACAAAATCCAAGAATCTGCCAACCACAAATTTCTTTGAGTCGGCATCTTCCGTTTTGCAACTTTTTCTCCAACGATTCCCAAAGTTCCTTTGCTGTCTTGATTGGACTGTAGACGTTGTATAATGTGTTGTCAAGTCCGTTCAAGACGTAATTTCGGCAAAGGAAATCGGCATGTTTCCAAGCATCAACCGCAGCAACCACTTGCCGGTCGGTATCATCCTCTTTAAGGATAGGAGCATCTTCACGGAGAAAACGAGCCAGGTTCAGAGTTGTAAGATAGAACAACATTTTCTGTTGCCATCTTTTAAAGTCAGTTCCTGAGAACTTCTCTGGCTTCTCTCCATGATTTATTGGTACTGTCATCACAGGAGAGGGGGTTGGTGCAATTGCAGCCATCACAGTAGTACTTGTTTGGGCATTTGTTTTAGTAGCCATCAATTTTAATTTATAAAACAAAATTATAATTAGAATTTACACTACACAGAAAACTAAACCGAATTCACAGAATTAAATTTTGTAAAAATAAAAGAAACAAGAATGTAACTTTTATTTTCCAATTAATTTGAAAATAAAATAAAATTTTATTTAACCAAATTAATTCCACACAAGAAATAAAAAATAAAAAAACTATAACTTTATTTTCAATTAATTGAAAATAAAATAAAATTTATTAAACCAAAATTAATTCCACACAGAAAATTAAATTCTATTAAAATAAAGAAATAGAATATAAACTTTTATTTTTCAATTAATTTGGAAATAAAATAAAATTTTATTAACTAAATTAATTCCACACGAAAATTAATTTCTGTAGCACTTCAATAATTAAAATACTAAAATAGAATTTTAAGTATGAAAACTCAGAAAATAATTTCTAAAACCCAAAATTAATTTCTGAAAAAATTTCACAAAATATATTCTGAATTGTTAATGACACGCAGTATCGACTACTAGTTGTTGTCAAGAAAAGAGACAGTATATACTACTATCTGTCAAATAGCATATAATCACTATTTGCTTTTCCAACCAGAATATTATTTTTGTAAATCCACAGAAAATATTTTTCTTCCAAAATTATTTACGAAGAATGAAAAAAGGAAACAAATGAAAAATTCTGTAAACAGAATAATTCGAATCTGTCTTAAGATTGTTGGACAATCTTCTGTGTAAATAAAATAATTAGAAATAAATTCAAACAAAATAAATAAATAACATACCGGATTTATTTTGTCGAACCAAATAAAAATTACAAGATCAAGTCGAGTGTGTGACACTCTGTCCTTAAGACAGATTCGCCCCGCTACGGTACTTACGGTTGAGTGGCGTCTATCTCCCAGGATACAATGATCTTCACAAATTGTAGTAGCACTCCAAACAATTTGTTCGGCGAACTAGAAACCTGTGTTCTATACTCTCTTTGTTATTTTTCCTAAAACTAGAATGAAGGAAAATGCACTAAATAAAAGTTGACAGCAATATAAAGAACGCAGACTGAATTTCGGGATTAATCAAAATTGAATGGGGCTGCCTTTATATAGGCTTTGTTGGCATCTATTCAATTTGAATAGAAAATGTATGAAGAAGGGACATAACCCTTCCTTTAAAATAAAGAGACACCATGAAAGGCTTACACCCTTCATTCAAATGGAGGTTTGACCCTTCCTTTAAAATAAAAAGACACCATGAAAGGTACACAATTTCATTCAAAATGGAGTCTATTTCAATTCACAACTACCTCTTTATAAATTTTCCAACACATCCTTGGTCTGCATGCCATGCCACGACCTTAGCCAGCAGTCTGGCATGCCATTGAAGTGCAACTCAGGCGGGTTCGATCAAGTTGTAAGGTTGTCCAAGTCTAACTCAAATTATGCTGAGATCTGCTCAGGCCCACCTAAGCCCGAATTGTAACTCGAGGTTGCCTGTCCAAGTCCGACCCTAGTTAAACTCGAGTTACCTGAATTGTAAATGAATTTCAATTTTTTGTTTCGCAGTTACATTATTAAATTATTAAAATTTGACTCTCTCTTTCTCTCTCTCTCTCTCTCTCTCTCTATATATATATATATATATATATTTATAAAAAATCATTAATACCATCAAAACAAATAATTTATATAATATAAGAAAAATAACTGAATTAATCATTACAATTTATGAGTGAAAAAAAAAGAGAGTAAAATTTTATATTATTTGTATGTATAATATATTCAATATGATTTAATAATTTAAATTACTTTAATATCATGTAATGACTAATAATTTATATGTATATTTAATATTTTTATATATTTATATATTATAATTCGGGTTTCAGGTTGCTCGGGTTGTTTGATGTCTTTGCCAAAGTCCGCCCAAATTTAATTTGAGCTTTTAAATTTTTGCTTAAACCTGTACCGAATTTGAAAATATCATATCTAAATCCTAAAACAATTCAGGTTATTTTAGAATTGCTCAAGTTAAGCCCACCCATGTTACACCCCTACCTGCCATTGTCTTTGCATAGTTTCCACATTTATAAACTTTTTTCACATTGAAATAAGAACATATATAAATTTATAATGTTGACAAATCACGTCAGTTCATGATGTATCAAGCTGGGAAAGATCAATTTACGATGGCGTTATGATCTATAAATAAATAAAAATATTGCGTATTTTAAAAAATAAATTAAAAAACATTGAACTATATTATTCAAGTTTATACTTTATTTGTGTGGTTGACCCTCAAAATAAATATGATTTATACATTCTAAATCATAGGTACCAATATTTCTAAAAAGAAAATTTATATCAATAGTTCTTGTATTTTTTATTGTATGTTATTTTGGTCATTCCATTTTTAATTGGGTTGATTTGACTTCTAATTTTAGATTTTATACTAATTTAGTCAAAGTTAAATCAGTGAGTTAATTAAGTTTATAAATTTTCTCTAAAAAAACATAACACATGTTGTTCATATGTGTATTTTTCATTTTTTTTTTTTTTAAAAAAAAGAGGCTAACAAACATAATCAATGTGATCAAATTGAGGTAAAATTACAAATTCAGAATCAAAATCAAAGAAATTATAAGGATCAAAATAACACAAAAATCAAAGTATAAAAATTAACAATGTAATTTATCTTTTAAAAAGAATTTTAGGTAATAAAATATAAAACCATGATAATGAACCAGAACCGTAAAGGTTAAGAATCAAGCCATAAAATAGTAATAAATTGTGTGAATGAGTCCTAGGGAATTTCATAGTAGGTATCATTAGCTGCACGAAGAAGCCTCACCCAACTCCGCTTCTCGGGCGGAAATTCCCCTGCTTCAACTTCCCCATGGGTTTCTCAGCCTCAAGTGGCATATGTCTCGTCTCAAATTACCTAGTATTTCCCAAATGAAAAATTATAAAGGCCATTTTAGTAATTTAACCTAGCACTCCACATTGTCAAACACAAAAAACAATATAAGCCAGACATGAAACAGCAGTGTCCAACAGGGTCCAATCCACCCACCCAAGAGAATTTGAAGTTTTTTTAAATGGAAAGTCTGTTAACCACTCGAAATTTTTTGGGTGGATAATTGTGTTGTAGAGATTAATTTGTGTAATCTCAGGTTTAAATGGAATTTATGTGAGGCGTGATGAAAATTAATTTTTGAATTAATAAGAGCGGATTTGCAATATTACTCATTTTTAAAAGATGGTTTGGGGTTAGCCATTCAATTTGAGGAGTAGTTCGATTTAGTTGGCTCATTTCTGAGTTGATCTCAATAATCAAAACTATTTATATTTTAAGATTTAATAAAAAATCAATATAATCGGATATTGTAATTGTATGTTTAAATTACATTTATATTAAAAAATAGACGATAAATATAATGTAAAAATAAAATTTTATATTTTTCATAATACAAATGTGATTCAAATATATAATTATCGATTTTTTATTATCTTAACTTTTTGTATGAATATCTTAATAAATGAATATTAAAAAATAAATAATTCAAATTACTAAAATCTGTCCGAAAATAGATTTATTGAGAGCATCTTCAACCTATATGTCAAAACCTACGTGAGATATCAACAATCAAATTTGACCCCAAATTGTTGCTCCACTTCATATGTTAAACATGACATTAATTTAGCAAAGATTGAGAGCATGTCAAAATTAATTATAGCACTTTTCTAAAAATAAAATAATATTTCATTAATTTATTTTTCAATAATAAAATAAGAAAATTTGGCATAGGTATTGTCCCAAGGTAGATCCAAACCCACCAATATATAACCCCCTCACTATCCTTGTATCAAAACTTGACCACACTCTCATAAAAATCCCATCGTCCGATCACCGTCGACATGGAGCTACCGCCGAACCTGATAACCGACGATGCAAGTCCATATTGGATGAACAAAGGCGACAACGCGTGGCAGCTGACGGCGGCCACTCTGGTGGGCCTGCAGAGCGTGCCGGGCCTGGTGATACTCTACGGAAGCATCGTAAAAAAGAAATGGGCAGTGAACTCGAGCCTTTACGCCTTCGCGGCGGTCCTCGTCTGTTGGGTAGGGTGGGGGTACCAAATGTCGTTCGGACACAAATTCATTCATTTCCTGGGCAGACCGAACGTGGCATTGGACCAGAAGTTCCTGCTGAAACAGACCTTTTCGGGGATGTTTCCGAACGCCACGATGGTGTTTTTTCAGTTTGTTTTCGCGGCGATTACGCTGATTTTAATCGCGGGGGCTTTGTTAGGGAGGATGAATTTTTACGCGTGGATGATGTTTGTGCCGATTTGGATGACGTTTTCGTATACGGTAGGAGCGTATAGTATATGGTGTCCGGATGGTTGGTTGTCGAAGATGGGAGTCATTGATTACTCCGGTGGCTTTGTCATTCACCTTTCTTCTGGTGTTGCTGGTTTCACTGCTGCTTATTGGGTAACTACTACTACCTCTACTCTACCTCTACGTAACCATGCTAAACTATCACCTTAAGTTTTTATTTTTATTTATTTTTTAAGGGTAAATTACATTTATCTTTCTTTACATTTGAAGAAAGTTAATCTAATTTTATACTTTTGATATAATTATATTGAATTCTTTTTTGAGCATTGTTATTTAAACCAAAAAATTAGACACACTCAAAAAAATGATTGGTTGATAATTAAATCTTTAATTATCAACAAATCACTTTCTTGACACGTCACTAGGTTTATAAAGTGAATATAAAAAGTGAATTTGTATATCATTTTTCTTCTTTTTTAGTATATTAAAGTGACTGAAAGTAATACAGATGGTGAATAACACTGCAATATATAAACATATATATATATACATTTTAATTAAAAATAGAAGAAAATATTATTTTTTATTTATACAACTAACAAATTATTTATAAATATGATTTAACTGTTATGTGAATTAAAATTTTAAAGGAATTAATATAATATGTTAAAAAATAAAATTAACTGTATTTTTTTATTAAAAAAAATTAGTGTAATTTACCTTCTATATATAATATAAAAAATAAAAAATTTATTGTTAAAAACATATATAACAATTGATATTAGATTAATTTAATTTTTTTTGTATAAATATTTTTTTAATTAATTATTTGAAATTAACAATTTAAATCAATGAAGTGAGCCTTAAGGTCGCCAATTCATCTAATTTTTAGCAAACTTATACTTAAAAAATTTATTTAAAAAATTGGTGGAATTAGGTGGGACCAAGAGCAAGCCAAGACAGAGAGAGGTTTCCGCCAAACAACATACTGCTGATGCTGGCAGGTGCGGGGCTATTATGGATGGGGTGGACAGGATTCAACGGTGGAGATCCATACGTGGCAAGCATAGACGCATCTCTGGCCGTCCTTAATACGCACGTGTGTGCAGCCACCAGCTTGCTGACGTGGCTACTCCTTGATATTCTCTTCTTCGAAAAGCCTTCTGTCATTGGTGCCACCCAAGGCATGATCACCGGCTTGGTCTGCATCACCCCTGCTGCCGGTTCGTTCAATTTAATTGACCAATGTTGTGGATTCATTCCTTCTCAAACAAAATATTTTTAAAAAATATATAATAAGTAATATTAGTGAAATATAAGTTTTTTTTTTTTATAAAAAAATTAATCAAATTTACTGTTCCAAGCACAATATAAGATAAATTAAATTATTCAAGTTCAGTTTAGATTTGATTCATTAAAAGTTGAATCAAAATGGAATATTTGTATAAAAAAAATTAGGAAAAATTACAAATATCCTATTAAGATTGGATTAAAATACAAATTGTCACCTGTAGTTTTATAAATTGCATCCTGCCACTTGAAAATTTTAATTTCATAACAAATAGTTCATTTTGTTAATAAATTATTAAGTCAATTAACAGTTTTTAATAATATCATAAATTTATTTTAATTAATAATTCAAGTAATTTTATTATTGTATAAGAGAGTAGTTAGAAATTTAATTTTTTTAATCAATTATGTTAAATAAAAAAAATTGACAATAGAATATTTATAATTTTTCGAATTATAAATAACAATTATATTTTAAACAAATCTCAAGCAATGTATTTATGAAATAAATAAATAAATAAATAAATAAACTTAAAAAGTAAATTTATATATCATTTTCCTAAATAAATTCAAGCACTCTTCAATCACAAATACATCTTGGGTTTAACGAAGAAAATTCATACTATAATATATAATTGTAAATATTTTGTTTTATTTTTATTTTACATACTATTTGAATTGTATGTCATAAAAATACTGTTACATTTGTTTTGAGCAGGAGTGGTGCAAGGTTGGGCAGCCATAATAATGGGAATTCTATCAGGAAGCATTCCATGGTACACTATGATGGTCCTCCACAAGAAAATCTGGCTACTCAAACAAGTAGATGACACCATGGCCGTCTTCCACACCCACGCCGTCGCCGGCAGCCTCGGAGGCCTCCTCGCCGGCCTCTTTGCCGAGCCCCGCCTTTGCCGCCTCTTCTACATGGTCGACAACTGGCAACACTACACCGGTCTTCTCTATGCCTTCCACGCCGGCAACGTCGGTGCTGGCTTCAAACAACTTTGGGTTCAGATTCTGGGAATTGGGTTTATCATCGTTTTGAATGTTTTCATGACTAGCTTGATCTGTGTTTTGATTAGGTTTGTTGTTCCTCTGAGAATGTCTGAGGAGGAACTCAGAGAAGGGGATGAAGCTGTACATGGTGAACAGGCTTATGCGCTGTGGGGAGATGGAGAGAAGTTCGAGAACTCGAAATTTAACTCCGTTGGTGGTCTTGATGATCTTCCTAGATCGAAAGGTGATATTCAAATGGTGTGAGACTCATCATCCTTGCTTGTCAGCTGTTGTTGAGTGCACTATTTGAGAATGGCTTTATTCTGGTTTGGGTATGAATAAGGAAAGAAAAATTATAAGTACACACAATCTTGAATACAACTCTCTTATTTGAGACATGTCTCCGTATGTGATCATATTCTGTGCATGTAAAAAAACTGATATGAGAATTCATTTCGAATTTTAAGATTCTGTCACTTCGACATTTCTTTTTTTAAAATATTAAGATTACGCTTGGTTAAATTTATAGAATCTATTTTAAAAATAATTTAAAAACTAATTTGGTGAAAAAATAAAATTAAAAAATAGTTTGGTTTTCTCTTTTTTGTGGTGGAAATAATTTTTGAAAATTTAAAATAAATTTTTTTGATGTTTGTTTTTGTGAAATAGTTTCTAATTTTTCAACAAAAATTTAGAAATAAGTTTTAAAAACTCAACCAAATGAAGTCTAAAAGTTTAGGGATTGTTTATCCATTGAACATTAACATTGGATTGGATGTTTTTTACTCCAATTTAATATTATGTTTAAGAATGAGTAAACAAAATTTAAACTTAAGTCTCGTTTGGGAACCTTCCGTTTTAGTCAAAAAGTCAAAAAGTTACAAAATTAGCCAAAAAGCCAACAATCCATATCAAAAAGTCAAAGATTCTCTTTTCTTTTTACTTTTTGCACATCTTTGCATAAAAAGCCAAAAAGTCATCCCAAACGTACTAGTTTTTTTTAATTCATATTTTAGCCAAATAACTAAAAAATTACTAAATTAGCCTATTCCTAAACAAGGCTTTATAGTTTACAAAAAGTGCACAAGTGGTATAATTTTGGAGTTTGGACTGGACGTTCCAATTAATATTCAGACGGGAGAGAGGCATAACGCAAAAGAGAAAAGTTAATATAGAGAATCAATGTAAAAGCATTATGAACTTTGTGATTTGATTTGTTCGAAGCATTTTTACATGTCCCATGGACCAATTAGGTATGTTGAAGTTGGGTTTTAGTAAGGTTGATGTGCAATCAAGGCCATGCTTACGTCGCTAAGCTAGCGCAAGAACACTTGGGTTGCCTTGTGTAAATCCGCAGTGTAATAAGCCCATGTTGAGCGCTTTTTGGACTTCTTTTAGTTAAAAATGTTTGTGTTCTGTTATGGACTGATCCAATTCTAACTGCTTTGGAAAGAAAGAGTGGGTTGGGCAAGGCCCAACGAGTAGATTGGGGGGGACAGAAACAACATGAAATATATACTAATATGAAAGAGCATTGCAGGCAGTTTTTTCTTAGCAAAATTTACTACCATGTTTTAGTAGAATGCGAGATACATTGGTCTCGTTTGGAAACAGACTAATTTAGTAATTTTTTGATTATTTGACTAAAATATGAGTTAAAAAAAGTTAGTATGTTTGGGATGACTTTTTACAAAAAGATGTGCAAAAAGTAAAAAAACAAGAAAATTTTTGACTTTTTAACTAATTTAATAACTTTTTGATATTTTAACTAAAAAAGAGAATTCTCAAACGAGACCTTAAAAAAGATCATGGTTCACGGATACACTTTATGGTTCCTAATATTGTTATTTTTATTAGAAAGATGCTTGGGAGCACTAATTAGTGCTCCCACTAATTAGGTGGCAGTGGGTCCCGTCATGAATGATGTGATGTTTTGATCTTGGAGTTGTAATTTTTTTTATTTTTTTTATTTTTTTAATACATTAGTGCTATTAGTGGTAATGTTTTTAGTGAGATGAATCATTATTGTTTTTATTATGACAAGACAACTCTTAACCGCTTTAGTAGTAATAGTTCAGACTGAGTCTAAATTTAAAAAAAAAATACAAAAATCTCTCATGTTTAAGCTTTGCCTGATTTAAAATGATATTACAATCTCAAGCTCGTATAACAAATTCGCATATAAAATAAAATTAATATTATGAAACAATAATTTTGTAGTTAAGTTGACGCAAAAAAAAAATGATGTCATTGCATCTTAAGTGTAGAGTTAGGCTTCGTTTGGGAATAGATTTTTTTAGTAACTTGTTAGTTTTTTGGCTAAAATATGATGTAAAAAAATTAGTATGTTTGGAGTGATTTTTTGATTTTTTACGAAAAGATATACAAAAAGTAAAGAGAAAATAAAATCTTTGACTTTTTAGTATAGGTTGTGGCTTTAGTAATTTTTTGACTAAAATCACCACTTGTCAAATGAAGCCTTAAGTATGTTTCCATCTTAAGTGCATTTTAAAAAACATTAAATAAATTGTATAATATATGTAGATGTCATTTGCAAATAAACCCATATAATAAATGGCCTTAAAAAATCATTAAAACCCTATTATACAAAATTTTAATGTCAATTTAAAACCTTTAAAAAAGTAAAAACGGAACATATTCATTCCTAAACTTTAGAAAAGTTTATACTAAGTAGACTAGCCCCGGTTATTTATGCACTCCTAAGGTAATGCAAAAGGAATGTTAATTTGTTTAAGAAAATAAATTAACTAAAGTACACCTTGTTAACATACACTATAAATTACACACTAAATAAATAAATTACACTCTAAATGAAGGTCCCCACTGATCCATAGACTACATAGTGAATGCTTAAATTAGAATGATGCTATCAATACTATATAGATCAGAGCAAAATACTGATAAATCAACAATTTAAAAATAACTTGGCATAATTACTATATTGTATTTAGGAGCAAAGTTACCAAACCTTAACGTCATCATTATAAACTTAGTACAAACCCACGTGATCATAGAAATTTCACAGAAAACTTAAGGGCAAATTACATATACACCCCTCGAGGTTTGGCTAAATTACAGATGCCCCTGAAGTTTGAGAAATTACGAATTTCCCCCTGAATACTATATTTGCATAAGAAATTAGGGGGTAATTTGTTATGAAATATAAACCTCAGGGGGCAAATTGTTATGAAAATACAAACCTCAGGGGGCGGGATGTAATTTCCGAAACTTCAGGGGTATCTGTAATTTAGCCAAACCTCGAGGGGTGTATATGTAATTTGCCCAAAACTTAAATATTGCAACAAGGTTATCACACTTGGACTAAGGAAGGATTATCTTAACAACGGCTCTATAGAGAGAGAGAGAGAGAGAGAGAGAGAGGGCATGTGAAGAGAGCATGCATCGATGAGAGAAGCCCATTTACTTTTGGCAGTTAGGCTACGCTTCCCAAGCAATAGTGGGAAAGCAGACCCTTTACATTCATTTCAATGAAAAAACCTGCAAAAATAAACAACCTAAAAGACCGTTAAGCATCTCTCACTACTAGTACCATCACTTTCACTTTGTCCTTTTTTGGCCCATAAATAAACTAGCCCCAGTCACTCCTCCTTGGAGAATGTACCTCCTATGTATTAAGAGGGAATTATGGCACAAAGGCAATAAGAAAAAAAAAAATTATAAAAATATATGAAGTGTAAGTGATTCTATCCTGAGGTGCGAGTGAAGTGATGTGGGGGTGTAAGTGTGATTTATACCTCTTCATATTTTTGTTAAAAAAAAAGGTTTGCTCCACCGGGGTGTAATCCTCCCATATATTAATGGGTAATTGTATTTCAATAAAATAGTGAAAGAATAATTATATTATAGATAAGAAAAAAAATTATGAAAGTTATAAAAAAAATATTTACACCATACATGGAAAAAACTTGCTCATAAAAATGAAAATATTTTTCACTATCCAACTTATTTGCGATTTTTTTCATATTAATTTGAGTAATGTTACACTTACCATCTTTTTATATCACCTTCAATATATCATCTTATATGTCAACATTTGTATTACTATTGAATAATACTATATGTGCCAATAATGTGTTGACATATAAAGTGATTAACTAATGCTGTGTTTGGTTGGAGGATTTGAGAAGGGATTTGGAAAGGGAAAGGGAAAAGTTAGGTGAAATGTGAATAAAATATATCTACATTTCACATAATTTCACACATCTTTTCCCTTTCTATTTCCAAATTCCTTCCCAAATCCCCAACCAAACACAGCATAAGAGTGACATAAAAAACGACAAGTTTACTGTTACACTATTAATTCACATGCCAAACTCTCCCTCTCTCTTCTAGTAGTAGTACCAGACCTCCATAGCATGCCCTTGTGGATCTTTGAGGTGCTTTGCTTCCATCAAAGCAAACCCTACATCACATTAGCATGTTTGGTAATTTCTCGCAGCGAAAGTCCAGATTTATTGCTTTCCTTTATGTCAATTATGTGGAACTACAACTATACTCGGTACTATATACGCTCATGAAAGCCAATAAATGGAGTACAATAATGAGATTACTTACAGTCCTATTGCACGAAGAACATAATGATTTACTTTGTGCTCGGCCATATCAAAGCTCTCGATCTCACTTTTTATTAAATTGCCATTAATAAGTGACAATGTACCACCACGTTATCTCAATTGCATAGCGTACACGTTTCATAAAATATTTTCTCATTTTATGAAAAACCAATAGTAGTGAACTTTTACAAGGCACATAATTCAAATATTTTAAAAATATTTCAAAATAATTTATGAGATTCCGTAATTGTTTGATGAGATTGCTAAAATTTGAAGTGTTTACAATGTAGTAGAATAAATCTTTACTACATCACAATTTAATGGGTCTAACCGACACCACATATATTTTACTTGACAATACATAAGGTATGATTATTAAATTTATGTAAACTCATGTGCGAGAAATTTCTTACAATAAATTCTCAAAGTGGGTGAAGAACTCCAAATAAAATCAAAGAATAAATCCACACAAAAATGGAAAAATGAAAACTCTTTCAACACCTAATGAAGCTATAAGCCCAAATTATTGGCGTAGGAAGCAAGTTGTAAAGCTATAAGCCCAAATTATTGGCATGGGAAGCAAATCATCAATAGAGGTGTAATTTTGGTCTAGCCCGGCCGGGCTCATGTCGGGCCTTACGGGCTCCAGTCAAAAAATCTGGTCGGATCACTGGCCAGAAAACTAGTCCCAGGCCCTAGCCCAGGCCGAGGGGTATTCGGGTTTTGGGCGGGCCAGTGGGCCGGACCCTTGAGCCTGGGCTCGGGCTTTGGGCAGGTCTAAACAATTTTTTTTATTTTTTAAAAATTGTTTCATCAAAATTTTATTATTTTCTATTAAAAATAACACTGGGCCTCGGGCCGGATTTTTGGGCCGGCCTTGAACGGGCCGATGGGCCGGGCCCACATCGGGCGACAGGCAGGTTTCGGGCCGCCTGCTGGCCACGGCCAAAATTACACCCTTAGTCATCAACATATTTATGGAGCTTGATTGGGAAGAATTTCACCCAAAGGATAAAGAAAAAGTGTATGGGATAGTACCGAAGGTATTAGCACACATACTAATAAGATGCAATGTTAGATGAATCTAACATCAAGCCATAAGAATTGATATATTTATTAATAGATTAATTAGAGTTCCTAATGTTTCTATCATACAAATATATTTATGCTTTATTTGGTTCATTAAAATGAAATGAAATATAATGGCTATTCTTTAAAATCTCTTAATGGTGAATGATAATTTTATTTACAGTGTATTTTTTTTATTAATTTTTTAAATAAACTAAACTTGAAAATAAATATTTTAATAGAATAATTATTTTATTCTACTCAATTCTAGTGAACTAGACATTATCTTCTCTTCTTTTTTTTTTCTTTTTTTTTTTATAATTTTGTTTCATATAAGATATGATAATGAAACCTAATGAATTACAATCATAGGAATGAATGACAATACATACTTTTTACAAAGAAACTCTCAAATTAAGAGAGAAAGCCCTAATTAATATATAGAAAGTAACACCGACACTCAGGGAAAGAAATTTAAACCAACGACTTCCTAATGAGATACAAGAATTTTGACCATTACCTTATACACGGAATATTGGTAGATGCCATCTCATATGCTTGTTTTATCCCTAATTATTGTTTGTTTTTAGGATAACTAAAGATGTCATGTGCATTAATTGTTAGGTGATATGTGCTTTTACTTTTAGATATGGGTGAGATTTGACTCTTGGTTGGGCTCAAACCTTGACACATATATATAATCAGCCTTGATTGGCCTGAGACATTGGATTGTAATCTTACAATGGAGAAAGGATTTAACCTGCACTACTTGTTGACAAGGATGACAACTTTATGTGCACATGCACTAAGCTCTATTGGTTAAAGGGACAAAAAGAAAATAAAAAAATCAGAATGATTCACAAGAGATTGTTTCAGTTGATTCAAGTTTATTTGAGAAATATTAGACGCATTCTGTGATTTATATGTATCCAATCTTAGAATTCATTTTCTACCATTTTTTTTTTTTTTTTTTTGCAGGACATATATCCTTTACTGAAAAAGAAAAGAAATTAATACAATGAATTTAGAAGTATCAAACCTCTTTTGTTACAGTTTTAAAAATAGTTCACTTGCCATTATTTAGGAATTATTTGTTTAATTGCTCACATTAAGCCTAAGTTTCAAATAATGATTAATGGATATTTTTTAAAAGAAAAATGTTACAAATCTCAGAAGTTTTATTAAATATCTTACAGTCCCATGTGAATCCCACATTAGTTTTAGTAAAAATTAGTAAAATTTGTTACAAAAATTTAGTAAAATTTTTATAATCTCTAGTTACTAACTTTTCAAAAACTTTTAGCCTTCGTTTGAGATGTAGGTTAACTTTTTAGCTTTTTGATTTTTTAGCTATTTGTTTAAGGCTAAAAAGTCTCGTTTGGAATGAATTTTTTGATTTTTTTAACTTTTATGAAAAAAATAATAATAATTATGATTTGAATGTGATACTTCATTTTATTAATTTTTTAACTTCTTCTTCTTCTTCTTCTTCTCCTTCTTCTTTTATTTATTTTTTATTTTTTTTTTGACTACCTTAATCCAAACCATTTACGCCAAACATAGCGGTAGTGGTCTCAAGAGCGACACAGCACTCATTAGCGGACACACGGGGCTGGTGGGGCCACGACTCCTCCCCTCAAAATCTATAAAATTATTATTTGATATATTATCATTTTTTTTAAAAAAAAAAATAACATTTTGACCTTTTTAAAATTTATAGAATTTTACTTTAATCCTTTCAAAATTTAAAATTTAACATTTTGACTCTTTTAAAATTTATATAATTTTACTTTAATCCCTTCACAATTTGAATAATTTTATCCAAAAATCAAAACAATTCTCATAGCGTTAGTGGCAGACCCAAAAATTAAACAAATAAATAACGGTCGATGGACTATTTTTATAACTATAAACTCTTTAGTATTATGTGTGGTCTTGAGGGCGATGCTATAGGATTTTTTCTTAAAAATAAAAAATAATAATAATTTAGATCTTTCTAAACTAGAAAAATCTGAGAAATACAAAATTCTAATAAAAATTTAATTTTTTTTAACTGAAGACAAAAAAATAAAATAGACCATCTTATCATTTTTCAAATATGGTAGATCTATTAAATTATTATTATTTTCAATTTTCAACTAAATAAACTGAAACCAAACAACCATAAATAACCCCCAAAAAAAAATAGTTTTTTTTTAAAAAAAATAAAATCAAAACTGAGCCTAAAAGAAGAAAAAAAAAAAAAGAAGAGCTCTGTGACAGGGACTTTGTTTGGTCTATTTAGATTCATGGTCTACAAAAAAAAAAAAAAAAGTTCTCCTTGGGCCGAAGTAGCTTTGTCTTCCCAAGGCCGGAGTAATTTTGCCCTTCTGGGCCGGAGTATTCTGTATGGCCTTTTTACCTAGTCCATTGCGTTTTGGGCTTTAAAGCTCAACTTGCAGCTCGGCCCAATCTTTCCCAAAAATTACCCTCTCAGTTTTAGTAAAAATTAGTAAAATTTGTTACAAAAATTTAGTAAAATTTTTATAATCTCTAGTTACTAAAACTTTTCAAAAACTTTTAGCCTTCGTTTGAGATGTAGGTTAACTTTTTAGCTTTTTGATTTTTTAGCTATTTGTTTAAATCTAAAAAGTCTCGTTTGGAATGAATTTTTTGATTTTTTTAACTTTTATGAAAAAAATAATAATAATTATGATTTAAATGTGATACTTCATTTTATTAATTTTTTAACTTCTTCTTCTTCTTCTTCTTTTATTTATTTTTTATTTTTTTTTTGACTACCTTAATCCAAACCATTTCCGCCAAACATAGCGGTAGTGGTCTCAAGAGCGACACAGCACTCATTAGCGGACACACGGGGCTGGTGGGGCCACGACTCCTCCCCTCAAAATCTATAAAATTATTATTTGATATATTATCATTTTTTTTAAAAAAAAATAACATTTTGACCTTTTTAAAATTTGTATAATTTTACTTTAATCCCTTTAAAATTTAAAATTTAACATTTTGACACTTTTAAAATTTATATAATTTTACTTTAATCCCTTCACAATTTGAATAATTTTATCTAAAAATCAAAACAATTCTCATAGCGTTAGTGGCAGACCCAGAAATTAAACAAATAAATAACGGTCGATGGACTATTTTTAAAACTATAAACTCTTAAGTATTATGTGTGGTCTCGAGGGCGATGCTATAGGATTTTTTTCTTAAAAATAAAAAAATAAAAAAATAATAATAATAATAGTTTAGATCTTTCTAAACTAGAAAAATCTGAGAAATACAAAATTCTAATAAAAATTTAATTTTTTTTAACTGAAGACAAAAAAATAAAATAGACCATTTTATCATTTTTCAAATATGGTAGATCTATTAAATTATTATTATTTTCAATTTTCAACTAAATAAACTGAAACCAAACAACCATAAATAACCCAAAAAAAAAATAGTTTTTTTTTAAAAAAATAAAATCAAAACTGAGCCTAAGAGTTTTTGTATGATTATAATTTATTTTGTATTTGATTCTTATTGCAATTACTAGTTCATTGTATTACAATTCACTGTAATAAATAAAAAAATAAACCCTATGAAATACATAAAAACACACTATGCCATTGATATATAAAATTAAGGTCATCTTCCTACTTTATTAAAAAAAAAAATTAAAAAAAACAAAAAAAGGTCTTCTGGTTGAGGGGGTAGGCTTTGATAGGATAATTTTTTATCAAGGGAGATAGCAGTATTTAAAGTGGTCCAACAATTAAACCCTAGCAGAGAGAAGAATCAGAATCACATCTCTTCATGATCGATTCAGCATTCCCAAAGTCAAATTAAACCCAAGCAAGATATTTTGTGGAATAAAATATGAAAAAAGGGCTTTGTTTGAGCACATGAGTATGAAGCTTAGGGCACATTTTCTTTCAAAGGGTCTGAAGAAAAAAATATTTATCCAATCTAATGTACCCCCACTAGTGATTTTATTTATGCCCTTTTTCCTTAGGGGTACCCTATATATATATATATATATATATTAGCATTAGTATAGTGCAGTGGCTGAATAAACTGCCCCAACTTTTCCATACAGAGGAATGTGAAATCCAGTTAAAAAGACATTAGGATAGTGAGGAATGTGGGAGCAGAAGAGAGGGGGTGGAGGGTGGGTGAGAGAACATGGGAGCTTCTGGTTGGAAACTGTGCTATCTCAACCCCATTCATGTAACCAGGACATGGGTGGCTAGCCCCACTCATTTTCACTTTCTCAAAAATTATTAATTATTCTTAAAATTTTTATGTAATATTATTTAGGTCGCAATACATAGGTTATGTCTGTCATGTGAGATTAAAAATATTTTAGTCGCAAAAAAATAAAATAGGATAAAATGTTAATAATACAAAATATTACATCTAAAGTATAATAATTTTATTTTTTCTTTTATAAAAATCAAAAAAAATAAAAAAACTCATTTCAAATGAAATTTTTTAATCCAGACTAAACAGTGGCTGACTAGTGCAGTGGCTGAATAAACTGCCCCAACTTTTCCATACAGAGGAATGTGAAATCCAGTTAAAAAGACATTAGAGGATAGTGAGGAATGTGGGAGGACTATCATTTTTTTTACCTAACAAAAAAGTGAGCTAACATATCTTACTAATAATTCTTTTTAGTATGTGATTAGTTTGAAACACTATGGGTCTTTTGGAAAGAAAATAAAAGGTTAATTTTTAATTTTTTATTCATTTTAAGTCACATTGCATCTCACATTTTTTACTTATAAAAAGATAAAATAGATTAAAAAAGTTAAAAAATTAACTTTTTATCAACTTTTCAAAACAATCCTATATAAATAACATCGCATGATACTAAAGAACTTGCCCTAATTTCGAGATCATATGCACTTGTGAATTATTTATGTATCAAAAGGTAAGGGGGCCTGCACATCTGAAATGCATGTGGGTTAATTAAAAAGGAGAGAGAAAGTGATGAAATGTAGAAAAAATATTGCTTGTTTTTTTTTTAATATATATTTTAATAACAATAATATTATATAAATTTAAAAATCATATTAATAATAAGAAAATTTTATAATACACAACTCAAAAAAGTGTACCATGCCTAATTACAATCTTTTGTGGGGTTATTTCCAACACAAAAAGCGTATCATATGCCGAATTATCTTACTAATTATCTTTGTATCTTCAAATCATATATATTAGTTCAGATTTCTTTAATTTTATTTATTAAAAAATATTGATATGATTACATCAAAATTATAAAATTTATTATATCTAAATTTCAAGAAAGGTCAGTGTAATTTATCCCATTTTTCAAATACTACCATTATATCATTTTGATAATAAATTATGTGTAAAATTTTTATAAGAATAAATTATATATATAATAATAATAATTGGAGTAGAGTCAGGACATAGAAAGAGATAGTTAGGATTATAAGATATGAAAAATAAGTACATCTTGGAAGCATGTTTACATACCAATAGACCCACATGGAGCAACCAGAAGAGCAATTGATTTTTTTTTGTTGTTGTCTCAAAAGACCTCTATTTTGGTGAGTGGAATCCACTTTAATCAGATTGGCCAGGCCACACAAGTGAATTGTGTACTTCAAAAGGGATATTTGGTCCACAGGAAAGTGATTACTGATTAAAGTTTTTGGCTCCCCCTTGTTATGGATGAGACAATCCATAGGGAAAAAAAAAAGAAAAAGAGCAAGTACATTGCTAAAGTAGTAGAGAAAGATTGATGAAGATACTAATATACATACGTATATAATTGAAGATAATGGTAAATCTAAATCAAAAGCTTTATTGTATTTTTGTTTTTGTTTTTTTTGGCATGTCCAGGATTTCACACCACGACTACTATTCTAGATATATACAATCCTCTCATTTCATACCAAGTAATTTTTTTTAAGAGCTGATTTTTTTTTACTTTTTTAATTTGACTTATTTTTGTATTTAGTTATCATTTTTATTAATTATGTCAATTTTCACAACTTTTTAGATCCGCCTAGAAGACCTAAAATTAAAAATATTGTACTTTGTTTTTGAAAAAAATTCAAAAAAGACAAAAATAAGTTTAGTTTTGTAATTTGGTGATTTTTTTTATTGTCTACTTACATCTTTACTGATTTTTTTAATGATTCAAAATTTTAAAATTTTTAGAATTGTCAAGTTGAGATGGACATAAACAAATAAATAAAAAATGACGCAGCATTAAAGAAAATTTCAGAAAAAAATTAATAAATAAAAAAGAAAACTGACTTTTAGTTTTAATCATATGAAGTATAAATACCAGGCTAAAGTAGCCGTCAAGGGAGTGAATAATTTATAAAAAAGAAAAAGAAAGAGAAAAAATGAGCAATGAATTAAACATTTAATCAGTGAACCCATTAATCATTAATCCCTCATTTAAGGTCAAAAAAAGATTAAAAGAATTAGTAATGTTATCAACTAAAAATAAAAACAATTAGTAGATAAGTTATATTAATTTTACAACTAAACATGTGAGATGAATTTAAGTACTAATATTTTACTTAAAGTTATGTTTTATTTTATGTAATTATTCATAGAGGTTGATATCTTAAAAGTTTGCCTAACATTCTAAATATAAAGAGTTTTTGGAATAATAGGATAGGACACACACGAGGGAGCCAATCAAAAGACAAACCAACCCAAGTTGGAACAAAGAACTTGGGTTTGACTATGTTGTGACGTTGTGTGTGAACTTGTAGTTTTATTCTGTCGTTGGACTTTGGCTTTGTAAGAACTTAAAAGTTCCTAACTAGTAGTTAAAATTTTATCTAGCAAGTTATTGTTAATTAAAATCTTATGACGTTTCAAAAAAAAAAATTTTTTTTTGGGGCGTCACAGGTACACACTATGAGATTGCATTAATTTGAAATATGGTTATTATTATTATTATTATTACTTTTTTGGTTTTTTATTTGCTGAGGTAGGTGATGTCACTTTAGGCATTAAATCACCCAGAAATGATTTCTTTAATTCAATAAAAAATTTTAATTACACCCCAATTGTTGAGACCAAGATATACATTTGCTCAAGTCAATGACCACATATGACATGTATTATATGTAAATAAATATAGTTGGTTAGGGATACATACATATTTTGCTAATATCACAAGCAAAGTGTCCTTTACTAAAGTTATTCAATCTATACTTGATGTAAATTATGTTTAGGTTACGTGGAAGAATAAATCCCATATAAAAAAGGGGACAAAGTTAAGAAATTCACAAAGAAATAATGAGAATGTGAAACCTAATAAGATCTTGTAGGGGATTAATTAATTTCATAACAAAAAAAGAAACTTGGTTAATGCCTGATCATGAAATTAATAAGATCTTCTAGGGGACTAATTAATTTCATAACCAAAAAAAAAAAGTAACTTAATTAATACGATGCATGATCATAAAATTAATGCAACATAATTAAAAGGATTATTTGTAGTATTAACTTATAATATTCTCAAATTAATAAGAGTATTAGTTACGAAATGAGTGGAGTTGACTTGATCCCCTTTAATAAGTTGGATAGGAGATAAGATCAAGCTCTTGATTCTTTTTTAGCAACCACATTGATGGGGAGCACTAGAGGCATAGCCAAGACTACTGGGAGGCGAAAAAAAAGAATGTGGTAGATTATGCCTGGTAAATGGTAGGAATGGCAACGAGGCGGGGCGGGGCGGGGGCGAGGGTTGCCCACTCCGTCCCCGATCCCCGAAAGTATAGAACTCCCCGTCCCCACCCTCGATCCCCGACGGGGAACCCCTCACTCCCCCCACCCCCGTTCCCTAACGAGGATCGGGTTTTCCCGACCCCGAAAAATCCCCAATGGTAAAGGAATTACAAAGCTGAGTCGTCGTCGTCGTCGTCGCACACACACACACACACACACATCTAAGATCTGAGTCGTCATTATCATCCTCATCATCATCTCACACACATACACATACACATCTATAGATCTGAGATTTGAGTCGCAATCATCATTGTAACGAGGATCGGGTTTTCCCGACCCCGAAAAATCCCCAATGGTAAAGGAATTACAAAGCTGAGTCGTCGTCGTCGTCGTCGCACACACACACACACACACACATCTAAGATCTGAGTCGTCATTATCATCCTCATCATCATCTCTCACACATACACATACACATCTATAGATCTGAGATCTGAGTCGCAATCATCATTGTCATCACACTTACCCAGACACATAGGGAGAGAAGAGAGGTCTCGATCGGTGACGGGCGGCGAGCTTGAGAGAGAAGATGGAGACTTTGGTTACGGTGGAGCAACGAGCAGCGGAACTATCAAAGCTCTGGTGCAACAAGCTTGAGAGAGAAGATGGAGACTGGTTGCGCCGCTAGTATCAAGCGGCGTAGTGCGGCTATGGCGGCGGAGAGACAAGAGATAGAGAGCGGCGGAAGAAGAGGGGATCTGAGATGAGAGAGAGAGAGAGAGATCTGAAATGAGAGACAGGAGAGGAGGTGTGTTTTGTTAGATCTGTGATAAGAGAGAGAGATATGAGTATATATTATATATAGTGGGTTGGTGAGTGAGAGAGGAGAGGGAGGCAAGGCAGAAACGGGACGGGAAACGGAGCCGGGGCAGTAGAACTTATCACCGTCCCCGACTCGAAAATGATCAGGAATTTTTTTTTGAATACCGTCCCCGGCCCGTCGAGGGCATTTTTAGAGGAAACCCCGTGTTAATTGGGGTCGAGTCCCCGACGGACTGGGTTTAAATTGCCATCTCTAGTAAATGGTGAGTAGATTAAATTTAAAAGAATTCAATGAATATTAGATAATTACTTAGGGTGTGTTTGGTAACGTTTACGTTTTCAGTTTATATTTACAAAAATTTTATAAACTGGTTTTTGTTTATTGTTGAAATTTGTAGGGTGTGTTTGGTAACGTTTACGTTTTCAGTTTATATTTACCAAAATTTTATAAACTGGTTTTTGTTTATTTTTAGAAAAACATAAACTACAAACATGTTTGATAATTGACAAAATGTTTTAAAAAATTTAAAATATAAAAAAGAGTGAGAAATGACGAGTGGTGGCAAATGGCAGCGGAAGACGGTGGTGGAAAGTGGTGACGGTGGGTGGTGGGTAGCTGGTGGTGGTGGTAGTGGGTGGGTGATGGTGGCGGGTGGTAGTGAGTGGGTGGTGGTGGTGGTGGTGGTGGCGGCGGCGAGTGGTGGGTGGTGGTGGTGAGTGGATGGGTGACGATGGCGGGTGGTGGGTGGTAATGAGTGGGTAGGGATGGCAATGGATAACCTACCCTGTGGGTATCCATGGAGACCCAATCCAAATACATGGGTTTTCCCCTCTTTTGCTTATCCATTGGGTAGGGTAAGTGATATTCTTTAAATATCCACAGGGTATGAATTGGGGATGGGTACCCACTAATTTCCCCATATCTTTTTTTTTTCTTTTTTTTTTTTCTTTTTTTTTTAAGATTCATAACCAAAACTAAATATACATTCAATCTATTTTTTATTTATTTATTTTTTTTTCAGGTTCAAACCAATATTTTTTTTTTTGAAATTTGTAGCAATTTACAAGTTGAAGTTAAGCCGAGATTATTCCTTTGTTGAAATTTGTAGCAATTTACAAGTTGAAGTTAAGCCGAGATTATTCCTTTGTTGAAATTTGTAGCAATTTACAAGTTGAAGTTAAGCCGAGATTATTCCTTTGTTGAAATTTGTAGCAATTTACAAGTTGAAGTTAAGCCGAGATTATTCCTTTGTTGAAATTTGTAGCAATTTACAAGTTGAAGTTAAGCCGAGATTATTCCTTTGTTGAAATTTGTAGCAATTTACAAGTTGAAGTTAAGCCGAGATTATTCCTTTGTTGAAATTTGTAGCAATTTACAAGTTGAAGTTAAGCCGAGATTATTCCTTTGTTGAAATTTGTAGCAATTTACAAGTTGAAGTTAAGCCGAGATTATTCCTTTGTTGAAATTTGTAGCAATTTACAAGTTGAAGTTAAGCCGAGATTATTCCTTTGTTGAAATTTGTAGCAATTTACAAGTTGAAGTTAAGCCGAGATTATTCCTTTGTTGAAATTTGTAGCAATTTACAAGTTGAAGTTAAGCCGAGATTATTCCTTTGTTGAAATTTGTAGCAATTTACAAGTAGGTTAGATCGAGATCACTGTTTACATACTTGTTGAAACTTGAGAAGAAACTTGCAAAGTTTACATTAAGTAGTATATGTTTTATACTTGTTAAAATTTATGAAAGGTTTGCAGGTCAGTATCTTGCCGAAATAAAAGTTTTGTAGTTATACCCGAGGTATGTAACCCCGAGAAGATTACACAAAGGAAGCAAAATGAAAAAGCATGCAAAAATTTCTAAGTATAGAACTATGCAGAAACAATCAACAGAACATCAGAAGATTAAAAACATTCATAGAAGGAACAGTTGCAGTTACATAGAGAAAAAGATACGTCGGCCATAAGAAGGAGTTTTTCATTGTCCAGAAATTAAAAAGAGAGTACAAATTGCAAAGTACAGAAAAAGAAGAAAAAAGTACAAAAGACATTTTTTTTCAAGACTCTTCAGTGTTAGCCGCTGCAGAGACTGGGACCTCGGACGATTCTAGTGGAACCTCTTCGGCAACCTTTTCTGCTTCAATCTCAGCATCAATCTTAGCCAGCGTATTGTCTAGATTCCTTTCAGCCAAAAGAAGGTCGGATGATAGTTGCCTGATGGCAATTTCTTTGGGTGCCCCCCCAACCTCATCACCCTCCTCATCCAAGGTTAAGTCCATTACTTGCTCAGCAGGAGGAGGGGACTTAGCATCAACAGCATCCTTGGGTTTTCTCACCAAGGCTTCATCATCATTTTTTCCTTCATCCTCATCTTCGGCATCAGCCTCAGTCTCTGATTCAACCTGACTTGGAGGAGGAAATGGTAAAGGAATGGCATCGGCCTTACGAAAGGGTTAGAGTGAACAATATCAAATTAAACTTTTAATCAATTTTTTATTTAAATTTAATAAAAAAAATTATTCAATGTTGAAGATACTCTTAGCAATTGACATTTATCAAAATCGGAAGTGATTGAGGGCCCTAAATTTCGGGGCTCGAATGCCCCGAAATTCCACTTTAAGTAAAAAAAAAAAAAAAAAAAAGGAAAAAAGAAAGAAAAAAAGAAACAGTTTCCAAAAATAGAAATTAGGGGCATTAGGGGCAAATTTTTTAGGGCCACCAATCATTTTCCTTTTTTTAAAGAATGCACGCTAACACTTTCAAACAAATTTTTTTATTGTATGTATTAGGTGGAACCCAATGAAAAGTGACCCTTTTATTTTTAAAAAATCAATGTGCTGAAAGGAGGACTAAGCTGAAAGTGTAATTCTTAAAAATCAACTTATAAAACTTTTAATGGTAAGTTATTTTAAAGTTTTAAAATATTTTACTTATTTTTTACTTAATCAAAAAAATATTTTGCATCAAGATAAATTGAGTATATAAGTGCCTAATCTAGACGATTACGTGACTTGGCCAAATATGGACATAGCATTATTTATAATCTATGGAATTGGTTGATAAACAAGATTAATAGTGAGGGGATTAATAATCTATGAGATTAATGTAGGATTGATTACCCAACTAGATTAGTGAAATATATAATTCCCTCTTGTCCATATTTATTTTGCAATAGATATGAAAATATATAATCGTAATTATATGTATGTGTGTGTTATTTGTTATAGGATTAAAAAATCGATCAATTTTGTTGGATAGAATAACTATTAGAATCTAATCCGAATAATAAAATTTGTAACCAAATAATAGAATGTGATTTTCATAGAGTAATAATTTCAATCTTATGTTATAAACCATTAAAATCAAACAAGCCCGATAGGTAGAGATCATCCCACTTATTTAACTATTTCGGATAATACGAGGTTTTGGCTTAGTGGCTGTATTCAAATTTTATGAAAATGAGTTTGATACTTTTCAATTATTTGTCTCATTATGAGGGTTGTGATTGTATTGAGCGACTGTTAAGTTATGTGGTTTCTCTATAATGGTTGTTTGGTTCTAGATATGCATCGTCGGACTAAAATTATCCAGTTTAATTTTACATTTATTAAAAATATCCTATCGTTTGACCCCTCAAAAAAACCTATTTTGGATTAATTAGATACTACTGATTAAAACTAGGGCTAATACTGTGCAAAAAATAAAATATTTTATGTAACATATGCCATCTAAAATTTGATTTGATCGAGCACTCACAAAATAAGGCCTCGTTTCAGAACATACTATTTTAGTAATTTTTTTTACTTTTTGGCTAAAATATGAGATAAAAAAATTAGTATGTTTGGAATGATTTTTTGGTTTTTTACGAAAAGATATGTAAAAAATAGAGAGAAAATAGAATTTTTGACTTTTTAATACTAGACTTTTTAATTTTTTTAATAACTTTTGACTTTTAGGCTAAAACAAACAGTTTGCCCAACAATGCATAAATTTCTTGAATTCTGCATTTACTATATGACAAATGAGCAGAAAGGTATACCAGATAAACTCAATTCGAAATCTGTAACAAATAATGAATTCAAGAGTGCAACAGATCAACTCGACCATCTATATAAAAAAGTACATTCTCGTTACTGTGGATGACAATAGGTGGTTTTGGGGCATATACATGCATGAATTCTTCCAAAGGCGAATACTTTTTAAAAGTCAAGGTCTGTTTTGGAACTCACACACAACATCCATGGCTGGACCTTAGCCTCCTTGTCGGATGGCCAAATCTGGGAAAAGCTTTTGTCCAGTCGAGGTTAAAGTAATTTTGTTTGGCTTTCAGTTTTTAAATGCAGTTTTTGAATTTTTATTTTTCTTATTTGTGTCATTAGTTTCTTTTTTATATATAAATATTTTGATCAGCTCTTTTAATTTTTAGATGCATTTAATTTAGATATACTTAAAAAATAATATATTTGTGAAAAAATTACTAAATTTGAAAAACTCAAAATGAATGTAAAAATTCAGTATATTTTTTTGTTATTTATTAATTGTTTTTAGATTTCTTTACAAATATTTTATTTTTTAAGTACATTTACATTAAGTGCATCTTAAAAAAAAAAGTTTCACTAAAATTTGAAAAAATATATATATTAAAGACAATAAAAACACACACGCACACACAAAATACTCAAAAGCAAATAGAGGGAATATGTTTATTTAAATTTTATCAAAAATAATTTACAATTAGAATTTTTGTAGTGAATATTTATAAAAAATAATATGGTACATGTATAAAATTATAAAAAATAATATGGTACATGTATAAAATTATGAACAATAATAGTGAGTGTTTTGATTTGAAATAAAAATTCACAAACAATCATATTATTCTATATAAAAATTTGTTTGTATATCATCACTCTTATTTTATTCACAAAAGAAATATGATTTCAAAATTGCAAAATTTATGTTTATATTTGTGCTCATATCACAATATATATTTATATACGTAGATAACATATTTTTAAGTAGAGTTTCGTGTATACGGAGGTCGACTATGTGGCATGACTTCAAACCAAGGTGCCATGTGACATAACAAGAATGATGGAGGTTATAGCAGAGACTAAACTTGATCAATGTATGAAAAGTCTAATAATACAAAAATCAAATCACAGAATAGGATACAACTCTTTCACATAAGGCAAGTTTTACTTTTATACGTGTCCCGTGTTTATACTTATATGAGAGGATTATGTTTGATTCTGTTATTAATTTTTGTAGTAAAAGAATTTTAATGTATAACTCCCAGTTCGAGTAGTCCCGATGAAGAAGTGGTGCTTGCTAGATAAGTGTATTTTTACTTCAAAAATGAGACATACAAACATATCACATATAACCAAAGTTTTAAAGTAGTAGAGCAATAGTTAGTTCTCCTAGAAATTTTTGCTAGCTTTATCATCAAAGTGGCATTTGATTGACATGCATAACTTCGATTTTGTATTCAAAGATCTCGGCCTATCCATTTTAAGAGTTCAATATCATTTCTCAGTCTTCATAGAAAGCATTTGTCTTAATATTTGTGTCGTCAAAATTTTACTATAAGATGTTTTGGAAATATGATTAAAAGTTGTTTTTAACCTTTTTTTTTTTTTTTTTGATGGCGGGTGGGTGGTGATGGTTGTTGATTTCTTTGTAAGAGAGGAAAGTGAGTTAAAGGTTGAAAATTGACTTTTAGCCCCCTTCCAAAAACACCCCTATATCTCATAATTAAAACCATAACAAAAGTCTTATTATGATCATGACTATAAGGGGAGAAAAAAGTATATGCACCTAAAAGAAAGAAAATCCAATCAATAAATTTTTAGCAAAATATATATACAATTGCCAACATATAATTAGGGGACGAGGATGAACTTTGTCTCATTGCTGAAAAATATTTATTTAAAAATAAATAAAATTAAATACCCAAAATTGACAAAAATCTGAAAAGAAAAATCAATAATAAACAGCCAAATGAAAAACGAGATTTCAAATGCTTTAAAATGGAGTACAGTACAAGCATTCTTGGTGGGTGGTTGATAGACCGACTTTAAAATATACACTACAAAGAACGTACACTTCTGATCTGTGCTCGCTTTGTTTTCACATCTATGGTTTAAAGAGGCCTCTCGTACTGTAGTGTTAGTGTGATATATGCACTAGTAATAGTTTTTTTTTTTTTTTTTTTGAAAAAAAAATACTTTGTGAAGATGTCATAACATCGGTAAGCCTTAACCCCAAGATAATTTTGTATAAATTGTGTACTTAAATAAAATAAATAGATTTATATTGAACAATCATTTTGAATTTCAGAACAAGAACATGTTAGAATTTACAGAAATTCATAATAACATAAAACTAATAGAAGGAAGCAAACCGAAACCTGTGTAATATCACAGTATCCTTAAAACAAATTAGCCGCTTCACTGTAAATGCTGGAGGAACATCGACTTCTGTCTCTCAGGATACGACGGTTTAGATCGAGCTAACGCAGATGCACCTTCTATTAGTTTTGGCAAACTTGATAATGGTTGCACTCTCTTTACTAAGAACCAAAGAATGGACTAGCAAAAGATAGAAAAAAATTTCTTTGGTGAAAAAAATCATCTCCACCTTTTTTATCTCAAAACATCTCTATTTTCCATCAAAAATTTCTCAAAACTCTCCTTTTAAGTTGGAGGGGAAAGACCCTTTTTATACTTGTAGGGAAGAGGCTTAGCCATGAAGGCTACCATAAAACTTAGTATCAATGGCCATCAACTCTAGCCTTTACGGCTAAAGTTACAAGGTGCAAAACTCCCATGTGCATAATGATCATCAACTCTGTCATCAAAAGATAAGAGTTATAAAGGTTGAATAAATAAATATATATATATAATGCTATTTAAATAATCCAATTAGATGAGTCACAAAATGGATACGGATATTGAGTCACAACCCGATCCACACCCAGTCTAAAACATATGCACAAGACAAGCCCAGTCCAGCATAGCACAATATAACCCATGCCCAAAACTAAGTCCAACACATGCACATATATAAGCCTAGGCCAGTCCAGACCAAGACTAAACCTAAGTCCAAGTCCAAATCTAGGCCCAAGCCCAACTTCTATTGACGCTCACTTTATGAGACAATTCTCATTCACAACTCAACGGTTTCAGCCCATCATTTTTATGTTGTAATCTTCTCATTTGAAAGAATACAAAACCACTTAGACCCACTTCAACCGGCGGTTGAATCCCAACTTGCTTGGTTAGGTTTTTCAAAAAATACTTTTTAAAAAATTCTACTTTCTTATTTTTCGTGTTTTTTTTTTTTTTACTATTTTTTTAAGGCCAAGTTTGGCAACTCCAATATAATCTATTTTTTTTTATCTTTTTATCTTTTTTCATCACATCACCTCTTTATTTTTCTGCACATTTTTTCATAAAAAGACAAAAAATACACTTATTTAGGTCATCTCAAACAACCCCTAAATATTTTTTTTTACTTTTTAGATCTAAAAGTAAAAAAAAATTGTGAATAAAACTTTTTTAAAATTCACTAATTACCAAAAATACAAAAAAAATACAAGAATTCAGTACATTTTTTGCATTTTTATGTATTTTTAAATGTTTTAAAATATTTTTTCATAAATTTTTTACTTTTTAGATACATCTAAGTAAGGTGCATCTAAAAAAGTAAAAAAAAAATATTTAAAATTTTAAAAATATTCACTAAAAATAAAAAAATACGAAAACTAAAAAACTCTGTTTTTAAAAAACATAATCCAAAAAATTCAAACCAAGCGCACTGATTATTTTCTAACAGATAACCGATTGACGGCCATATTTAACTCAACTTATAAGAAGGACCCACCGCCGAGGTAAGCGCTAGTTACAGTTTGTGAGTACGAATCTCTTGCCATTTTATTAACATTTGTAAAAGAAAAAGTCTACTAATCTAGATTTATTTATCCAAAATTTTCTAAGTAGATAATTGTGTGATGGAGATTAATTTGTATAATGTGAGATCTATGTAAAATGTGGTGAAAATTAATTTTTAAATAATTTCTAAATTGATAACAGTAAATTTGTAATATTACACTTAGAAAAAACATATATTATTTTCTAAGCTCACGGACATTTTTACCATTCAATAATATCACTAATGCTCGCTAAAGCCAAAAAAAAAAAAAAAAAAAAACTATTATAAGATTTAAAGATGGTTGCTGTATGTTACTTTTTTTGCCCACCTTATATCATTGGTTACCCGATGTTACATTATATTATAAAATTATTTTTTTAATGATTATTTTTAAACAAAGAATCAATCGTAATTATCTACATAGGTGTTGATGCAAAGGGGTGACAAATTAAAAAAAAAAAAATGGTACTGATAAATAGCATCTCCAATTAAAATAGAGTTACGTATACAAAACTTTTAAAAAAATAGAGTGTGAATATGCAAATAGATACATAACTTTTATATATAATGATATGACTCAATATGCACGTTTACTTTAAAACAAAACATTAATAAAGATGAATTTATTTATTAAGTGTCATTATCACATCATTTTATAATTTTCTTTTTTCTTTTTTCTTTGTTTTGTTTTGTTTGTTTGTTTGTTTGTTTTTTTTTTTTTTGGTTGTAAATTTTATAAAAACAACTTGCCTCTCGTTCCACTTTTGGACCGAAGGAAGTAGTTTCGATAGTACGCAGGGATAAAAATTAACTCATGTGAAGTGGGCCCATCTAATGTCTACATAAAAATAGAATTAAGGTAATACAATAATACCTTGCAAGTTGTTCTGACATACATGTACCAGATAAGGTTTGGGTCATACAAGTGGCTTATTTTCATTAGACCAAATGGTTGACAAGTTTGCCTATATAAAAGGATATATTCTTCAACTCCTAGAGGAGGTATGCCAAAACCATTATATATTTACTTATTCAATTTCATTTAGAAATATATGTTATCTAACTTGATTATCATAGTGTCCTCTAGCTGACAAACGTTAGTCGAGAGGCACTAGTTATTTGTTCTTTTTGCAGATTCAAAGCGGTGTGACTCATTTCTTCGTTGATCTCTCGATTAATATATGTGAGACAATTTCTGTCTCCACAAATAGTTATGGGTCCACTTTGGGTCTATCTTAATAATTTGAATCGTTCAAATTATAAAGCTCATTTTGTAGATTATTCATGTAAAAAATCAAGTCGGTCAAATATCAAAAGCTACATGATTGTTTGTGATTATTAGCGGTATTAAATTTTGAAATAATGCTCTATTCTTTTTTGTTTGTATTGTGTTAAAATGTTCGAAAATTACTTATTTTAATTTCTTTTAAATAAATTTTTTATGCTACAAGATGGAAATGGAGATATCATTTCAAAATAATTTCTTTATTTACTTTCAGTACAATGGAACAGTTTGAATTTGAAATAACCCAGCTAAAGTGGTTTGGTTTGGTTTGATTACAATGCATAATGGGTCCTGTGTTGGGTTCAAAAACTTGGAACAAATTAACCTATGGGCGCTGCTCCGGACTCCAGTACGGCAGCACTCCCAGCACCCTCCCACCCCACCTCCACGTGGGAGGCTGCCAATAGAAAAGACAAAGAAAAAAATAAAAATAAAAATAATTTTTGACCAATCAAAATAGCCTCAGCACCCTTAGGTCATGTTTGTTTAGGTGGACATGAGCTTGGAATTGGACTAATAGTCTAATAAAATTATTAATCCGATATTTGGTTAAATAATTGAAGTACGGACTAATTATTTTAAACTTGACTATTAGTTAAGATAAGATACATAATCCAATAGATTCGTAATCCTAAGAATATTAGTCATGAAAATGCTAATCTAGTCCATCCAAACAAACATGGCCTTACTGGGGTCTTATGCATTTTCCTTAACCTATGCATGGCCCTAGCGGTGACTGGTAATCACTCCTACTAGAGATATTATTGGAGGCAAGGCAAGGCAGTCGTTCAAACTTTCGCAACTCAGGGAAGTGGGTACTTGACACGTAGACAATTTTTCCACAAAAGTCCTAAAATTTCAACATTTGGAGGAGTGGTTTATAAACTGATTTATTGATTTATTAATTTATTTAAATTATATTTATTTTATATTTTTTTATAATAAATTAAAAAATTAATTTATAAGTCACTTTTCAAAATAATTCTTAATATCACAATTAACTTCAACGCCTCTCAGTAAAGGAAATTTTTATTGTAAAAAAAAATCGATGTCATATTTAAGTTTTGTTTAGTGAAAGAAGTTAGAACTGAAAAAGTATAAAAGATAAAATAAATTAAATAAATTAATAAAATAAAATATTATATTCAAATTATAATTATTTTAATTTTTCTTTTATAAAAAATTAAAAAAGCAAACAAAAATCAATCTAAAAAAACTCTAGCCAAACAAAAACTTAGTCACGTGGGATTGCAAGAAACGGAGTGAAATTATTCGTTTATTCACTTGATGCTCATTGGTTAATTTTGGTGTTATGATACCACTTCATTGAGCAACTAATAAAAAAGTTTGTATTGAACAAATGAGCAATATTACATCTTATTAACAATCTTATTAAGACATACATATTCAAATATTATTAAATATTTAAATATTATTAATTTTTTTAACAAACAATCACATTGAGCCTCCTATATTCTTAATAGGATTTTTAGGTCTATTTTAGGAAATCAACTAAAAGTAAATTTTTTTGATTTTTTTGAATCACATTACTTCTTTATTTTTTTTGCACGTTTTTAATAAAAAGAAATCAAAAAATTAACTTTTAACTTACTTTTCAAAATAAACTCTAGTAAGATTGTTAGTATATATAGAATTATTCTAAACAAATTTTCTCTTGTAAAATCACCTCCTACATGGATTTTTTAAAAAAGATAAGTTTTATTATATCACTCAAATCTATTATTAAATTTGAATTTGGTAAAAAATCGCTCATTTTCCTACTCCAACGGTTTCATCAAATAGGTATTAAATTCAGGATTTTATTTTTCTTTTATCAAACTGAGGACCAATGTATCTTTCGTCAAATCACTTTATAGCCGTTTGATTTCACCACCGGATATCCCCCTAGATGACCAACTCAAGGTAAAAATTTGTGAAAAAATTACACAGACCGATTGACCCCTTGGTCTTTTGTCCGATTGACCCCTCGGATGACCATCTCAAGGCAAAAATTTGTGAAAAATTTATATTAACCAATCGACCTATCGGACATCTACCTGATCGCCCACCTAATCAACCGATATTCTGATGAAGCTTTAAAAATCTCCATTAAAGCATTTGATATAAAAACTTTACTCTAATTTGATGAAAATTTTGATGCAGCGTTAGTGATGTTCTAAGGCGGTCGGTTGAGAACATATTTTTTTGTTTTTTATGTTATTTTTAATGATTTTTTATTTTTTATAAAAAAAAATATGTAAAAAAATAGAGTGAATAATAAATATTTTTTATTTGTTGACTTTTTAAGTATTAGACTATTTTTTTGGACTGTCAAACTGAGCCCCAAGCATATTGAAAAAACAAAAAAAAAAGATCATGGTACAGACTACAGAGCGAGCCATTTCCATCTATCTAGAATGCCCAACTGAAGATAATCATGACTCTTCATAAAATAAGATAAAATGTATTAATTAATAATAAAAAAAACGTTGGGGTAATTAAAAAAAAAAAAAAACTTCAAAATTTGACGTGTATAACAAAATAAATTATTTGATTTGTTTTAATAAATTATAACAAAATAAATTTGATATGTATAACAAAAACTTCAAAATTAGTTTTATCAATTTAAATTTAAATTTTTTGATTTTTTTTAATATGAATTATTTACCGAATTCAAGTGTATATAAAATATCTAAAATACTATTTTTTTTATTGAGTTTAATGACTAAAATATTATTTTTTTTGTCGATTTTACTTAGAGAAAATAGACAAATAGTTTAGATTAAAACAAGTTAAAAGATTAAAATTTAAAGGGTAAATTACAAATACACCTCCTGATATTTGATTAAAATACGAATCACCTCTGTGATTTTGAAAATTATATTTCACCCTCTGAGGTTTCTAATTTCATAACAAATCGCTCATTTTATTAGTACATCATCAAGTCAATTAACAATTTTTAATGATATTAAAAATATGTTTCAATTAATAATTTATATAATTTTATTATTGTATATGAGAGCAATTATGAATTTCATTTTTCTAGTAATTCTGTTAAATAAAAAATACTAATAAGGAGGTATTTGTAATTTTTCAAATCACAAGAGGCAATCTACACTTTAAGCAAACCTCAGAAATGTATATGTAATTTACCCAAGTTTAAATTGATAAAATAAAAAATATAAATTTTATTTTATTAATCCTAAGAAATTTTTCTTAGGAAAAGGCTTATCCCAATAGACTGTACTATGTTGTTGGGTCTATGGAGCCTACTACAAGTTTCATTTCGATAATTCGAACTATTAGATATGTAGAGCTCGTTAAATACTTTATCACTGTAAAAAATCACATTAATTAGATATTGATAGCCTTTTGATCTTATATTTTTGTCAATGATAAATATGATTTTAAAAGTAAATTATTAACAAAAATGTGTTCCGATCAAGGAGATATCGATATCCAAATAATGTGATTTTTTCGTCATAATGAAATGCTCGATAAATTTTACACATTGAACAATTCAAATTATCGAAATGAGACTTGAAATAGGCCTCATCGGCCTAATAGAACGATCCACTAGATTGGAGAGAACCTTTTTCTATTTTTTTTTTATAACTACCCCAAAAATGTTAAATTAAAAATAAATAATAATCCAATAATATAAAAATTAGAAATTCTAATATACACCTCTTTCAAAAGAGTGTATCATATGCAATCTTAGTTATGTTTTTTTTTTTTTTTCTTTAGTTAGGACCAAGGTTTTGAAAAGCGGTTGCAGTTGCCGTAACGGTAGCGGTGGCACGGTTGCGGTTGCGGGTTGTAAAGGCCGTAGCATAACGGTTGCGGTAACTGGAATCGTGAATTTTTTTATTTTTAGCACAATTTTAAAAAAACTTACCGATACACATATTTTTTTTCCATGATCATATTTATTGGGTTTAAAATAAATATTGATCAATTTTTGTAAATTTTTAAGTATGATCTAATATATTTTATATTTTTAAACCACTATAAACTGAGTTTTTTACATTTTATTTTAATAATTAATGACTTTATATTATACAAAAAATTATCACTAACTATTATATATAAAATAAACAATGACAAAAGTAAGAGAATAAATAAGAGCCTAAATATATATATATATATATACATATTTTAACTAAGCCAAATAGATAATGACCACATTTATTATTATTATTATTATTATTATTATTATTATTATCAAACAATATATAGATAGACACACATAAACAAACAAAATGGTTGAGTGATAGCAACTGAATAGAATAGCATAGGTCTGACAGTTTCAACAAATCAATAACATGTTCTTCATCTTCCCTCTTCTCTCTCTATCTCTTGCTCCTCCATCTTCTCTCTTTATCTTCAATTTTCTCTCTATCTCTCTTCTACCATTTTCAGCAACAGTTCGGAATCGTTACGTAACGGTACGTAACCGGCCGTTACGACCGCTACGACAGCCGCTACAGCCGACACACTTGTGAATCTCAATCAAACTGCAAAAGCAGCCGTAACGGGTTGCGGCCGCTTTTTAAAACCTTGGTTAGGATTATATATTTTTTTTGTTATGATTTATGAGTTTTTTAATTATGTCTCATATTTATAAACTTTATAATTATAGAAGAAAATGATATAATTTCATACTTTATAAGTTATAACTAAAATATAAATAAATAAAAAAAAGTCACCAAACACAAAAAAATAAAAAATAAAAATCATAACCAATATCTCAAAATAATATCATAACTAAAGAAAAAAAAAATAACATAGCTAAAAATACATATGATATTGGTTGTGTATAATAGAATTTTCTTAGGATATATCCAACTGTTCATCTTTTTTTTTTTTTTTTTTTCTCAATCAAATTTGATTGAGAAATTGAGTAAAAATTTCATTTGATATCAAGTGTTTTTAACGGAGGTTTTTAAAACTTGATAAGAACACTGGTTGACCGGATAGATGTTCGGTCGGTAGACATTCTAGTGTCATATTTTTACAAATTTTTGTTTTGAGATGGTCATTTGGAAGATATCTAATGGTGAAAATCCAACGGTTATGCACAATAATTTGATGAAAGATACATTTATTCTCAATTTGATAAAAATTTTGAAAATTTCTAAATTTGATGAAAGATTTAATGCTAAGTTAAAGCAGTAAAAAGTAATTTTTTTTTATCAAATTTAAATTTAATAATTATTTAGGTAGCGTTTGGTAACGTTTACGTTTTTTGTTTATATTTACAAAAATTTTATAATTTGATTTTTGTTTATTTTTAGAAAAACATAAATTACAAATGCGTTTGCTTTGAACAAAATGTTTAAAAAAATTTAAAAACGTAAACTAAAAAATATGTTTGTTCAGTCCTAAAATATTTATATTTATTTTTATTATTTATGACAATGAGATCACACACATTATAATTGAAAAAAATTAATTAAAAAATATTTGAACAAAAATTAATTGAAAAAAAAAATTGAAAATAAATTATTTGAAAAAAAAATTAATTAAAAAAATTAAAAACTAAAAACGTAAACTCGTTTTTTGAATTTACATTTTTTTCTTCAAATTTATAAACTGAGACAACTATTTATAAATTAAAAAAATTATTAAACAAGTTTTATAACAATTTTTAAAATTTTTATAAACATAAACTGAAAACTAAGAGGTTACCAAAGATATCCTAGCAAATAAGAGCCCTGCTAAATATCCCCTGTGGGGTCGCATTCCCAGTGAAATGGCGCGCCCCTATTGGCTGACAACAAAAAAAAAAAAATTCGCCCAATCACGGACCTCCACCTCACTGGGGATATAAAACATTTTTGAGTAAATAATTAGAGATGGTCTTATTTATATATATATTTTTCGCAAACGAGAGGATAAAACCGAGCCAATTGTCTGGCCTACCCTCCACCCTCTCCACATACTCCACTTCCTCGGCCCCTTTAAAATGGCAGAAAGCGGGAGTTACATTCCAGATAAAGCAAAACGCTTTCACACTCCCTCCCCCACACATAAGTCACCATGTCCAGAAGTCCATATTTGAGCCAATCTCACATTAAAATTGTGAGATATAATATAGATAGAGAAGAGAGTGTGTGTATGTATTAAATACACACGACAAACCTCACCGGGAAGTGACGACACTCGCCAGAAAATGACGACAGGTATTTTACACGACCACAATCTCGAGAAACACATAGAGAAGCAGATGGGTTGTATGGCCGGTTTTTTCCAGCTCTTCGATCGCCACCAGATTCTCACCGGCAAAAGGCTTTACTCCACCAAACGCCTCACTACCTCTACGGTGATATTCTCATTTCGATTTCTTTTGTTTTTCTGTTGTTGATTTCTTGGTTACTTCTGTTATCTGATTTATCTGATTCGATTGATTGGGGTTTCAGGCGGTTATTTCCACGCCAGAGTCGGTGAAATCCGTCGGATCTCCAGCGGTTTCGAGAGAATTGGAGAAACCGCATCAGACGAGAGCAATGACCTCGCCTAGTCCAGACCGTTTGAAATCTTCTTCTCCGGCGCCGGAGGTACAGGCGAAATTGCCGCTCCCAAGGAGGGGACGAGGTCTTCGTGGAAGTTCCGCAAAGAAGCTCCGAGGCTTTCTCTGGACAGCAGAGCAACGACTGATGCCACGGGAAGTCTTTACCCGAAGGAGATCCGAACGAACGCAGCCATTCTAACGGCGAATGGATGCGAGAACTCCGTTGATGGTGATGACAAGCGTCGATCTCCGAGTGTTATTGCGAGGCTCATGGGACTGGAACAATTGCCGCATTCAAGTCCAGAGCCTATGAAGAAGGCCGAGCTTCGAAGATCTGCGTCTGAATCGAGAGTTTCGAGGGATCTGTTTCATCATCGAATCGTTGACAGTAACAATTTCAAGCCAAAACAACAGAACCAATCGCATTTTGTTGGGAATAACATATCGAGCAATGTGATACGGGACAATGCCGCGATAGGAAGCAAAACCTCGTTGAATGTTAGACCAGCAGATCCAATGACATTTTCTTCAAGAAATGCGAATTCTGAATCGGAAAACCATTTCTACAGAAGCGTATGTGCATCATCGCAATGGAAATCGCCTCAACAGCGGAAGAGTTTCTTCGATTCAGAGGACTTCTTCCCCGAGCCAAAGCAGTCGGTATCAATGTACGGAGAGATTGAGAAGAGACTGAAGATGAGAGGCATCGACGAGCCATCCAAGGATCTCGAGACCTTGAGGCAAATCCTCGAGGCTCTGCAACTCAAAGGACTTCTACATTCGCAGAAGCCTTCACACCAAATCAACCACAGAAACTTCGTCCACAACCGGAGTTTCTCTTCAGATGAATCTCCAATCGTCGTCATGAAATCCTCAAGATCATCAGTTTCGCCAATCAACCGAAGATCCGGGAACGATTCACCTCCGCCAGGTTTCACAAACAGAGCCGGTGTTCGCCGGAGTCTCAGCTTCGCCGGCGAATACTCGAGTCCACGAAGTGAATCGCCGGAAATAAACCGAAATCTGCGAAACCAAGCCAGACTTAGAAATTCGAGCTCGCCGACTTGTAATGCGAAGAGTCCGAGTTCACCGGCTAGAAGAAGACCGATGAACGTAGAGACGCCGAGGAAGGCGGCCGAGTCGATGGAGCAGCAGCAGCAGCGGCAAAGAGTTTCTCCGGTACATTCCCCGAAGAGGATTGGATCAGATCAAACGAACACAAATCGATCACCAAGGAACAGAAAACCAACGGCGGAGATTGATCCAAAGAAGAAGATCGCCATTGTTATAGAGGATGAATCAACATCTATCTCCGAAAGCAGTGCCAGTACATCTTCCCAAACTGATACAGAGGTACATGCATTAAACTGTGTTTAATTTTAATTAATTAACTTCAATTATCACTTAATTTTGATTAATTGTTTCTAATTAGTTTGATTAATAATTTTGTGGGGGTTGAAGAGATCGAAGATGGAAGGAGGGAGGAGTCTGTTGGAGAGGTGTGACAAGCTGCTACACAGCATAGCGGAGATGACGAGTGGGACTGAGTTGCAACCGAGTCCAGTGTCGGTACTCGACTCGTCGTTCTACAAGGACGAGTCGTCCTCTCCATCCCCTGTCATGAAACGCAACATTGATTTCAAAGGTACGCAAGTCTCTCACAATTTGCTAGGAATTAATTATCCAACGATTTTATTTAATACTGTAGTCAGATGACGTCTTCATTGCGATGTCGTGGTTTGACTCGGAGGGCCGAACCTAGTCGTCGTCGGTTGTTCGTTTGGTTATGCTTTAGTCAACCTACTCATTAACTGAAGTTTGTTTGTTTATTTTATTTTTTATTTTTATTTTTTTAAATTTTATACATGGTACTCATTAACTGAAATTTAACTGTAACTGAGCTGCAACCTCCTCTTCTGAAAATTTTACCCATAGCCAAAATGATAACCTGATTTTTGAAAATTTTACCCATAGTCAAAATGATAACTGATTGTAAAGTTTGTAAACGAATCGAGTTGAGTCAAGTTTTATTGAATACGAACTCTGCTCATTTATTTATCGAACTCGTTTATTGAGTTTAAGTTCAACTCGATAACTAATTGGGTTAGAGATTCGTTAATATTAATAAAAGTTGAATTCGGTTCAGCTTGACTCGATAAGAATTTTATTGTTATTATTTAATATATAAATAATATATTTATACTTATATTATTTGATATATAAAAAATATATTTATTATGCAATTTAAATAAAAATACGAGTTCGTTTAGTAAACGAGTCGAATCGAGTCAATTCGCAAATAATTCAGTTCGTTTGCAACTTTACTGTGTGATAGCTAGCTCTAGTTGAAAAAGAAAAATAGTTAAAACTTTCAAGACATTCCTCTTAAATTTATTTCAATGAGGATATTTACATGAAAGTTTTTTTTAAATTTAAGAAAGATTTTAGGGTATCTACCATTAATGATTGAAAATTAGAGAGGGCTATGTTAAAAAGAAAAAGAAAAAATAGTAAGAGTGACTCCTTGTTCTACTCTAAACAGAAGTGTCTTTCTTTTTTTAGGTGGGGTGGCAGGTGGGGTGGCAATTTTTCTAGACGTATTTGGGGTCGCTTTTGTGTAATAGAAGGGCGTTATTTTTTCTTTTTGTTTACACATTGTTTTTTAATGTATAAATAAAAATAAAAAAACAAAAAGAAAAGAAAAGAAACAAATTTTAAATCATAAAAGCTACGCCATTTTGATGCATGGGAGGGATGGATTCTCATAACCAATTAACATCGTGTTTGAAGAAATTTATGAACTTTTAGTTTTAGTTTGGGAAGTGGGTTGATTTTTTGGTTATTTTAGCCTGAGTTAAAAAGTTTGATTTGGGAAGGATTTTTTGACTTTTTGACTTTTTTTATGAGAGAAGAATATAATGATTATGAGTTGGATGTGATGTTTTGTTGGTTGTGATTAAAATAGTCTATTTTGTCTTTTGTAGCTAAAATAGCCAAAAAAAACCTATAAACCTTCTTCCCAAACGGCGCCTTACTATCTTTGTTTTTTCCCTTTACATTGTTTAGAGAATTTTTTTTGGGGGGGTACTGCAGTTATGATTGAGATCACTAAACAACCAATCACTAACAGCTCTAATGAACTGAAAAATGTAAAATAAATAAATAACAATAGAGACAATCATCACATCAAGGGGGGATCATCTCATTAGTGCTCTCCATAGTGGTTTCTTTTTAGTGCTCCTAAGCATTAATATTTTTTTTTGTTAACAAATGTACTTTGAAAAAAGAAAAAAGAAAGAAACTCAAAATACAACTACAAAAGATTATCAAAGATAGAGTTAATTATATTAATTCAGACTCTGTTAATGGATTGGCTATATGTTCACTTAAATGAAATAAATTTATTCTAAAATATTACTACTAAATGTAAATTATAAATGTTGTTTTTTTCTCTAGCTAATAGTGACCACTGGCCAGCCTTGAGTTGAATGTCAGTGTGTTTGGTTTGAGTTTTTTGAAGTAAGTTTTTTGAAAACTGAGTTTTTTGGTTTTCGTATTTTTTTGTTTTTATATTTTTAAAATTTTAAATATTTTTTTTACTTTTTTAGATGCATCTTACTTAGATGTATATAAAAAGTAAAAAAAAAAAATTGTGAAAAAATATTTTTAAAAATTAATAAATACATAAAAATATAAAAAAATGTACTGAATTCTAGTATTTTTTTTTTTGTGTTTTTGGTATTTAATGAATTTTTAAAAGGTTTTTTTCAAAAAAATTTTACTTTTTAGGTATATTTATGTTAGGTATGTCTAAAAATTAAAAAAATTGCTCAAAATATTAAAAAAATTCAATAAAAACAAAAAAATACAAAAAATAAGAAAGTAAAATTTTCTAAAAAGTATTTTTGAAAAATGATAACTAAGCCTGACATGAAACAAAAAGCATTATTATAGTTTATTTGGTGCTGTTAATAACAACAATTATTATCAGGGCACATGCAAGCCATGTTCCCATCCCGTCATCAACTAGTATGTATATTTGCTTAGAACTAATCAACCAATTTCTTAAAAAAAAAAATAGTTTTGTCTTGAAAAGAAAAATTATATAGCCAATGGATTGGCTATATGTTCTCTTCTTGTGTATGTTGTAAATTGCTACTAACTAAAATAAAGGGTCACAATATGAACTATAGCATGGTTTTTTAATGGGATTATTACAATTAAGGTAAATATATATATATTATTTACCAGCTAGTTCATTAAACAAAAAAAAATAATAAAATAAAAATCTTGTAAAGTCTATGCATAAGAATTTATTTATGAAGGCAAAATTATGGACTTGCTAAGAATTTGTCAATTTTAGCATTAATTACTAGGAGAATGAAATATTTTGATCGAGTACAAATAGTGATATCTGTTCCTATGTAATCAGATGAACTAGGAGAATTTGAAGAAGATATCTGGAGTCCTGTGATCTCGCCCATTCAATCAAAATGCGAAGACAAATCAGATGACTGTAATTTCGTCTACATTTCAGACATCCTTCGAGCTTCCAATTACCTCCCTGAAGACTACGATATATTCCAATTGTTAGAGAAGCAACAGTATCTCAAAGGGAACAATACCTCTAGAGTCTCCAGCCTCGAAAGAAAGCTAATCTTTGACACTGTCTCTGAAATTCTCGACAGGGATAGAGAAATGCCTCCGTGGAAGGTCTTATCATGGTCAAATTCTAGTATCGGAAAGCCTCCATTGCATCAAATTTGGTCAGAATTTCAGAGAATTCGAGAACGTGACACTGCAGAGGACTTGTTTGATATTGTTTGCGGTGTGCTACGAAAGGACTTGGCAGGAGATGCAATCAGCGGGTGGGGAGATTGTCCGGTGGAGATGTCGGAGGCAACGTTGGACATTGAACGGATGATATTCAAAGATTTGGTTGGCGAAACAATTGGAGATCTAGTGGCATTTGCCGGGAATAGTAAATCCTCAGCGTATTGTAGGAAATTGGTTTTCTGATGCAAAGGGCATAGGGAAGCCTTAGTTTTTGTTTTTAATGTTTTCTGTGTGTCTCATTTGCACTTGGGTTTTAAGTTATATTTTTATTTTTTCCATTTTCTTTATGTTTATTTTTTTTAAATTTGGAAATCTGGTATTTCGTTGGGGTTTTTAACCCTGGAAACCAAGAAAATCTAACTGGCAGCTTTTGCAAAACCTGTAAAAAGTGGGATTGAAAATATCAAAAAAGTGCATGCGTGAGCTTTCAAGCTTAAATCACTCTTTCTCAATATAGCATAATGTTTCATTAGTAATTAGAGGCAATTTGGGAGCTTGTTAAAAAAAAGTAGTTTTTTTGACTTTTTAGTTTTTTAACACAAAAAAAGGTACCAAAAAACCAAAAAAATCAAAAATTAATTTTTTACCAATTTCTCAAAACACCACTTAATGTATCAATCTAATTATGGTGAAATTTATTATATCAATATTGTGCTCATAAATATGACATTACAGCTTTCTCTAATTGAACTATTTTGCATGGAAAAAAAAATTTTGTTTGGAAAATAGGGCATGTTTGGTAAGTTCGAGATATTTTGTTTTTACAATAGTATGTTTATGGAAAAATTGAGTGAGATCTGTTTTTAATTGTATAGGATCATCTAAGAATTATTTTTTATTTTTTATGTTTTAAATATAATAATTATGTATTTCCATAACTAAAAAATGTACAAACCACCACTTGGTAAGTCTGATCTATTAGTTAAATTTTTCAATATTATCATTACAAATTTAATTTTATAAAAAAAAATGCGAACGTGTTATTTCGAAATGAGGGACATATGATTACAATGTTTTTTAAGGAGAGACTTTAAGAGCAAGTTTAATTCGTGTGGATTATGTCTAAAAAAATGATGTGAAATGATTTCGGAGAGGGGCCTATTGTGGGAGTCCCCAAATTTAATCTACAGGGGCGTAGTAGCGGTCCATTTCATTTGCAAATTTAGAGGTCATTTTGGGATTTTTCTTTAAGTATTTTATTTACTTGTTTTCAATAAAATTAATTTAGTTTTTTAAAATTTACTCCACTAGATGAACCAATTTGTTTTAAAAAAATTTAAAAACTTTCACTATTAACAAAGGAAGGAAGAAACAGTTGATTTTTTTTATTTTTTATTTTTTAACTTTTCTTATTTTTAATGTTTTTTTTTTAATCCCTTTATACTACACTAACTGGGGGAAAATTGACATAAATTAAAAAAAATATTATTAAAACAAAAAAATTATAAAAAAAAAAATTTGACTATTTTAATTGGAGGCCAAATGAAACCATAGTGAAAGTTCAAGGGGAAAAAGAAGCGAATTGAAATTGAAATTGTCTTAAAATTTTTGTTGTGACAATTCAAATAAGGTAAAGCATGAGAAAAATAAGAGACACATTAGTGCTTCTTGCTCTGAAAGTCTTGGTCTTAGGAGAGATTTTCGGGTGTAAAAGGTGAGTCACTCTAGTCTCTTCTATGCCGGTTACATAAAATATATGACATCATTTATGTTGTGTTTTTTATTAATGAAAAATTATAATATATGTTAAGCAAGTCAGTTTATATTCTAACTAGCTAATAAAGTATACTAACGTGGTTCTACCTATAAAGATTTTTGATACATCATTATTTAAAAATACTATTTTATCGACGTATGCTACAAGATATTTTAGGACTATTCATTAATTATCACAATTAAGAGAGGCAACAAGACATGGTGGGTTGAGTTGGGCTTGTAATATTCCATTCTCAACCCTTACCATATCAAAGCGGGAACATCCTTCCTTTGTCTATTGTTAATTCTTAATCATTGAGATTCATGAGCAATTTGGATTTTTAGGGGACCCTAACTTTTTCTCCTCTTAAACAAATCAAAATGATTGAGCTTTTTCTATTTGGAATTACGTTAAGTCTAATTTCTATTATTTTTGCATATTTACAATGTAAACGCAATAATCAATTGAACCTTTAGTAAATCAACAATTTTCTTTTCACTTTTTTCTTTTTTAAATCCAAATCATGGAGAGCAGAATAAGGTTGGAAATGATTAATTTTATAACTCTAAAAATGACTATACTTACAAATTTATGTCAAAAAAAGAGTTTGTAATAAGTATACAAAAATGAATTCTTAGCCTTTGTTTGGGATGTGGGTTGACTTTTTGACTATTTCAGCCTAGAGCTAAAAAGTGTTGTTTGGAATAGGTTTTTTTGTTTTTTTGACTTTTATGAAAGAAAAAATAAAATGATTATAGTTTAGATGTAACATTTTATCCTATTTAATTAAAATAGCCAATTTTATTTTATATAGCTATTTTAGTCCAAATAAGGGTGCCAAACATAATCTTAATAGCTTTATTTTGAATCTTCTATTCATTACTTCCAAAAACTTGTCCATTACGTGGCCTTCTATCTAGTATTTGGCCACTCACTCCCAACAAAACAACTAAAATTTCACTTGCATGATAATATTGTGAGTCATTTGGATCTTAACTCTGTCTAAGTGGTTGTTTGGAGTATTCTAAATAAGTACACTTTTTGTATTAAAAAATTATATAAATTAGTGTGTATGGGAAAATTAGGATTGGAAGTTGTGTAGCCGTAATTTTTGACTTTTGGTGAATAGTGATAACTTTTTAACTTTTTGAGTAACTTTTTAACAACTTGCCTTTATGGAAAAATTGAGTGAGATCTGTTTTTAATTGTATAGGATCATCTAAGAATTATTTTTTATTTTTTATGTTTTAAATATAATAATTATGTGTTTCCATAACTAAAAAATGTACAAACCACCACTTGGTAAGTCTGATCTATTAGTTAAATTTTTCAATATTATCATTACAAATTTAATTTTATAAAAAAATAATGCGAACGTGTTATTTCAAAATGAGGGACATATATGATTACAATGTTTTTTAAGGAGAGACTTTAAGAGCAAGTTTAATTCGTGTGGGTTATGTCTAAAAAAATGATGTGAAATGGTTTATTTTTGTGTTCCTGTAATCATTTTTGGAAAAGTTTCAATACACCGATGTGTTTCTATGACCTATTTTTCTTCCTAATTGGTTGCAAATATGACAGGATTCTTTGGAAGATGGAGGTGAAAAAATTGAGTCAAAGAAACACAAGAAGAAG
>NW_021025870.1:593717-644388 GCF_004153795.1 Camellia sinensis
AAGAGTAAATTACAAAATACACCTCCTGATATGGATTAAAATACGATACCTCTGTGATTGTTGAAAATTTATTCACCCATCCTCTGGAGATTTCTAATTCATAACAACAAATCAGCTCATTTTATTAGTCTCATCAAGTCACATTAACAATTTTTAATGATAATTAAAAATATGTCTTCAATTAATAATTTTAATATAATTTTTATTAATTGTATATTGAGAGCAATTATGAATTTTTAATTCTTAGTAATTTCTGTTAAATAAAAAATACTATAGGAGGTATGTAATTTTTCAAATCACAAGGTCAACTACACTTAAACAAACCTCAGAGTGTATATAGTATTTAACCCAGTTTAATTTGATAAATTAAAAAATTATATTTTTTATTAATCCTAAGAAATTTTTTCTGGAAAAGGCTTATTCCCCATATAGACTGTAACTATGTTGTGGGTCTAATGGAGCCTACTAACAAGTTCATTTCGAATAATCCACTATAATAGATATGTAGAGCTGTTAAATACTTTTATCCCTGTAAAAATCACACTTAATTGATATTGATACTTATCGACTATATTTTGGTCAATTGATAAATATGATTTTAAAAAGTAAATTGATTAACAAAAATGTGTGCGATCAAGGAAGATATCCGATATCCAAATATATGTGAATTTTTCGTCCATAATGAAATGCCTGATTAAATTTTACACATTAAAACAATTCAATCATTAATCGCAAATGAGACTTGAAAATAGGCCTCATCGGCCTAATAGACGCATCCACTTAATTGGAGAACCTTTTTCTATTTTTTTTTATAACTACCAAAAATGTTAAATTAAAAATAAATATAATACCAATAATATAAATTAAAATTCTAATATAACACCTCTTTCAATAAGAGTGTATCATATGCAATCTTAGTTATGTGTTTTTTTTTTTTTTTCTTAGTTAGAGGACCAAGGTTTTGAAAAGCGGTGAGTTTGCCGTAACGGTAGCGGTGGCCACGGTTGCGAGTGCGGGTTTGTAAAGGCGTAGCATACGGTTGCGGTAACTGGAATCGTGAATTTTTTTTTTTAGCACCAAGTTTTAAAAAACTTACCGATACCACATGATTTTTTTTCCATATCATATTATGGCGTTAAATAAATATTGATCAATTTTTGTAAATTTTTAAAGGTTCGTATATATTTTATATTTTTAAACCACTATTAACTGAGTTTTCATTTATTTTAATAATTAATGACTTTATATTATTTACAAAATATCACTTAACTATTATATATGAAAATAAACAATGACAAAAGTAAGAGAAAAATAAGCATTTTATATATTATATATATACATATTTAACTAAGCCAAATAGATAATGAACCACATTTATTATTATTATTTATTATTATTATTATTATTATTATTATTATTATTATTATGTATTCACAAACAACATATATAAATAGACACACATAAACAACAAAATGGTGAGTGAGTAGCAACTGAATAGAAATAGCTTAGGTCTGACAGTTTCAAAAAATCAATAACATGTTCTTCATCTTCCCTCTCTCTCTCTATCTCTTGCCCTCCATCTCTCTCTTTATCTTCAATTTTCTCTCTATCCCTCTTTCTACCATTATTCAGCAACAGTTCGGAATCGTAACGTAACGGGTACGTAACCGGCCGTTACGACCGCTACGACAGCCGCTACAGCGACACACTTGTGAACTCAATCAATGCAAAAGCAGCCGTTTTAACGGGTTGCGCCCGCTTTTTTAAAAAACTTGGTTGGATTATATATTTTTTTTGTTATGATTATGAGTTTTTTTATTTGTTCATTTTATAAAACTTTTAATATATAGAAGAAATGATATAATTTCCATACTTTTATAAGTTATAACTAAATATACAATAATAAAAAAGTCACCAAACACAAAAAATAAAAAATAAAAATCATAACCAATTACTAAAAATAATATCATAACTAAAGAAAAAAAAAATAACATAGCTAAAAATCATATGCATATTGGTTTGTGTATAATAGAATTTTCTTAGGATAATATCCAACTGTCAATCTTTTTTTTTTTTTTTTTTTTTCTCAATCAAATTTGATTGAGAAATTGAGTAAAAATTTCATTTGATAGTCAAGTGTTTTTAACCGGAGGTTTTTAAAACTTGATAAGAACACTGGTTGGGAAGCGGATAGATGGTCGGTCGGTAGACATTCTAGTGTTCATATTTTACCAAATTTTTGTTTGTTAGATGGTCATTGGGAAGATATCTAATGGTGAAATCAACGGTATGCACCAATAATTGATTGAAAGATACATTATTCTCAATTTGATAAAATTTTGAAAAATTTCTAAATTTATGAAAGATTTAATGCTAATTAAGCAGGTAAAAAGTAATTTTTTTTATCAATTTAAATATTAATAATTATTAGGTAGCGTTTTGGTAACGGTTTACGTTTTTTGTTTATATTTACAAAATTTTAAATTTTGATTTTTGTTTATTTTTTAGAAAAACATAAATTACGAAGCGTTTGCTTTGAACAAAATGTTTAAAAAATTTAAAAAACGTAAACTAAAAAAATATGTTTGTCAGACCTAAAATATTTATATTATTTTATTATTTATGACAAATGAGAACCACACACATTTATAATTGAAAAAAATTAATTAAAAAATATTGAACAAAAATTATTTGAAAAAAAAAAATTGAAAATAAATTATTTGAAAAAAAATTAATTAAAAAAATTAAAAACTAAAACGTAAACTCGTTTTTTGAATTTACATTTTTTTCTTCAAATTAAAACTGAGACAACCCATTATAAATTAAAAAATTAATTAAAACAGAGTTTTATAATAATTTTTAAAAATTTTTATAAACATAAACTTGAAAACTAAGAGGTTACCAAAGATTATCCTAAGAAATAAGAGCCCTGCCTAAATATGCCCCTGTGGGGTCGCATTCCCAGTGAAAGGCGCGCCCCTATGGCTGCAAAAAAAAAAAATTCGTCCCAATCAACGGACCTCAAACCCTCAACTGGGGATATATAAACATTTTTGGTAAATAATTAGAGATGGTCTTATTTATATATATATTTTCGCAAAACGAAAAGAGGATAAAACCGAGCCAATTGTCTGGCCTACCCTCACCCTCTCCACATATCTCACTTCCTCCGGCCCCCTTTAAAATGGCAGAAAGCGGGAGTACATTCCAGATAAAGCAAAAACGCTTCACACTCCCTCCCCCAACATAATCCACCATGTCCGAAGTCCATAATTTGAGCCAATCTCACATTAAAATTGTGAGATATAATATTAGATAGATGAAAGAGAGGGTGTTGTATGTATTATTAAATACACACGACAAACCTCACCGGGAAGTGACGACACTTCGCCAGAAAATGACGACAGGTATTTTACACGACCCACAATCTCGGGAAACACATAGAGAAGCAGATGGGTTGTATGGCGGTTTTTTCCAGCCTCTTCGATCGCCCCAGATTTCTCACCGGCAAAAGCTTTACTCCACCGAAACGGCCTCATCTCTCGGTGATATTCTCATTTCGATTTCTTTTTGTTTTTCTCGTTGTTTGATTTCTTGGTTACTTCTGTTTACTGATTTATCTGATCGATTGATTTGGGTCGTTTCAGGCGGTTATTTCCACGCCAGAGTCGGTGAATCCGTCGGATCTCCAGCGGTTTCGAGGAGAATTTGGAGAACCGCAATCAGACGAAGAGCAATGACTCGCTAGTCCAGACCGTTTGAAATCTTCTTCTCCGGCGCCGGAGTACAGCGAAATTTGGCCCTCCCTCTTCCGGCTTTTGAATTGAAGGAGGGGACGAGGTCTTCGTGGAATTTCCGCAAAGATAGCTCCGAGGCTTCTCTCTGGAAGCCAGAGCAACGAACTGATGCCACAGGAAGTCTTACCCGAAGGAGATCCGAACGAAACGGTTAGCCCATTCTAACGGCGAATGGATGCGAGAACTTCCTTGATGGTGATGACAAGCCGTCGATCTCCGAGTGTTATTGCGAGGCTCATGGGACTGAACAATGCCGCATTCAATCCAGCAGCCTATGAAGGAAGGCCCGAGCTCGAAGAAATCTGCGTCTGATATCGGAGAGTTTCTGAAGGGATCTGTTTTATCATCCGAATCCGTTGACAGTAACAAATTTTCAAGCAAAACAACAGAACCAATCGCGATTTTGTTGGGATAACATATCGAGCAATGTGATACGGGGACAATGCCGCATAGGAAAGCAGAACCTCGTTGAATGTTGACCAGCAGATGCCAATGACATTTTCTTCAAGAAATGCGAAATTCTGAATCGGAAACCATTTTCTACAGAAAGCGTTGTGCATCATCGATGAAATCGCTCTCACAGCGGAAGAGGTTTTCTTCATTCAGAGGACTTCTTCCCCGAGCCAAAGCAGTCGGTATCAATGTACGGAGAGATTGAGAAGAGACTGAAGATGAAAAGAAGGCCCCCCATCCCCGACGAGGCCATCCAAGGATCTCGAGACCTGAAGGCAATCCCTCGAGGCCTCTGCAACTCAAAGGACTTCTTACATCCGCAGAAGCTTCACACCAAATCAACCACAGAAACTTCGTCCAACAACCGGAGTTATCTCTTCAGATGAATCTCCAATCTGTCATGAAATCTCTCAAGATCATCAGTTTCGCCAATCAATCCGAAGATCCGGGAACGATTCACCTCCGCCAGGTTTCACAAACAGGCCGTGTTCGCCGGAGTCTCAGCTTCCGCGGCGAATACTCGAGTCCACGAAGTGAATCGCCGGAAATAAACCGAAATCTGCGGAAACAAGCCAGACTTAGAAATTCGAGCCGCCGACCTTGTAAGCGAAGAGTTCGAGTTCAACCGGCTAGAAGAAGGACCGATGAACGTAGAAGGACGCCGAGAAGGCGGCCGAGTCGATTGGAAGCAGCAGCAGCAGCGGCAAAGAGTTTCTCCGGTACATTCCCCGAAGAGGATTGGATCAGATCAAAACGAACACAAATCGATTCACCAAGGAACAGAAAAACCAACCGGCGGAGATTGATCCAAAAGAGAAGATCGCCATTGTTATAGAGGATGAATCAACATCTATCTCCGAAGCAGTGCCGTACATCTTCCCAAACTGATACAGATGGTACATGCATTAAACTGTGTTTTAATTTTAATTATTAACTCCCATATCACTTAATTTTGATTAATTGTTTCTAATTAGTTTGATTAATAATTTTTGTGGGGGTTGAAGAGATTGCGAAGATGGAAGGAGGAGGTCTGTTGGAAGAGGTGTGACAAAGCTGCTACACAGCATGCGGAGATGACGAGTGGGACTGAGTTGCAACGAGTCCAGTGTCGGTACTCGACTCGGGTCGTTCTACAAGGACGAGTCGTTCCTCTCCATCCCCTGTCATGAAACGCAAACATTGATTTCAAAGGGTACGCAAGTTCTCACAATTTGCTAGGAATTAAATATCCAACGATTTTATTTAATACTGTAGTCAAGATGACGTCTTCATTGCGATGTTCCCGTGGTTTGACTCGAGGGCCGAACCTGTCGGTCGTCGGTTGTTCTTTTGGTTATGCTTTAGTCAACCTACTCATTAACTGAAGTTTGTTTTGTTATTATTTATTTTTTATTTTTTATTTTTTTAAATTTATTAAACAATGGTACTCATTAAGCTGAAATTATAACTGTAACTGAGCTGCAACCTCCTCTCTGAAAATTTTACCCATAGTCCCAAAAAATGATAACTAATTTTTGAAAAATTTTACCATAGTCAAAATTGATAACTGATTGTAAAGTTTGTAAAGATCGAGTTGGCAAGTTTTATTGAAATACGAACTCGCTCATTTATTTATCGAACTCGTTTTATTGAGTTTTAAGTTCCTCGATAACTAATTGGGTTAGAGATTCGTTAATATTAATATAGTTGAATTTCGGTTCGCTTGACTCGATAAGAATTTATTGTTATTATTTAATATATAAATAATTATATTTATACTTATATTATTTGATATATAAAAAATATATTTATTAATGCAATTTAATATAAAATACGAGTTCGTTTAGTAAACGAAGTCGATCGACGTCAGTTTCGCAAAATAATCAGTTCGTTTGCAATTTACTGTGTGAATAGCGTAGCTCTAGTTGAAAAAGAAAAATAGTTAAACTTTCAAGGACATTCCCTCTTAAAATTTATTTAACAATGAGATATTTACATGAAAGTTTTTTTTAAAAAATTTAAGAAAGATTTTAGGGTATCTAACCAATTAATGATTGAAAATTAGAGAGGGCTATTGTTAAAAAGAAAAAGAAAAAATAGTAAGAGTGACTCCTTGTTCTACTTCTAAACAGAAGTGTCCTTTCTTTTTTTAGTGGGGTGCAGGTGGTAGGTGGCAATTTTTCTAGAGTATTGTGGGTCGGCTTTTGTGTAATAGAAGGGGTATTTATTTTTTCTTTTGTTTACACATGTTTTTTATGTATAAATAAAATAAAAAACAAAAGAAACGAAAAGAAACAAATTTTTAAATCATAAAAGCTCTACGCCATTTTGATGCATGGGAAGGGATGGATGTCTCTTTAACCCTTTAACATCGGCTGTTGAAGAAATTTTAATGAAACTTTTAGTTTAGTTGGGAAATGGGTTGATTTTTTGGTTTATTTTTAGCCTGAGTTAAAAAGTTGATTTGGGAAGAGTTTTTTGACTTTTTGACTTTTTTATGGAGAAGAATATAATGATTATGAGTTGGAGTGATGTTTTGTTGGTTGTGATTAAAATAGTCTATTTTGTCTTTTGTAGCTAAATAGCAAAAAAAACTATAAACCTTCTTCCCAAACGGCCGACTCTTACTATCTTTGTGTTTTTCCCTTTACATGTTTAGAGGAATTTTTTTTGGGGGGTACTTGGCAGTTATGATTGAGATCACTAAACAACCATCACTTAAAGCTCTAGAACTGAAAAAATGAAAATAAATAAATAACAATAGAGACAATCATCACATCAAGTGGGGGATCCATCTCATTAGTTGCTCTCCATAGTGGTTCTTTTTATGCTCCTAAGCATTTAATATTTTTTTTGGTTAATTAAATGTACTATGAAAAAAGAAAAAAGAAAGAAACTCAATATACAACTACAAAAGATTATCAAAGATAGAGTTAATTATATTATTCAGACTCTGTTTAATGGATTGGTATATGTTCACTTAAATGAAATAAATTTATTTCTAAATATTAACTAAATGTAAATTATAAATGTTGTTTTTTCTCTAGCTAATGTGACCACGGGCCACCTTGAGTTGAATGTCAGCTGTGTTGGTTTGAGTTTTTTGAAGTAAGTTTTTTGAAAACTTACTGAGTTTTTTTGTTTTCGTATTTTTTTGTTTTTATATTTTTAAAATTTATTAATATTTTTTTTACTTTTTTAGATGCATCTTACTAGATGTATATTAAAAAGTAAAAAAAAAATTGTGAAATAAATATTTTTTAAAAATTAATAAATACATAAAAATATAAAAAAATGTACTGATTCTAGTATTTTTTTTTTTTGTTTTTTGGTATTTAATGAATTTAAAAGGTTTTTTTCAAAAAAATTTTACTTTTTAGTATATTTATGTTAGGTGATGTCTAAAATTTAAAAAAATTGCTCAAATATTAAAAAAATTCAATATAAAACAAAAAAATACAAAAAATAAGAAAGTAAAATTTTCTAAAAAGTATTTTTTGAAAATGATAACTAAGCGCCTGACATTTGAAACAAAAAGCATTATTTATAGTTTATTTGGTCTGTTAATTAACAAACAATTATATCAGGGCACATGCAAGCCATGTTGCCCATCCCGTCATCACTGTAATGTATATTTGCTTAGATAGAACTAAATCAACCAATTTTCTTAAAAAAAAAAAAAAATAGTTGTCTTGAAGAAGAAAATATTATATAGCCAATGGATTGGCTATTATGTTCTCTTCTTGGTGTTGTTGTAAATTGCTACTAACTAAAATAAAGGGTCACATATGAAACTATAGCATGGTTTTTTAATGGGATTATACAATGGAAGGTAAATATATATATATATATATTATATTATTACCAGCTAGTTCATTAAATAAAAAAAAATAATAAATAAAAATCTTGTAAGTCTATGCATAAGATTTATTATTGAAGGCAAAAATATGACTTTGCTAAGAATTTGTTCAATTTTAAGCATTAATTTACAGAGAGAATGAAATGTTTTGATCGAGTACAATAGTGATATCTGTTCCTATGTATTCAGATGGAACTAGGAGAATTTGAAAGAGATTATCTGGGTTCTTGTGATCTCGCCCATGGTCAATCAAAATGCGAAGACAAAATCAGATGACTGTAATTTCGTCTACATTTCAGACATCCTTCGAGCTCCATTATTACCTCCCTGAAGACTACGATTATATTCCAATGTTTAGAGAAGCAAACAATATCTCAAAGGGAACAATACCTCTAGAGTCTCAGACCTCGAAAGAAAGCTAATCTTCGACACTGTCTCTGAAAATTCTCAGCGGATAGGATAATGCCTCCGTGGAAGGTCTTATCATGGTCAAATTCTAGTATCGGAAGCCTCCATTGCCATCAAAATTTGGGTCAGAAATTTCAGAGATTCGAGAACGTGACACTACAGAGGATTGTTTTGATATTTTTGCGGTGTGGCTACGAAAGGACTTGGCAGGAGATGCAATCAGCGGGTGGCGGAGATGTCCGGTGGGAGAATGTCGGAGGCAACGCTTGGACATTGAAACGGATGATATTCAAGAGATTTGGTTGGCGAAACAAATCTGGAGATCTAGTGGCATTTGCGGGAATAGTAAACCTTCAGCGTATTTGGTGGAGGAATTGGTTTTCTGATGCCAAGGGCATAGGAGCTTAGTTTTTGTTTTTAATGTTTTCTGTGTGTCTCATTTGCACTTGGGTTTTAAGTTATATTTTTTATTTTTCCATTTTTCTTATGTTTTTTTTTAATTGGAAATCTGGTTATTTCGTTGGCGTTTTTAACCCTGGAAACCAAGAAAATCTAACTGGGCAGCTTTTGCAAAACTGTTAAAAGTGGGATTGAAAATATCAAAAAAGTGCAATGCGTGAGCTTCAAGCTTAAATCACTCTTTCTCAATATAGCAGTAATGTTTCATTAGTAATTAGAGGCAATTTTGGGAGCTTGTTAAAAAAAAGTAGTTTTTTTTTGACTTTTTAGTTTTTTACACACAAAAAAAGGTACCAAAAAACCAAAAAATAATCAAAATTAATTTTTTACCAATTTCTAAAACACACTTAATGTTTTAAATCAATCTAATTATGGTGAAATTTATTATATCAATATGTGCTCATAAATATGACATTACAGCCTTTCTCTAATTGAACTATTTGCATGGAAAAAAAAATTTTGTTGGAAATAGGGCATGTTTGGGAAGTTCGAGATATTTTGTTTTTTAACAATAGTATGTTATTGGAAAAATTGAGTGAGATCTGTTTTTAAATTGATAGGATCAATCTAAGAATTATTTTTTATTTTTTATGTTTTAAATATAATAATATGTATTTCCATAACTAAAAATGTACAAACCACCACTTGTAAGTCTGATCTATTAGTTAAATTTTTCAATAATTATCAATTACAAATATTTAATTTATAAAAAAATAAATGCCGAACGTGTTACTTTCGAAATGAGGGACATAGATTCACAATGTGTTTTTAAGGGAGAGACTTAAGAGGCAAGTTTAATTCGTGTGGATTATGTCTAAAAAAATGATGTGAAATATGTTTGGAGAAGGGGCCTATTGTGTAAAAGGGATGTCCCCAAATTTAATCTACAGGGGTAGTAGAGGTCCATTTCACTTTGGCAATTATAGAGGTCATTTTGGGATTTTTCTTTAGTATTATTATTACTTGTTTTTCAATAAAATTAATTAGTTTTTTAAAATTACTTCCACTAGATGAACCAATTTGTTTTTAAAAAAATTTAAACTTTCACTATTAAACAAAGGAAGGAAGAAACAGTTGATTTTTTATTTTTTATTTTTTTAACTTTTATCTTTTTAATGTTTTTTTTTAATCCTTGAATACTCAACTAACTGGAGGAAAAAATTGAGATAAATTTAAAAAAATATTATTAAAACAAAAAATTATAAAAATTTTTTTTGACTATTTAATTTGGAGGCCAAATGAAACCATAGTGAAAGTTCAAGGGGGAAAAAGAAGCGAATTGAAATTGAAATTGTCTTAAAATTTTTGTGTGACAATTCAAACAAGGGTAAAGCATGAGAAAAAATAAGAGACACATTAGTGCTTCTTGCTCTGAAAGTCTTTGGTCTTAGGAGAGAATTTTCGGGTGTAAAATGTGAAGTCACTCTAGTCTCTTGTATGGCCGGTTACATTAAAATATATGACATCATTTATTGTTGTGTTTTTTTATTATGAAAATTATGATATATGTTAGCAAGTCAGTTTAATATTCTTAACTAGCTCAATAAAGTAACTAACGTGTTCTACCTATAAAGATTTTGATACATCATTATTTAAAAATACTATTTTATCGACCGTAATGCCTACAAGAATATTTAGGACTATTCATTATATTATCACAATTAGAGAGGCAACCAAGACATGTGGGTTGAGTTGGGCTTGTAATATTCCATTTCAACCCCTTACCATATCAAAGCGGGAACATTTCTTTGTCTATTGTTAATTTCCTTAATCATTGAGATTCATGAGCAATTTTGGATTTTTTAGGGAGCCCTAACTTTTCTCCTCTTTAAACAAATCAAAAATGATTGAGCTTTTTCTATTTGGAATTACAGTTAAGTCTAATTTCTATTATTTTTGCATTATTTACAATATAAACGCAATAATTCAATTTGAACCTTTAGTTAATCAACAAGTTTTCTTTTCCTTTTTTCTTTTTTAAATCCCAAAATCCATGGAGAGCGAATAAGGTTGGAAATGATTAATTTTATACTTCAAAATGACTATACTTACAAATTTTGTCAAAAAAGGAGTTTGTAATTAAGTAGACAAAAATGAAATTCTAGCCTTGTTTGGAGATGTGGGTTGACTTTTGACTATTTCGCCTAGAGCTAAAAAAGTGTTGGTTTGGAATAGGTTTTTTTAGTTTTTTTGGACTTTTTGAAAGAAAAAAATAAATGATTATAGTTTAGATGTAACATTTTATCCTATTTAATTAAAATAGCCAATTTTATTATTTTATAACATTTTAGTCCAAATAAGGATGCCAAACTAATCCTTAAATAGCTTATTTGAATTCGTTCATTATTGTGAGCCTTTTGAAGAGTCTCCTCTCTGCTATTCTTCTATTCTTTTCCAAAACTTGTCCATTGCGTGGCCTTCTTCTAGTTTGGCCACTCATCCCAACAAACAACCAAAATTTCACTTTGCATGATAATATTGTGAGTCATTGGAATCTTACTCGTCTAAGTGGTTGTTTGGAGTATCTTCTAAATAAGTACAACTTTTTGTATTGAAAAAATTATATAAATTAGTGTGTAGGGACAAATTAGGATGGAAACCGTAATTTTTGACTTTTAGTGAATATGTGATAATTTTTTAACTTTTTGAGTATTTTTTAACTTTTTAATAACTTGCCAAACTTGACCTAATCAATTGAATTTTTTTGGGGGTTGGTAATAATTGTTTCCAATTAGCATAGACGGTAGTACTATTTTGTACAATATTTGTAGCACACAACCTTATCAACTTCATGCGGAGAAAATCCAGGCTATAGAAGCCATTGATGACTTCAACAACAATACAAACGGAAAAATTTGTGGCCCCAATCCTTTATTAACGTATAGGTAAATTATAAAAAATTTTTTTGGAGATTTATCTAAATATTATTCTTCTAAGTATTGAAAATTACTATTTTTTTGTCAAAATTGTCTTCAACAGAGTTCACAAAAAAAATAAAAAAAAAAAAATTAACTATCTTTCTATAAATAATGAAATTACTAGAACTTTAATTGAAATATATTGCTTAGATACATTTTATCCTATTTAATTAAAAATTATTAATTAACTTAATGGTTGATTAATAAAAGAGGCTATTTGTTATGACTTATAAGATTAGAAATTGTAAGGAGCGGGATAAAACTAAAAAATTACAGGGAACAACTAGTATTTTAAATAAATCTTTAAATAAATCTCAAAAGATGTGTTTATGATTTATTATTAATATATATATATATATATATATATATAAATGTCATGCCTTATATATATAGTATACATTTATTTGAGGCTATGTATTATATAACAACCCAATAGAGAAACTCAATCTTTTGAATTCATACCATACCATCGAAAACGATACGTTTAGCATTAATGTAGGAAAGAATTAACTTTTTTTTTTGACTTTTCTGGAGTGAATAAGTTACTTTACTTTTGCTAAAAATTGTTAATGAGAAAAAAGAAAGCATATTTTAAAAAAAAAAATACATTGTTAATTGGTGAGATAATGAGTTTTACTAAAAAGGGTTAAAACACTTTATGGTTGCGTGTCGTTATTTTTTTCTTCTATTTTTCAATCCTACTAGTATTATTCATTAAGAAAAGGGGTAAACTTTGAACTCAACCATCCCTAATTACTCCTCAAGTGCATCATTCACAAAGGCAATGCCAATGGGCTCAATCAAAATGCTTCTCACACTGAGCATCTCCAATGGTGTGTTTTATGGCTTATTATTGCTATATTTTATCATGAAATTTTTAAATTTTCACGCTAATAATAAGGCATATGACTTACTATATATATTACTTATATGTAAATATTGTGTCAAATATAGCATAAATTTTACCTATAACTAAAATCTTTGTGTGTCTCTCTTTCTTCTAGTGATCCACATATAACATTTTGATTTGACATTTTATATATGTGAGAAGTTAAATTTTTTTACGTTGTATCATTGCAGCGAAATTGCTAAAATAAATATTTTAACACTATTCATTATTAAATTGTAACAATAACTAGCACTTTACCTATCCAAACATTAGAGATGTTAATTATAACTTGCTTAATTAAAAGGAAAATGTTTAGGATCCCCTTTGGAGATGATTTTCACACCTCCAAAGTGATCTTGACCCTCTATGTAAGTATGTGTCAGACCCACATTATGAGTTGTTCAAATTTGTGAAAGTCTTGTAAGGATCTTATAGGGGTGAAGGTCTCAATCCTTCCTCCAATTAAAATATGTTTTGGATAAGATGACTTAACCACCAAATCAATATGTTGACATGTTGTTTTTGAACAAATAAAAACATTAATTACATGATTGAAACTCATTTTATTCACTTTAATTAAAGTAAGTAGAGACAACATTAGCTTTGGTGGAAAATAATTTTGTGCTACCTTATTGGTCGGCACTCGAGAGCATCATATGCATAAATATTGTGGTGTTATTTTAGAATTACTGAACGATTTTTCAACAAATGTAGTTATTATTTCAAGTGCTAATATTTAATTAATTTGTGTAAGAAACTTCATTCCCGAGTCCAATTGTCAAGGTTTATCTATAATATAAGGATTGGAGAGAGGATCAATTCGATTTTCACACCTCATAGGTGCTTAGATGTAAATTGTAATAAAAAGGCACAAAGCATAAGTAGGGTTGGTAATGGAGGTTAATGGAGTGGATATTAATTCTTCATTCGCATTTCCCTATAATAAATTTTCTCCATTCCCCATGGGTACCACCCTTCCCATTTATATATATATATGTTGTATAAATTGTGTGATAACATAAAACAAATAGATTCATACTCGTTAATTGAAATTTCAGAACAAGTAAACCATTCTGAAAATTACAATACATAACAAAATAAAATAACATAGAAAAGCAAACCGAAATTTGTACTAGACAGTTTCCTTAATTTTTTTAAATAAATTTAAAAAATTCTAGATATACATAAAATTTGACAAGAATAATGTGACAATTTTAATTAATGTGTATTCGATTTTATTGTTGAGACAAATAAAATAAAATAAGATTGAATGTATATTTAGCTTTGGTTGTGAATCTTAAAAATTAAAAAAAAAAATGGTTGTGAACCTTAAGAATAAAAAATAAAAAAAGAAAAGATTTGATGTATATTTAGTTTTGGTTGTGGATAAAAAAAAAAAAAAAAAAAAAAAAGAGTTGGTTGTGAACTTGAAAAAATAAATAAATAAATAAAAGAAAAAAGATTGAATGCATATTTAGTTTTGATTGTGAATTTTTTTAAAAAAAAAAATATGGGGAAATTAGTGGGTACCCATCCCCTGTGGATATTTAAAGAATATCACTTATCCTACCCAATGGATAAGAAAAAAAGGAGAAAACCCATGTATTTAGGTTGGGTTTCCACGGATACCCATAGAATAGGTTATCCATTGCATCCCTAAGTATAAGTTTTAGGCCTCACTTTAGAATCATTTTGCAAAAAGTCCCATTTTCTAAACTCTTGAAACATAGTTGTTAAATAATTCTATATATTTTTTTAAACGCCCCCTTTAAAAAAGGCCTTCACACAACTAAGAGGAAAACAAGAAGGGAAAATCGGTCTAAGGTCCCTATCCAACTTTTAGTAATAGATTAGGTCCACAATCTGTTCTTTTGTAGTCTAAGGTCCCTCACCCCATTCCCACTCCTAAACTCACCACCACCACCACCACCGTCGGAATCTAACCCATCAGGAGGACACAACAACTCGAACAGTGAGCTATCACCGAGGGAGCAAAACAGGTTCCTTCCGATCGCGAACGTGAGTCGAATCATGAAAAAGGCTTTACCGGCGAACGCCAAGATCTCCAAGGACGCCAAGGAAACAGTTCAAGAGTGCATTTCAGAGTTCATCAGCTTCATCACCGGCGACGATTTGCTCTGGGCCATGACGACACTAGGGTTTGAAAAATACGTCGAGCCATTGAAGGTGTACTTGCTGAGGTTCAGAGATATGGAAGGAGAGATATGTTGTGTCCTGTTTGGTAATTGATTTATGTGCATTGAAAAAAAATTTATGAAAAAATTTGTTGCAGTTTTAGCAAGTCGAAGATGAGTTGAGTATGAATAATTTGATTTTTTTAAAAGTATACACACAAACTAGTTCTTACAAAATTCTCTGGTTTGGTTGGACTGAATTTTCTCTGGGTTAGATGTGTATATAAGAACCAGTTTGTGAATGTTCATTCATTGACCAACAAAAAGAGCTTGGAATAAACATGAGAAATATAGAAGGCCAAGTCAAACTTGGTGTAAACTGGTTATTGATTGATATGCAGTTGGTTTTGCATATTTGGCCAATTCTGCAGACTAATACGAGTTGAGTAGAGCAGGAGTAGAAGCAACAGGAGAACCCAAAAATTTTGGAACAAAGCTACGATTAGAATTGGAAATTGGTTGTGCTATGTTAGGAACAAGTACTGGTATTCTAGTTATAAATGACGAGTTTGCAAGCTTGGAAACTGATATGTTAGACACACATGATGACTTTATTTCTTCTAATGAATCAGAAATAAAAGAATGGGATTTTCCTAAGGAGGAACTAGAATCTAATGATTTGGGAAGCCGCAATTTATCATGAATATCAACAGAAACAGAAGCTATGGCAACAGCAACTATTGCATCTGGTCATGCCCAGAGAAATTCTTTGGGTTGAGAGAATTTCTCTGGCTGGGAATTTTCTCTGGATTGTGGAGTCCAGAGAAATTCTCTGGGGTGGGAGAATCTCTGGAAATGTATGTCTGAGAATTTCTTTGGGTTTGGGGAGTCCAAAGAAACAAAATCCCTTTTCTTTCGCTCCCCTCCTCACAGCAGGTTCCTCCATACCTTCTCCCTTTCCTTCTTTTTTCTCCCCTCCAACCTAATTGGCAGTCATAGTTATATATATATATATATATATATATATTCACAATTCCCAGAGACATACTCAAGTCGTAACTAATATTTTAATAGATTATAACCGAAGATCTCAAAGATTGTAATTAGGAGAGAATTTCTCATATATATATATATATATATATACTTTTTTAGTCACAAATATTCTTTTGTATGTACATGTATATACAATGTAGCAGTCATTATGCAATTGGTTTTTGTAACGCCCTCAAAATAATAACATTAAACCCAACAAATAAGACATGCATTGATATGTAAAAGTTCCACATTCTTCCATTTATCAGAATTCCATTACATAAGTATTACATGTTAACAACAAAAGCAAAATGCCGTACGGGCTTACAGCTTTCCAAGTTAACACTTGGTTACAACAAAGAGAGTACTAACGACAAAAAGTATGTCCGCCTCAAGCCTCCCAAGCTATGTCCTTGGAGGTGGCATGCTACTTGTACCTGAAAATGATATTCCCATATAGGGTGAGCCACAGCCCAGTAGAAATACACTAAACCAACCATGAACAATGACTAAAAGATTAGCAATTGATAGATGGCCAACACTGATACATTTACATAAATCACGTATTTATGCCATACGACTTATGAGTCCAAGTTACTTTTCATTTTTCCTTTTTTAAACAGATAAGCATGTTAGCTTTATCATCATCCCAACAGATATGTATAAAAACTATATCCCACATTCACAGATAAGAATATTAGCTATATCCACATTCTCCACAGATATGTATAACAACAATATCCCATATTCACAGATAAGCATATAAGCTATATCCACCCTTCACAAAGATAAGCATATGAGCTCTATCTCCACTTCTCTAGACAAGCATATGAGCTGTATCTACAGAGTTCATCCCCTATCTTCTCCCAACACTATCCGGTTTAGAGGTACATCCCCCATCTTCCCCTAAACCATTAACCGGTTTAGAGGTACATCCCCCATCTTCCCCTAAACCATTAACCGGTTTAGAGGTACATCCCCCATCTTCCCCTAAACCATTAACCGGTTTAGAGGTACATCCCCCATCTTCCCCTAAACCATTAACCGGTTTAGAGGTACATCCCCCATCTTCCCCTAAACCATTAACCGGTTTAGAGGTACATCCCCCATCTTCCCCTAAACCATTAACCGGTTTAGAGGTACATCCCCCATCTTCCCCTAAACCATTAACCGGTTTAGAGGTACATCCCCCATCTTCCCCTAAACCATTAACCGGTTTAGAGGTACATCCCCCATCTTCCCCTAAACCATTAACCGGTTTAGAGGTACATCCCCCATCTTCCCCTAAACCATTAACCGGTTTAGAGGTACATCCCCCATCTTCCCCTAAACCATTAACCGGTTTAGAGGTACATCCCCCATCTTCCCCTAAACCATTAACCGGTTTAGAGGTACATCCCCCATCTTCCCCTAAACCATTAACCGGTTTAGAGGTACATCCCCCATCTTCCCCTAAACCATTAACCGGTTTAGAGGTACATCCCCCATCTTCCCCTAAACCATTAACCGGTTTAGAGGTACATCCCCCATCTTCCCCTAAACCATTAACCGGTTTAGAGGTACATCCCCCATCTTCCCCTAAACCATTAACCGGTTTAGAGGTACATCCCCCATCTTCCCCTAAACCATTAACCGGTTTAGAGGTACATCCCCCATCTTCCCCTAAACCATTAACCGGTTTAGAGGTACATCCCCCATCTTCCCCTAAACCATTAACCGGTTTAGAGGTACATCCCCCATCTTCCCCTAAACCATTAACCGGTTTAGAGGTACATCCCCCATCTTCCCCTAAACCATTAACCGGTTTAGAGGTACATCCCCCATCTTCCCCTAAACCATTAACCGGTTTAGAGGTACATCCCCCATCTTCCCCTAAACCATTAACCGGTTTAGAGGTACATCCCCCATCTTCCCCTAAACCATTAACCGGTTTAGAGGTACATCCCCCATCTTCCCCTAAACCATTAACCGGTTTAGAGGTACATCCCCCATCTTCCCCTAAACCATTAACCGGTTTAGAGGTACATCCCCCATCTTCCCCTAAACCATTAACCGGTTTAGAGGTACATCCCCCATCTTCCCCTAAACCATTAACCGGTTTAGAGGTACATCCCCCATCTTCCCCTAAACCATTAACCGGTTTAGAGGTACATCCCCCATCTTCCCCTAAACCATTAACCGGTTTAGAGGTACATCCCCCATCTTCCCCTAAACCATTAACCTTTTTTATAAAATTAAAAATTATACTTATTTAGATAATCTCAAACAACTCATTATTCTATTATATTTTAGAAGGTTTACATTAGAAAAGAGCTCCATGTATTTTATAAAGTATCAAGTTTGTTATCATAAGAAAACCCATTTTGAAAAATAAATAAATTACCAATTTAGAATAGGTTCTACAAATTTAATTTTTATTTATTAGATAGTTTATGACAATTTTATTTCTTTTAATTTGATAATAATCCTCGTAAATGCTTTAGATAAACCTTAATACTAATAGTATTATTTGACTTATATTTAAATATCAAAAAAAATCCCATTTTAAATTTTGCTTTAGGTCTCAATGAGAGTTGGACTGGTCTACATAGAAAACATTTGAGAATACTTTTAAAATATCTCTCCTAATTATACTTTTAAAATTCTAATTGGTTTTACAATGATATGACAAGTATTAATTTTTAATTTATCATATATTTCATATTATATATATGGCTCAATTACTTTGTTACATCATTATAAATGAATTTATAAATTTAAATTTTGAATTTTTGACAATATGTACTCTCTTTCTTTGAGTAGTCAAGTACATGTTATTCCTAATAGGAGTGACCCAATCTACACATATGAAGAAATCATTTATTGTACAGTCATCATCTCACATCGTGACCCCAATCTACACATACGAAGAAATCATTTCTTGTACAATCCTTTGTCCATAGTTTGTCATCATCTCACATTTATCCTCCTGTTGACCTGATTTGTTTGAAAGATAAAATAAGATGAGATTATGAGTATAGAGAAACTGAATAAGAAAATTATTAGTGTGATGATATTAAATTAGAGATTTAAAATAAAGTGTGTTTGTTTGTGTACTAATATGGTGATATTAGTTAGCTATGACTAAATTTATAAAATTACCTAAAAACCCTCCTCATATATAATATAATTTTGTTAGTTTTATAAAGTGGAGGGCAAAATGATAATTTAGCCACAATTTGTATGAGGGGTCCAACCCTCTCATGGAAATGCTAATCCCACCATAAAAGGGGATTTATACTTCTATGAGATTGTTAATCCTATCGTATTTTATTGCACACAAATATAAGTTTAATGAGTCCCAATAATCTAATCTTCCTCCCAAACCCCCCATCAAACATGACCCCTAGGTATCCTTTTTTTTTGTTGTTGTTTTTTTTTTTTTTTGGAAAGCTTCTCATAAGGTACTTTGACAGATTCTTTCTAAAGCAATGCAACTCCATCATTGAGGAGGTTATTGGGTGAGGAAATTATTTATTGTTATTGGAGTAAATACATGCGAGGATTAGAGTATCTCTATCTCATATTTCATATTTGATATGATATTTTAACAGTTATATTTGATTGTTTAGAATTATGTTATTTTAGTAATTTTATTTTATTTTTAGCTAAAATATGAGGTAAAAAAAAGTTGTATATTTAGAATGACTTTTTAATTTTTTATAAAAAGATGTACAAAAAATAGAGAAAAAATAGAATCTTTGACTTTTTTAGTATAGATTATAAGCTTTTTGATTTTTTAATAACTTTTTGGCTTTAGACTAAAACTTTTTCTTGATTTGAAAGAAAATTTTACTTTCTATTTTTTCATATTTTTTATTTTTACTGAATTTTTTTAATATTTTAAGTAATTTTTTAAATTTTTAGACACACTTAATATAAATACATTTAAAAATTATAATTTTTATGAATTTTTTAAAAATATCAAAAATACCAAAAAAAAATACAAAAATTTAGTACATTTTTCATATTTTTGTGTATTTATTAATTTTTAAAAATATTTTTTCACAAATATTTTACTTTTTAGACACATCTAAGTAAGATGAATCTAAAAAAGTAAAAAAAAATGCTTAAAATTTTAAAAATATTCACTAAAAACAAAAAAAAAATTGAAAAATAAAAAACTCAATTTTCAAAAAATTTAACTCAAAATGCTCAAATCAAACACACTGATTACTTCCCAAACGAGGCCTAAATATCAACTCTATCCGATGTGCTAAAAGTTAATATGATTTTTAGTATCAACTTTTTATATCAATTTTGACATGAAGACCACTTGATACCTTTTTTTTCTTTTTTTCTTTTTTCTTTACAATTAGTAAAATAAAATAGCTTAAATTTTAAAAATAATATAATAATATTTCACATATCAGATGGAAAGTTTCTATGTCAAATTAGCATATGTCAATTTGCCACCTAAGCCTTCAATAAAATTTGGCATACCAAATTTTGAAAGTTTGAATGGAAATACTCTTATATATATATATATATATATATATTGTCAGTTTAGTTCTTTCATTTTTTAATTGGTTCGATTTTAATCTTTAATTTTGAATTTTATGTTAATTTAGTCTAATTGATAATGTTGAGAAAGATTTTATATGAAAAATGATTGCCAAATTGGTTGAAATTAACTCATTGAGTTTAGCTTGTTTATAATTTTATTTCTAAAAGTATGACACGTGTTGCTTATGTGTGTATTTTCGATCAAATATGCTATTGAGCATAATCAATTAGACTAAATTGACATAAAATCATAAATTAAACGTCAAAATTGAACCAATTAAAATTACACAAATTAAAATGGCACAATAATTAAAATATAGGAATTACATATATAATTTGTCTTATTATTTTTATGTCTCTTTTTTAAGAAAATGGGACAAGAGTTCTAATATAAATAGTGTGGAGCAATCTTTCCAACTCCGCCAGTTCCAAGCCCGCGTTAAGGAAGAGGATTGTGTGTTAGGTAGTCAACAGGCAACACGTTAAAAGCTGCTCGGATCCCTTATGACAATGAATACTATTTTGAATTGTTTAAATGTTAGGTCGTTCTCCTCAAGTGACGCGTTACGCTTGCCTCCGAGTGTTTCGAAAAGTGAGCAAGGGGCACCGCATTGACGCCTAGGAGCGGGAAAAAATGGGCAAAGGTTCTCGTGTTTTTCTAGATTAGCGCGGGTAAAGAAACTTGGAATATAGGAACCTTAACTGGAAAGACGATGGAGTTGGCCGATGTTATGATTAGGAGGAGAGTTAATATAGTTCGCGTACAAGAAACTAAGTGGACGGGTAAGAAAGCTAGGAAAATTGAGGATACTGGTTTTAAATTGTATTATAGTGGTAAGGATAGACGCATGAATGGGGTATGAGTCTTAATTGCCATGGGTCTTGTGGAGAATGTAGTAACAGTCATTAGAAAAGATGATAGGATTATGTTAGTTAAACTAGTTATTGGAGGGAATATAGTGAACGTTATTAGTGCATACGCCCCTCAAGTAGAATTAGATGATCAGACTAAGAGGGATTTTGAGAGCAAATGGATGAGATCTTACAAGAGATACTTGTAGGAGAGAATTTGGTTATAGGTAGAGATTTTAATAGCCATGTAGGTATAGATAAACTAGGCTATGAAAGGGTGCATGGTGGATATGGTTTTGGTGACAAAAATGAGGCTGGAAAAAGTATTTTAGATTTTGCATTGGCTTCTGACCTGGTGGTAGCCAATACTATGTACAAGAAGAGGGAGGAGCATTTGATAACCTTTAAGAGTTGGTCAGTTAAGTGTTAAATAGATTACTTCTTAGTGAGAAAAGTGGACTGCCTAAAATGCAATGATTGTAAGGTGATTCCTAGAGAGAGCCTAACCTCTGAACATAGGATTTTATGTTTTAGAGGGCAATACCAAGCTAGAAATGATAGTTGGCGTCATAGGACGAGATGGTGGGACCTAAAAGGGGATAAATTAAAACTATTTAAGAATATAATGGATAAGGAAGGTACTTAGGACTTGGAAGATGATGCTAACACTATGTGGAACTCGATGGCCAATTGTATAAGGAGAATCTCAAGGAAAATTCTTGGAGAATCGAAAGGAACGGGACCCAGCTCTAAGGAAACTTGGTGGTGGAGGGAAAAGGTTCAAGCGGTAGTAAAGGCAAAAAAAGAGTGCTTTAAAAAGTGACAAAATGACAGAACTGAGAAAAACCTTAAGAGCTATAGATAGGCTAATAAGGAGGGCAAGAAAGTAGTGAGAGAGGCTAAGTTGAAAGCTTATGATGACCTATACGCTAGATTAGATAGTAAGGAGGGAGAGAAGATGGTATACAAACTTGCTAACATATGAGAGAGGAAAACAATAGATTTTAATCAAGTTAAGTGCATCAAGAGTGAGGATTCTAAGGTATTGGTGAGAGATGAAGAGATTAAGGAAAGATGGAAGAACTATTTTGAGAAACTATTAAATGAGGAACATAGAAGTACGACAATAGGGGAAAAAATATCCAGTAATACGATAAACCAAGATTATAAATTCTATCTTAGGATTAGGAACTTTGAAGTGGAGTTTGCACTTAAGAAGATGAAATCAAATAAGGCTTAAGGACCAGATTATATCCATATTGAAGCTTGAAAGTGTTTGGGTAAAAAATGGGTTGCTTGGTTGACTAGGTTGTTTAGCAAAATTTTGTTGACTAGGAACATGCCAGATGAGCGGAGGAAGAGTATTTTAGTACCAATCTATAAGAATAAAGGGGATGTCTAGAATTGCAACAACTATACAGGAATCAAGCTCATGTGTCATATAATGAAAGTGCGAAATAAGGTGATAGAACACCGATTGCGAGATGTAACAGAGATGTCAGGGAATCAATTTAGGTTTATGCCAAGCAGGTCAAAAATAGAAGCGATCTATCTTTTGAGGAGAGTAATAGAAAAGTATAGAGAAAAGAAAAAAGGCATTCATATGGTGTTTATCAACCTTGAGAAAACATATGATAGAGTGCCCCGGGAGATAATATGGTAGGTGTTAACGAAGAAAAGGGTGACAAAAGGTTACATTGATGTGATTAGGGACATGTATAAAGAGGTGGTGACCACTATTAGATCGCCTGCTAGAGAGACAAATGAATTTTCTATCACTGTAGGGTTACACCAAGGATCTAGCTTAAATCCATATCTTTTACTTTAGTTATGGATGAGTTGACGAGAAATATCCAGGATGACGTGCTATAGTGTAGGTTTTTTGTAAACAATATAATGCTAGCGGATGAGACTAGAGAAGGAGTTAATACAAGGTTAGAGATTTGTAGAAAAGCTCTTGAATCTAAATGATTTCGGATAAGCAGAATTAAGACATAGTACATAGAGTGTAAATTTGGTAACAGTAACAATGAAAGCAGAGGAGAAGTGAATATTGAAAATCAAGAACTGCCTAAGAGTGAACATTTTCGTTATTTAGGATCAATTATCACAATAGTATGGGAGATTGATGCAAATGTGGCCCATAGAATCAAGGCGGGATGGTGTAAGTGGAGAAGTGGGTCTGGGATACTGTGCGATAAACGAACACCCACTAGACTTAAAGATAAGTTCTATAGAACAATTATTAGACCAGCGATGTTGTATGAGGCGAAGTGTTGGGCAACTAAGAAACAACATATAGATAAGATGAGTGTGGCTGAAATGAGAATGCTAAGGTGAATGTTTGGCAAGACTAAGCAAGACAGAATTAGGAATGAGTGTATTCGGGAATGGGTAGGAGTAGCACCGATAGAAGATAAGTTGAGAGAGAATCGATTGAGATGGTTTAGTCATATTCAGTGGAGACCAACAGAGGCAATAGTGAAGAGATGCGATATTGTAACGGTAGATGGAAGTGTTAGGAGACGGGATAAGCCTAGATTAACGTTGGTTAGTGTTGTAAATAGAGATATGGATCTACTTAATTTGACTAACGAAATAGCCTTTGATAGGGCCGCGTGAAAAAGAATGATTCATGTAACTGATCCCATTTGATGGGACTTAAGGTTTGGTTTGGTTTGGAGCAATCTTTAAACAATGCTCTAGACCATTCAATTTGTAATACTGTTGTGCTATCTTCTAACAAATAATATAAAAGGTGATACACTTTTAAATCAAAGAAAACCAACTGATAATACCACACAAATTTACTACAAGAACACTAAACAACTTTTCTCATTATTGGCCATAGTTACATCGTCTAGAGTTTAAGGATAATCATAACGGTAGAACTAAATTTATGTATTATAAAACGTTTATTATTATGTGTAGCTATTGTACCATTGAGAACATACGTTGACACACATATTGATATAAGAATTTTTTTTGGAAACATTAAAAAAAATCTATTTTTTATTATTTAAGTCAAAAATAGTTTAGTTATTTGGTTACATTTCATTTAGCTAAAACTTAATAATAAAAAAAAAAATTGGTAAAAAATTCACCTGTTTGATAAATAATAAACATTCACATTTTTTAAAAAAATTTAAAACTTGCATTATATATATATTTTTTAATTTTTCAAACCTTTCTATTTAGAAGGATTTAAAAAGTAAAATATTTTGTGAAAAAAAAATTGCTAAAGTGAAAAAAAATCAATCTACCTAAAATTTTCCTAATAATAAAAACTATTTTTTAGCATTTTTTTAACAAGAATTTTATCTATATATAAATAAATAAAAGTAATTTCAAAACCAGCCCTAAATAAGTATTGGGTTTTGGGAAATTGGGCTTGCATGAAAAGCCCACATAATAATAAGGTTGAGGTCCAAATATATGAAACAAGCAAAGGGAGACTTCTTATGGGCCCTATGTGGGCCTCAATTCTTGACACGGATAAATGGAATGGGCCTATCCCATCCCAATCTGACCAGAATAAATGTTAATTTACAAAATTATACACACAGAATTAATCATAATTTAATTATGAGACCAACTATATTCTCTAAATCTTAGAGATGCCAGTATAATTTATCTTAAAAACCACATATAATTTATAGAATAAAATACACTTACTTTCCTAAGATTTGAGAAAAATACAATTAGTTCCACATTTTTAATATGATTACACTAATTTTTTCCGAGTTTTTAATTCACAATACACTTAGGCACTTTTTTATAAGTAATTCGTTAATCATATAAATAAAAAATTATATTATAATTTTTTTTCCTACTAAAATGAATACTTATATTTATTTATTTTAGTATTTATTCATCATTTATGTTAGTTTTGGTTGTTTTAATCATATTAGAAAAAGTGCTAGTGCAATTACGACAAAAGTGTAATGTTAATTATAGTTTCTCTAGACCTCAAGGAAAGTGATTGTAATTTTCCTTTCTTTTTATGAGTTTTTTTTTTTTTTTGAATAGAAATAATTTGTAAAATTTTAAAATTAATTTCCAAAAACAAATTAAAATTTAACTAAACGTATTCATTTTTTACTAATTTAAAACAACTTTCTTATAATTTTAAAAAATATATATATTCAAATTTAATTTATTTCGAGGATATCAAACAATTTTTAACAATTCAAATTACAAGTTAGAATTTAGTTTTTTTTACAACCCTACAATTAATAACAATCACGGACTAGGTGTGTAACTTAGACGGGCATAACCCGAGCAACCCGAACCTAATTCGAATTTTTTTAAGACTTAGACAAGATATTTTCAAATTCGGTACAGGCTTAGGCAAAAAATCAGAAGTCCGAATTAAATTTGGATGGGTTCGAGCAAAGATGTCAAATAACCCGAGCAACCCGAATCTCGAATTATACATATATAAATATATAAAACAAAAAGCATTATTAATAACAACAATTATTATCAGGGCACATACAAGCCATGTTCCCATCCCATCATCAACTAGTATGTATATTTGCTTAGAACTTATCAACCAATTTCTTAAAAAATAAAATAAAATAGCTTGTCTTGAAAAGAAAAATTATATAGCCAATGGATTGGCTATATGTTCTCTTCTTGTGCATGTTGTAAATTGCTACTAACTAAAATAAAGGGTCACACTATGAACTATAGCATGGTTTTTTAATGGGATTATTACAATTAAGGCAAAAAAATAAATAAATAAACATATTATTTACCAGCCAGTTCATTAAGTCTATGCATAAGAATTTATTTATGAAGGCAAAATTATGGGCTTGCTAAGAATTTGTAAATTTTAGCCTTTATTACTAGGAGAATGAAATATTTTGATCGAGTACAAATAGTGATATCTGTTCCTATGTAATCAGATGAACTAGGAGAATTAAAAGAAGATATCTGGAATCCTGCGATCTCGCCCATTCAATCAAAATGCGAAGACAAATCAGACGACTGTAATTTCGTCTACATTTCAGAGATCCTTCGAGCTTCCAATTACCTCCTTAAAGACTATGATATATTCCAATTGTTAGAGAAGCAACAGTATCTCAAAGGAAACGATACCTCTAGAGTCTCCAGCCTCGAAAGAAAGCTAATCTTCGACACTGTCTCTGAAATTCTCGACAGGGATAGAGAAATGCCTCCGTGGAAGGTCTTATCACGGTCAAATTCCAGTATCGGAAAGCCTTCATTGCATCGAATTTGATTAGAATTTCTGAGAATTCGAGAACGTGACACTGTAGAGGACTTGTTTGATATTGTTTGCAGTGTGCTACCTACGAAAGGACTTGGCAGGAGATGCAATCAGCGGGTGGGGAGATTGTCCGGTGGAGATGTCAGAGGCAACGTTGGACATTGAACGGATGATATTCAAAGATCTGGTCGGCGAAACAATTGGAGATCTGGTGGCATTTGCTGAGAATAGAAAATCCTCGGCGCGCAGGAAATTGGTCATTCTCTTAAATGTGTCTCAATAGGATATTTAATTGTTGGTTAATATTTCAAGCATCCGTTGGTTGTCTTGTTTACGTCCTCACTCTCTCTACTAAACAACCAAATGTGGTTTGACTTCTTGTGTTTATACTCACAACCTCATGGGCCAAAATGATCCAGGCCCATATGGTAAGGTTTGCCTAAATTTTTTGAGACCCAAAACAAACTCAGAAATAGGGCTCAACTTTAAATTTTTTTTAAAGAATATATATTGGTAAAATATTAAAAATCTTCAATTTATTTTACAAATTACATTCCACTATTTCAGTATGCACGATTGATCTCGATTCAAACTTTTTTTTTTTCAAAATAAAAATACATAATAATATTAATATTCCTTGTAATATTATTTTCTTTTAATAATAATATTTTCCTTTTATTGATTGGTCTTCATTGCCTTATAAAATATTTTCGTTTAATAATAAAATTTTCCTAGATCTTCATTGTCTCATAAAATTATTTTCCTTTAATAATAAAATTTTCCTCCTTCATTGCCTTATAAAAATATTTTCCTTTAATAATAAAATTTTCCATCATCTTCATTGATTCACCTTCGTTCCCTATATCTATATATACGTATTGTATTGCATAGCTTACAGATACAACAAACAAAGAGAAAGAAAAAGAGAAAGAGAAAGAGGAAGAGAGACAAAACAATTCAATGGCATTCAAGGCTTTCATCTCCCGTGTGACATCAACCTTCAAATTCCGCCGCTCCAAAAATCCGTCCAAAATCCCAGATAATCCAATCCAACTCTCCCCAACCCCTCTCTTCGTTGACTGCCAGCCAGCCACCCCGTTCCCTTTCAAAAAACCCCACCGCTCCTTCAAGCACCACCTCTCCTCCTTCTTAGTCTGTGGGTTCCGAACACACGAAGAGGACCTCCCCGAATCACCGCCATGCAAGTGGGACGAGACGCCACGTCGCGACTACAACTCCTCCATCTCCAGCGATACGGACGACGAACTCTTCCCTCCTCCTCCTCCGCCGACACCACACCCTATCACCACCTCCATCTCCGGCGATTCCGACGACGAGTTCTTCTCTCCTCCTCCTCCTCCTCCTCCAACGCCGACACAACAGTCTATCACCACTTCCTTGGCCGACAGTGGTTTGTGTGATTACGAGGGTGACGATGAAAAAGAAGAGATCGTGACACTTTCACTAAATCGCAAGAAAAGGATGCAGAAGCTGCTACCGTCATTTCCGGCAGAGGTACATGCATTAAACTGGGTTTAATTTTAATTAATTAACTTCAATTATCACTTAATTTTGATTAATTGTTTCTAATTAGTTTGATTAATAATTTTGTGGGGGTTGAAGAGATCGAAGATGGAAGGAGGGAGGAGTCTATTGGAGAGGTGCGATAAGCTGCTACACAGCATAGCGGAGATGACGAGTGGGACTGAGTTGCAACCGAGTACAGTGTCGGTACTCGACTCGTCGTTCTACAAGGACGAGTCGTCCTCTCCATCGCCTGTCATGAACCGCAGCATTGAGTTCAAAGGTACATAAGTCTCTCACAAATTTGCTAGTAATTAATTATCCAATGATTTTATTAAATACTGTAGTCAGATGACGTCTTCACTGCTATGTCATGGTTTGACTCGGAGGGCCGAGCCTAGCCCTCGATTGTTCGTTTGGTTATGCTTTAGTCAACCTACTCATTAACTGAAGTTTGTTTGTTTGTTTATTTATTTTGTTTTTTATTTTTATTTTTTAAAATTTTATACATGGTACTCATTAACTGAGGTTTAACTGTAACTGAGCTGCAACCTCATCTTCTGAAAATTTTATCCATAGTCAAAATGATAACCTGATTTCTGAAAATTTTACTCATAGTCAAAATGATAACCTGACTATAAGATTGCAAACGAATCGAGTTGAATCAAGTTTTATTGAATACGAACTCGGTTTATTTATTTATCGAACTCGTTTATTGAGTTCAAGCTCAGCTCGATAACTAATTGGGTTAGAGCTTAGCTCGATTCGTTAATATTAATAAAACTTGAATTCGGTTCAGCTTGACTCGATAAGAATTTTTTTATTATTATTTAATATATAAATAATATATTTATACTTATATTATTTGATATATAAAAAATATATTTATTATGCAATTTAAATAAAAAAACGAGTTCGTTTAGTAAACGAGCCAAACCGAGCCAGTTCGCAAACAATTTGGTTCGTTTACAACCCTACCCGTATGATAGCTAGCTCTAGTTGAAAAAGGAAAATAGTTAAAACTTTCAAGACATTCCTCTTAAATTTATTTCAATGAGGATATTTACAGGAAAGTTTTTTTTTTTAAATTTAAGAAAGATTTTAGGGTATCTACCATTAATGATTGAAAAATAGAAAGGGCTATGTTAAAAAGAAAAAGAAAAAATATTAAGAGTGACTCTTTGTTCGACTCTAAAAAAAAGTGTCATCCTTCGGTAGGTGGGGTGGCAATTTTTCTAGACGTATTTGGGGTCGCTTTTGTGTAATAGAAGGGTGTTATTTTTTCTTTTTGTTTACACATGTTTTTTAATGTATAAATAAAAATAAAAAAAGAAAAAGAAAAGAAAAGAAACAAATTTTAAATCATAAAAGCTAAGCCATTTTGATGCATGGGACGGATGGATTCTCATAACTCTTTAACATCGTGTTTGAAGAAATTTATGAACTTTTACTATCTTTGTTTTTGCCCTTTACATTGTTTAGACAATTTTTTTTTTGGGGGTACTTTATAGACCATGATGTGGAGAGGACAGTCTTGCCAATTTTTTTTTTTTTTTTTTTTTTTTTTTTGTAGTTATGATTGAGATCACTAAAAAACCAATCACTAACAGCTCTAATGAGCTGAAAAATGTAAAATAAATAAATAAATAACAATATAGACAACCATCACATCAAGGGAGATCCAACTCATAAGTGCTCCCCTTAATGGTTTCTTTTTAGTGTTTCCAAGCATTAATCTTTTTTTTATTAACAAATGTACTTTGAAAAAAGAAAAAAGAAAGAGACTCAAAATATAACTACAAAAGATTATCAAAGATATAGTTAATTATATTAATTCAGACTCTGTTAATGAATTGGCTATATGTTCATTTAAATGAAATAAATTTATTCTGAAATATTACTACTAAATTTAAATTATAAATGTTGGTTTTTTTCTCTATCTGCTTAACCCGAGCAACCCGAACCTAATTCGAATTTTTTTAGGACTTAGACAAGATATTTTCAAATTCGGTACATGCTTGGGCAAAAAATCAGAAGCCCGAATTAAATTTGGATGGGTTTGAGCAAAGATGTCAAATAATCCGAACAACTCGAATCCCGAATTATACATATATAAATATATAAAACAAAAAACATTATTAATAACAACAATTATTATCAGGGCACATACAAGCCATGTTCCCATCCCATCATCAACTAGTATGTATATTTGCTTAGAACTTATCAACCACTTTCTTAAAAAATAAAATAAAATAGCTTGTTTTGATAAGAAAAATTATATAGCCAATGGATTGGCTATATGTTCTCTTCTTGTGCATGTTGTAAATTGCTACTAACTAAAATAAAGGGTCACAATATGAACTATAGCATGGTTTTTTAATGGGATTATTACAATTAAGGTAAATATATATATATATATATATATTATTTACCAGCTAGTTCATTAAATAAAAAAATAATAAAATAAAAATCTTGTAAAGTCTATGCATAAGAATTTATTTATGAAGGCAAAATTATGGACTTGGTAAGAATTTGTCAATTTTAGCCTTAATTACTAGGAGAATGAAATGTTTTGATCGAGTACAAATAGTGATATCTGTTCCTATGTAATCAGATGAACTAAGAGAATTTGACGAAGATATCTGGAGTCCTGCCATCTCGCCCATTCAATCAAAATGCGAAGACAAATCAGACGACTGTGATTTCGTCTACATTTCAGAGATCCTTCGAGCTTCCAATCACCTCCCTGAAGACTATGATATATTTCAATTGTTAGAGAAGCAACAGTATCTCAAAGGGAACGATACCTCTGGAGTCTCCAGCCTCGAAAGAAAGCTAATCTTCGACACTGTCTCTGAAATTCTCGACAGGGATAGAGAAATGCCTCCGTGGAAGGTCTTATCACGGTCAAATTCCAGTATCGAAAAGCCTTCATTGCATCAAGTTTGGTCAGAATTTCAGAGAATTAGAGAGCGTGACACTACAGAGGACTTGTTTGATATTGTTTGCAGTGTGCCACGAAATGCAATCACCGGGCGGGGAGATTGTCCGGTGGAAATGGCAGAGGTGACGTTGGACATTGAACGGATGATATTCAAAGATCTGGTCAGCGAAACAATTGGAGATCTGGTGGCATTTGCCGGGAATGGAAAATCCTCGGTGCGTAGGAATTTGTTTTCTGATGCGAAGGGCATAGGGAAGCCTTTTTAGTTTTTGTTTTTAATGTTTTCTGTGTGTCTCAGTTACACTTGTGTTTTAAGTTTTATTTTTGTTTTTGCCATTTTCTTTATGTTAGTTTATTTTTTTTTTAATTTGGAAATCTAGTATTTCGTTGGGGTTTTGTACCCTGGAAACCAGGCAAATCTAACTGGTAGCTTTTGCAAAACCTGTAAAAAGTGGGATTGAAAATATCAAAAAAGTGCATGTGTAAGCTTTCAAGCTTAAATCTCTCTTTCTCAATATAGCATAATGTTTCATTGTTTATCTTAGCATTTAGAGGCAATTTGGGAGCTTGTTAAAAAAAGTAATTTTTTGACTTTTTAGTTTTTTAACACAAAAAAGTTACCAAAAAACCAAAAAAATCAAAAAATTAGTTTTTTACCAATTTCGCAAAACACCACTTAATGTATCAATCTAATTATGGTGAAATTTATTATATCAATATTGTGCTCATAAATATGACATTACAGCTTTCTCTAATTGAACTATTTTGCATGGAAAAAAAAAATTGTTTGGAAAATAGGGCATGTTTGGTAAGTTCGGGATATTTTGTTTTCTCATTCTTTTTAAACTAGAAATAAAAACAAAATTTTCCGTCAAGATGACGTAGTAATAACAACTTTTGTTTTTATTCTTGCATTTTTTTCTTGTTTGATTCTGAATAATCTTCTTCAATGTCTTTTTGTTTGGCTGAGAGAACAAATAAAAGAGTTCTTTGGTTTTGTGAATTTGATGTGAGATCTCTTTGGCATGATTCTTTTGCTTTTTCATTTTTTTTTTAAAAAGGGATATAGTTTAATTTTTCCCGTACAAAATTTCGTAGATACCTTCTTTTCGTTCTTTTTCTTTTAAAAAAAAAAAAAGTTGTATGACATTTATTTTACAACACGAGTAAGGAAAGACAACAATCCAGTTTGTGAACCATGAATTTTGTAGTTAAAACAAAATTTAAAACCAATTTTTGACCGTGTCATTCTATACAAAATTGTTGTTTCTTTCTCCATATACTTATGATTAAAATATCATCATAGCAAGTAATTCATTCTCTGAATTCAACTAGGTATACAAAGAATGGGATTACAAAATTTATACATTTTATTTTTTTCACATGTATGTGAATCTTATTGTCTGTGTATTTATTTAGAATTTTTCTCTTTCACTTAATTTTTTTTATTAATTATTAATTGTATTTGATTTTCATTATAAATTTATTGATTTCATTGTAATTATACCATACATTAATAATAAATAAAAAAATATGAATATAATATATAATTATAATTATAATTATAATTATAATTATAATTATAATTATAATTATAATTATAATTATAATTATAATTATAATTATAATTATAATTATAATTATAATTATAATTATAATTATAATTATAATTATAATTATAATTATAATTATAATTATAATTATAATTATAATTATAATTATAATTATAATTATAATTATAATTATAATTATAATTATAATTATAATTATAATTATAATTATAATTATAATTATAATTATAATTATAATTATAATTATAATTATAATTATAATTATAATTATAATTATAATTATAATTATAATTATAATTATAATTATAATTATAATTATAATTATAATTATAATTATAATTATAATTATAATTATAATTATAATTATAATTATAATTATAATTATAATTATAATTATAATTATAATTATAATTATAATTATAATTATAATTATAATTATAATTATAATTATAATTATAATTATAATTATAATTATAATTATAATTATAATTATAATTATAATTATAATTATAATTATAATTATAATTATAATTATAATTATAATTATAATTATAATTATAATTATAATTATAATTATAATTATAATTATAATTATAATTATAATTATAATTATAATTATAATTATAATTATAATTATAATTATAATTATAATTATAATTATAATTATAATTATAATTATAATTATAATTATAATTATAATTATAATTATAATTATAATTATAATTATAATTATAATTATAATTATAATTATAATTATAATTATAATTATAATTATAATTATAATTATAATTATAATTATAATTATAATTATAATTATAATTATAATTATAATTATAATTATAATTATAATTATAATTATAATTATAATTATAATTATAATTATAATTATAATTATACTTATAATAATGAAAAAGATTCATTTTAACATTGGGTGTAATGGTTTTACCATTTATGAACATTTTAATGTAATATTGATTGCAACTACAAATGATGAGATGAAATGATAAAAATTGATACAAAAATGCTAGAGGTCCTAAAAATTCTACCAAAAATTTTACCAAATGTCTCACATGGTGTGGGACCCACATGGGACCCACATTGTGTGGGTCCCACACCCATGTGAGACATTTGATAAAATTTTTGGTAGAATATTTGGGATCTCTAGTATAACTCTTTATAAACAACCAAACTAACCTAAAAGAAGAAATATTTTTTAAAAAGTAATGATATACAAACAAAATAGGGAAAAATTAAGATTGAGAGTTGTGCAGTCGTAATTTTTGACTTTTAGTGAATAGTGATAACTTTTTAACTTTTTGAGTAACGTTTTAACTTTTTAACTTTTTAACAACTTGCCAAACTTGACCTAATTCAATGCAATTTTTTTGGGTGGCAATAATTGTTTCCAAATTAGCATAGACAGTAGTACTATTTCGTAACATATTTTTGTAGGACACACCCTTGTCAACTTCTAGCAAGAAGAGGGCTGACATGTGGAGAAAATCCAGGCTATAGAGCCATGATGACTTCAAAAACAATACAAACGGAAAAATTTGTGGCCCCATCCTTTATTAACGTATAGGTAAATTATAAATAATTTTTTGGAGATTTATCTATTTTTTTTGTCAAAATTTGTCATTCAACAGAGTTCACAAAAAACAAAAAAAAAATTAACTATCTTTCTATACAATAATGAAATTACTAGAACTATTAATTGAAATATATTGCTAATTACTTAATTAAAAATTATTAATTAACTGAATGGTTGATTAATAAAAGAGGCTATTTGTTATAACTTATGAGATTCAAAATTGTAAGGAGCGGGATAAAACTAAAAAATTACAGGGAACAACTAGTATTTTAAATAAATCTTTAAATAAATCTCAAAAGATGTGTTTATGATTTATTCTTAATATATATATATATATATATAAATGTCATGCCTTGTATATATAGTATACATTTATTTGAGGCTATGTATTATATAATAACCCAATAGAGAAACTCAATCCTTTGAATTCATACCATACCATCCAAAACGATACGTTTAGCATTAATGTAGGAAAGAATTAACTTTTTTTTTTGACTTTTCTGGAGTCAGTAAGTTACTTTACTTTTGCTAAAAATTGTTAATGAGAAAAAAGAAAGCATATACAAAAAAAAAAATAATACATTGTTAATTGGTGAGATAATGAGTTTTACTAAAAAGAGTTAAAACACTTCATGGTTGCGTGTCGTAATTTTTTTCTTCTATTTTTCAATCCTACTAGTATTATTCATTAAGAAAAGGGGTAAACTTTGAACTCAACCATCCCTAATTACTCCTCAAGTGCATCATTCACAAAGGCAATGCCAATGGGCTCAATCAAAATGCTTCTCACACTGAGCATCTCCAATGGTGAGTTTTATGGCTTATTATTGCTATAATTTATCATGAAATTTTTAAATTTTCACTCTAATAATAAGGCATATGACTTACTATATATATTACTTATATGTAAATATTGCGTCAAATATAGCATAAATTTTACCTATAGCTAAAATCTTTGTGTCTCTCTCTTTCTTCTAGTGATCCACATATAACATTTTGATTTGACATTTTATATATGTGAGAAGTTAAATTTTTTTACGTTGTATCATTGCAGCGAAATTGCTAAAATAAATATTTTAACACTATTCATTATTAAATTATAACAATAACTAGCACTTTACCTATCCAAACATTAGAGATGCTAATTATAACTTGCTTAATTAAAAGGAAAATGTTTGGGATCCCCTTTAGAGATGATTTCCACACCTCCAAAGCGATCTTGACCCTCTATGTAAGTATGTTTGAGACCCACACTATGAGTTGTTCAGATTTGTGAAAGTCTTGTAAGGGTCTTAAAGGGGTGAAGGTCTCAATCCTTCCTCCAATTAAAATATGTTTTGGATAGGATGACTTAACCACCAAATCAATATGTTGACATGTTGTTTTTGAACAAATAAAAACATTAATTACGTGATTGAAACTCATTTGATTCACTTTAATTAAAGTAAGTAGAGACAACATCAGCTTCGATGTAAAATAATTTTGTGCAACTTTATTGGTCGGCACTCGAGAGCATCATATGCATAAATATTGTGGTGTTATTTTAGAATTACTGAACGATTTTTCAACAAATGTAGTTATTATTTCAAGTGCTAATATTTAATTAATTTGTGTAAGAAACTTCATTCCCGAGTCCAATTGTCAAGGTTTATCTATAATATAAGGATTGGAGAGAGGATCAATTCGATTTTCACACCTCATAGGTGCTTAGATGTAAATTGTAATAAAAAGGCACAAAGCATAAGTTTTAGGCTTCACTTTAGAATCATTTTGCAAAAAATCCCATTTTCTAAACTCTTGAAAGATAGTGGGTGTTTGGGAAGTGGGTTTTTTTGAAGTTTTTATGTGGTTTGAGTATTTTAGTAGGGTAGTTTATTTGTGTGATTGGGAAGATGAGAAGGATTTTTTTAGGATTATTGTATTGAAAAATGTGTTTGAAATGATAGTAGAATGTAAAGTTATCAAATTGCCCCTATTGAATATTTAATTGCACATACTTGGTAATGGCCACGTGGCCACCATTCCTCCCACATTAGAAACGGAAATCTGCGTTGACACGTGGCCACATTTACGAAGCAATTATCACATGGTGCAAACAATTGAAAATTGTATTTTTCATATTAAAAATAAAAATTGTATTTTTCATTGAAAATTAGAACAGGTTAAATTAAATTATGGGAAAATTTTCATATATGGGAATAATTTCATATATCGGCATATGCAAATGAATAATGCTTGGGACCCCCTTTTGGGGGTCACCCCCTCACCCCCCTTTGCCACGTGGCAGGGGGTGATTGGAGGAGCAGGAAAAAAAAAGAAAAAGAAAAAGAAAAGGTAACCAATGAGAGAGAGAGGGGCTCAAAGGGGGTAGGGGGAAAATGGGGGATGAATCATTACTCTATGCAAATTTCATATAGGGCCTACAAAGAACAGGTTCAATAATTTAAATTTCATCAAATGGGAATAATTTTAAAAAAATTCATAAATTAGGGCCTGCAAAGAACAGGTTCAATGAAATAGAAAATATGTAAATTAGAAATTTTATTAATTTTTTGATGAAACCAAAAAAAAAAAAAGAAGTTGAACTTATAACAATTTTTTAAATTTGGGGGCCCTATTTTTGGGCCAAAATATGGGGCCTAAGGCACAAGCCTTACCTGCCTTAGGGCAGGGCCGGCCCTGACGCAGACATCTTCCAAACTGAAATCTGTGCCAAATTCATTTTTTAACATTGTAGTTGTTAGCATGGAAATCAGTTTTTTAACTTCCAGATGCAATTCATTTTTTTTTTTTTTGTAATCTCAGCTGTTGGATGTGCAACGGCTCATCTGAGCCGTTGCAAGTAGGATGCGGAGGAGGGTTCTCAAGGAGAGGATCCGAACTCATGAATGTCATGCTGCGAAATAGGTTGAGCAACGGAGGGTGATTTCGTCATTTTGCCCACAAAGTGCCATACAGCTGGACTTACCTGATTGACTCAGCTACCCTGCTTGTTTTTTGAATTTTTTTCCGTTGTGAGTAAAATCTGAGGAAACCCGGGTACCCAAACAAATAATTCTATATATTTTTTTAAACGCCCCCTTTAAAAAAGGCCTTCACACAACTAAGGAGAAAACAAAAATCCTTATCTATAAGCATAATACAAGTTTTATAGATTTTAAAAAGACTTCCACCAATGTGTTTTATGCTAATCAAAATGACTTAGATGAAATTTGGCATCCCCTAAATAAGTGCATTTATTTGAATCACATCACCTCTTTATTTTTTGTATATTTTTTTTTATAAAATTAAAAATTATACTTATTTAGATAATCTCAAACAACTCATTATTCTATTATATTTTACAAGGTTTACATTAGAAAAGAGCTCCGTGTATTTTATCAAGTATCAAGTTTGTCATCATAAGAAAACCCATTTTTATTTATCTGAAAACTGATTAGGTATGATTAAATTAGATTAAATATTGATCAATTGCTGAAGTTGGCCTTATTTACCAAACTAACCCTAGTGATCCACTATCTCACACATATTTGAGCCTTACACTTGATCATAACACCATTCATCAGCTCATTTCTTGTGCTTAACCGACCAAGAGAGGGAGAGGGAGAGAAATTGAGTTCTAAAATTTAATTTTTATTTTCGAAAATAGTATTTTTATTTATTAGATAGTTTATGACAATTTTATTTCTTTTAATTTGATAATAATCCTTGTAAATGCTTTAGATAAACCTTAATACTAATAGTATTATTTGACTTATATTTAAATATCAAAAAAACAATCCCATTTTAAATTTTGCTTTAGGTCTCAATGAGAGTTGGACTAGCCTACATAGAAAACATTTGAGAATACTTTTAAAATATCTCTCCTAATTATACTTTTAAAATTCTAATTGGTTTTACGATGATATGATAATTATTAATTTTTAATTTATCATATATTTCATATTATATATATGGCTCAATTACTTTATTACATTATTATAAATGAATTTATAAATTTAAATTATGAATTTTTTACAATATGTACTCTCCTTTTTTTGAGTAGCCAAGTACATTTTATTCTCAATAGGAGCGACCCAATCTACACATGAAGAAATCATTTCTTGTACAGTCATCATCTCACATTGTGACCCCAATCTACACATACGAAGAAATGATTTCTTGTACAATCCTTTGTCCATAGTTTGTCATCATCTCACATTTGTCTTCCTATTGACCTGGTTTGTTTGAAAGATTAAATTAGATGAGATTATGAGTATAGAGAAATTGAATAAGAAAATTATTAGTGTGATGATATTAAATTAGAGATTTAAGATGAAGTGTGTTTGTTTGTGTACTAGTATGGTGATATTAGTTAGCTATGACTAAATTTATAAAATTACCTAAAAACCTTCCTCATATATAATATAATTTTGTTAGTTTTATAAAGTGGAGGGCAAAATGATAATTTAGCCATCAATTTGTATGAGGGCCCCAACCCTCCCATGGAAATGCTAATCCCACCATAAAAGGGGATTTATACTTCTATGAGATTGTTAATCCCATCGTATTTTATTGCACGCAAATATGAGTTTAGTGAGTCTCAATAATCTAATCTTTCCTCCCAAACCCCCCATCAAACATGACCCCTAGTTACCCTTTTTTTTTGGTTTTTTTTTTTTGGAAAGCTTCTTATAAGATACTTTGACAGATTCTTTCTACAGCAATGCAACTCCATCATTGAGGAGGTTATTGGGTGATCATTGAGGAGGTTATTGGGTGAGGAAATTATTTATTGTTATTGGAGTAAATACATGCGAGGATTAGAGTATCTCTATCTCATATTTCAAATTTGATATGATATTTTAACCGTTACATTTGATTGTTTAGAATTAGGTTATTTTAGTTATTTTATTTTATTTTTTAGCTAAAATATGAGGTAAAAAAAAGTTATATATTTGAAATGACTTTTTAATTTTTATAAAAAGATGTACAAAAAATAAAGAGAAAATAGAATCTTTGATTTTTTTGGTATAGATTATAAGCTTTTTGATTTTTTAATAACTTTTTGGCTTTAGACTAAAACTTTTTCTTGATTTGAAAGAAAATTCTACTTTCTTATTTTTCGTATTTTTTGTTTTTACTGAATTTTTTTAATATTTTAAGTAATTTTTTTAATTTTTAGACACACTTAATATAAATACACTTAAAAAGTATAGTTTTTGTGAATTTTTTAAAAATACCAAAAATACCAAAAAAATACAAAAATTTAGTACATTTTTCATATTTTTGTGTATTTATTATTTTTTTAAAATATTTTTTCACAAATATTTTACTTTTTAGACACATCTAAGTAAGATGAATCTAAAAAAGTAAAAAAAAATGCTTAAAATTTTAAAAATATTCACTAAAAACAAAAAAAATATGAAAAATAAAAAACTCAATTTTTAAAAAATTTAACTCAAAAAACTCAAATCAAACACGCTGATTACTTCCCAAACGAGGCCTAAATATCAACTCTATCCGATGTGCTAAAAGTTAATATGATTTTTAGTATCAACTTTTTATATCAATTTTGACATGAAGACCACTTGATACCTTTTTTTTCTTTTTTTCTTTTTTCTTTACAATTAGTAAAATAAAATAGCTTAAATTTTAAAAATAATATAATAATATTTCACATATCAGATGGAAAGTTTCTATGTCAAATTAGCATATGTCAATTTGCCACCTAAGCCTTCAATAAAATTTGGCATACCAAATTTTGAAAGTTTGAATGGAAATACTCTTATATATATATATATATATATATTGTCAGTTTAGTTCTTTCATTTTTTAATTGGTTCGATTTTAATCTTTAATTTTGAATTTTATGTTAATTTAGTCTAATTGATAATGTTGAGAAAGATTTTATATGAAAAATGATTGCTAAATTGGTTGAAATTAACTCATTGAATTTAGCATGTTTATAATTTTATTTCTAAAAGTATGACACGTGTTGCTTATGTGTGTATTTTCGATCAAATATGCTATTGAGCATAATCAATTAGACTAAATTGACATAAAATCATAAATTAAACGTCAAAATTGAACCAATTAAAATTACACAAATTAAAATGGCACAATAATTAAAATATAGGAATTACATATATAATTTGTCTTATTATTTTTATGTCTCTTTTTTAAGAAAATAGGACAAGAGTTCTAATATAAATAGTGTTAAGCAATCTTTCCAACTCCGTCGGAGTTGTTAACAACTCTGCCGGTCCTAAGCCCGAGTTAAGGAGGAGGATTGTGTGTTAGGTAGTCAACAGGCAACACATAAAAAGCTGCTCAAATCCCTTATGACAATGAATACTACTTTGAATTGTTTAAATGTTAGGTCACTCTCCTCAAGTGACGCGTTGCGCTTGCCTCCGAGTGTTTCGAAAAGTGAGCAAGGGGCACCGTATCGACGCCTAGGTGCGGTGAAAAATGGGCGAAGGTTCTCGTGTTTTTCTAGATTAGCGCGGGTAAAGAAACTAGTCCAAGACTATAGGTTTAAGGTAGCCACTTGGAATATAGAAACCTTAACTGGTAAGACGATGAAGTTGGTAGATGTTATGATTAGGATGAGAGTTTAATTTAGTTTGCGTACAAGAAACTAAGTGGACGGGCGAGAAAGTTAGGGAAATTGAGGATACTGGTTTTAAATTGTATTATAGTGGTAAGAATAGACACAGGAATGGAGTATGAGTCTTAATTGCCAAGGGTCTTGTAGAGAATATAGTAACGGTCATTAGAAAAGATGATAAGATTATGTTAGTTAAACTAGTTATTGAAGGGAATATAGTGAACATTATTAGTGCATACGCCCCTCAAGTAACATTAGATGATCAGACTAAAAGGGATTTTGGGAGCAAATGGATGAGATCTTACAAGAGATACTTGTAGGAGAGAATCTGGTTATAGGTAGAGATTTTAATGGCCATGTAGGTATGGATAAACTAGGCTATGAAAGGGTGCATGGTGGATATGGTTTTGGTGACAAAAATGAGACTGGAGAGGGTATTTTAGATTTTGCATTGGCTTCTGACCTGGTGGTGGCCAATACTATGTATAAGAAGAGGGAGAAGTATTTGATAACCTTTAAGAGTGGGTCAGTTAAGAGTCAAATAGATTACTTCTTAATGAGAAAAGTGGACTGCCTAAAATGCAATGATTGTAAGGTGATTCCTAGAGAGAGCCTGACCTCTCAACATAGGATTTTGGTACTATATTTATGTTTTAGAGGGCAATACCAAGCTAGGAAGGATAGTTGGCGTCATAGGACGAGATGGTGGGACCTAAAAGGGAATAAATTAGAAATATTTAAGAATAGAATGGATAAGGAAAGTACTTGGGACTTGAAAAATGATGTTAACACTATGTGAAACTCGATGGCCAATTGTATGAGGAGAATCTCAAGGGAAATTCTTGGAGAATCGAAAGGAACGAGACCCAGCTCTAAGGAAACTTGGTGGTGGAGGAAAAAGGTTCAAGCGGTAGTTAAGGCAAAAAAAGAGTGCTTTAAAAAGTGGCAAAATGATAGAACTAAGGAAAACCTTAAGAGCTATAAATAGGCTAATAAGGAGGTCAAGAAAGTAGTGAGAGAGGCTAAGCTGAAAGTTTATGATGACCTATACACTAGATTAGATAGTAAGGAGGGAGAAAAGATGGTATACAAACTTGCTAACATATGAGAGATGAAAACAATATATTTTAATCAAGTTAAGTGCATCAAGAGTGAGGATTCTAAGGTATTGGTGAGAGATGAAGAGATTAAGGAAAGATTAAAGAACTATTTTAAGAAACTACTAAATGAGGAACATAGAAGTACAACAATAAGGGAAAAAAGAGCCAGTAATACGATAAACCAAGATTATAGGTTCTATCTTAGGATTAGGAACTTTGAAGTGGAGTTTGCACTTAAGAAGATAAAATCAAATAAGGCTTAAGGACCAGATGATATCCCTATTAAAGCTTGAAAGTGTTTGGGTAAAAAAGGGGTTGCTTGGTTGACTAGGTTGTTTAGCAAAATTTTGTTAACTAGGAACATGCCAGATGAGTGGAGGAAGAGTATTTTAGTACCAATCTATAAGAATAAAGGGGATGTCTAGAATTGCAACAACTATACAAGAATCAAGCTAATGTGTCATATAATGAAAGTGTGAAATAAGGTGATAGAAAGCCGATTGCGAGATGTAGCAGAAATGTCAGGGAATCAATTTGGGTTTATACCAAGCAGGTCAACAATGGAAGCGATCTATTTTTTGAGGAGAATAATAGAAAAGTATAGAGAAAAGAAAAGAGACATTCATATGGTGTTTATCGACCTTAAGAAAACATATGATAGAGTGCCCCGGGAGATAATATGGTGGGTGTTAGCGAAGAAAATGGTGACAAAAGGTTACATTAATGTGATTAGGGACATTTATAAAGAGGTGGTGACACTATTAGATCGCCTGCTGGAGAGACAAATGAATTTTTTATCATTGTAGGGTTACACCAAGGATATACCTTAAATCCTTATCTTTTTACTTTAGTTATGGATGAGTTGACGAGAAATATCCAGGATGACGTGCTATAGTGTAGGTTTTTTGCAAACAATATAATGCTAGTGGATGAGACTAGAGAAGGAGTTAATACAAGGTTGGAGATTTGGAGAAAAGCTCTTGAATCTAAATGATTTCAGATAAGCAGAACTAAGACATAGTACATAGAGTGTAAATTTGGTAACAGTAACCATGAAAGCAGAGGAGAAGTGAAGATTGAAAATCAAGAACTGCCTAAGAGTGAACATTTTCGTTATTTAGGATCAATTATCACAATAGTAGGAGAGATTGATACAAATGTGGCCCATAGGATCAAGGCGGGATGGTGTAAGTGGAGAAGTGCGTCTGGGGTACTATGCGATAAACGAATACCCACTACTCTTAAAGATAAGTTCTATAGAACAGCTATTAGACCAGTAATGTTGTATAAGACGGAGTGTTGGGCAACCAAGAAACAATATATAGATAAGATGAGTGTGACTGAGATGAGAATGCTAAGGTGAATGTTTGGCAAGACTAGACAAGACAGAATTAGGAATGAGTGTATTCGGAAATGGGTAGGAGTAGCATCGATAGAAGATAAGTTGAGAGAGAATCGATTGAGATGGTTTAGTCATATTCAACGGAGACCAACAGAGGCAATAGAGAAGAGATGCGATACTGTAATGGTAGATGGAAGTGTTAGGAGACGGGGTAAGCCTAGATTAACGTTGGTTAGTGTTGTAAATAGAGATATGGATCTACTTAATTTGACTAACGAAATAGCGTTGATAGGGCTGCGTGAAAAAGAATGATTCATGTAACTGATCCCATTTGATAGGATTTAAGGCTTGGTTTGGTTTGGAGCAATCTTTCAACAATGCTCTAGACCATTCAATTTGTAATACTTTTGTGCTATCTTCTAACAAATAATATAAAAGGTGGTACACTTTTAAATCAAAGAAAAACAACTGATAATACCAAACAAATTTACTACAAGAACACTAAACAACTTTTCTCATTATTGGCCATAGTTACGTTGTCTAGAGTTTAAGCATAATCATAACGGTAGAACTAAATTTATGTATTATAAAACGTTTATTATTATGTGTAGCTATTGTACCATTGAGAACATACGTTGACACACATATTGATATAAGAATTTGTTTTGGAAACATTAAAAAAATCTATTTTTTATTATTTAAGTCAAAAATAGTTTAGTTATTTGGTTACATTTCATTAGCTAAAACTTAATAAATAAATAAATAAAATTTGGTAAAAAATTCACCTGTTTGATAAATAATAAACATTCACATTCTTTTAAAAAATTTAAAACTTGCATTATATATATATATATTTTAATTTTTCAAACCTTTCTATTTAGAAGGATTTAAAAAGTAAAATATTTTGTGAAAAAAAAATTGCTAAAGTGAAAAAAAATCAATCTACCTAAAATTTTCCTAATAATAAAAACTACTTTTTAGCTTTTTTTTAACAAGAATTTTATCTATATATAAATAAATAAATAAATAAATAAAAATAATTTCAAAACCAGCCCTAAATAAGTGTTGGGTTTTGACAAATTGGGCTTGCATGTAAAGCCCACATAATAATAAGGTTGAGGTCCAAATATATGAAACAAGGATAGGGAGACTTCTTATGGGCCCTATATGGGCCTCAATTCTTGACACGGATAAATGGAATGGGCCTATCCCATCCCAATCTGACCAAAATAAATGTTAATTCACAAAATTATACATACAGAATTAATCATAATTTAATTATGAGACCAACTATATTCTCTAAATATTAGAGATGCCAGTATAATTTATCTTAAAAACCACATATAATTTATAGAATAAAATACACTTACTTTCCTAAGATTTGAGAAAAATACAATTAGTTCCACATTTTTAATATGATTACACTAATTTTTTCCGAGTTTTTAATTCACAATACACTTAGGCACTTTTTTATAAGTAATTCGTTAATCATATAAATAAAAAATTATATTATAATTTTTTTTCCTACTAAAATGAATACTTATATTTATTTATTTTAGTATTTATTCATCATTTATGTTAATTTTGGTTGTTTTAATCATATTAGAAAAAGTGCTAGTGCAATTACGTCAAAAGTGTAAGGTTAATTATAGTTTCTCCAGACCTCAAGGAAAGTGATTGTAATTTTCCTTTCTTTTTATGATTTTTTTTTTGAATAGAAATAATTCGTAAAATTTTAAAATTAATTTCCAAAGACAAATTAAAATTTAACTAAACATATTCATTTTTTACTAATTTAAAACAACTTTCTTATAATTTTAAAAAATATATTTATTCAAATTTAATTTATTTCGAGGATATCAAACAATTTTTAACAATTCAAATTACAAGTTAGAATTTAGTTTTTTTTACAACCCTACAATTAATAACAATCACGGACTAGGGGTGTAACTTAGACGGCTTAACCCAAGCAATCCGAACCTAGTTCGAATTTTTTTAAGACTTAGACAAAAATTCAGAAACCCGAATTAAATTTGGATGGGTTTGGGCAAAGATGTCAAATAACCCGAGCAACTCGAATCCCGAATTATACATATATAGATATATAAAAATATCCAATATACAAATAAATTATTAACCATTACATGATATTAAAGTAATTTAGGTTATTAAATTATATTGAATATATATTATATATACAAATAACATAAAATTTTACCTTTTTTTTTTAATTTTCACTTATAAATTGTAAAGACTAGTATAGCAGCATCTCTCTTACATTATATAAATTATTTGTTTGGATGTTATTAATGATTTTCTTTATAAAAAAAATTGTAAATAGAGTCAAATTTTAATAATTTAATAATGTAACTGAAAAAAATAAATAAATAATTGATAATTAAAGTAAAAAAATTAAAATTCATTTGCAATTCGGGTTTAACTTAGGTCGAGCTTTGGCAGGCAATCTCAAGTTATAATTCGGGCCTGGGTAGGTCTCAGCACAACTTGGATTAGGCTTGGACAATCTCCGAACCCAACCAAGTTGCACCCCTATCACGGACCCTTCATTGGGACTTTTGGTATACCTATTAAAATCGATTATAAATTATAATTTAATTGATTAAAGATTATAATTTTAATTAGAAGTTGTTAATTTATTTGGCGGAATTGTTAGATTGTAGATTTAAGTTGCTAAGTAGTGTTTGATAAATAAGTTGTGAAATAACTTTTTGATGTGTAAATGTCCTTTTTACCCCCGTTATTTATAAATTAAATTAACTTTTCTTAATTGTAAATTAAATTAATTTTTATTTTTTGTTATTAACTAATAGTCTACATTTCCTATAAAAAAAAAATTAAATAAAAAAAAACTAATCCAAAGTCTATTTAGGTCTTTTTCTATTAAAAAAAAAATCTAAAAGCATAATCATAAATAAGTTGCTTTAATTAGAAGTTAATAATGGATGAACGTGTTATCAGAATTAGTTTTTTTGAATTAAAATAAATTATTAGAATCAAAAGATATTTGGAATAAATTTAACCTAACAATCCAAAATAATTTTTGGCTAAAAAAGCTACACCAAACACCCCCACTAAGAGCGTCTCCAATATTTAAATTTTTTTTCATCAAATTTGAATAAAAAATTCATCTAATGTCAAGCGTTTTAAATGAGAATCTTTATTTTTCATCAAATCACCGGTCAACTGAAAGGATATCCAACCGATCAACTGATTAGTATAAATTTACTAGAAGTATGAAGTAAGGAACCGATCAGTTGTCTAGTGTACTGTCCCTATGACTATCTATAATAATTTGATAAAATACTCCCAACATCTTTAATTTAATGAAAGTATAAGAAATCGTGAATTTAATATTAGTTTGAGGTTGACGTTGAAGTTGTTAATGTATATGTGGTATTCCTAAATATATTAGGTATTGATTTCCTAGATATATTTAGGAATGACTATAGTTAGGTTCCTAGTAGGATATTTTTTCTCATAGTTAGGTTCCTAATATGATACTCTTTCTTAGCCTATATATACAGGCCTTTTATTGTATAAAATACATTCAATATAATTCATTAAATGTAATATGTATTATTTTCTCTCTCTCAACTATTCTGACAGAAGTAATAAGAGATCATTTGGCAATAATTTTTTTAGTTGATTTTTTAAGTTTTTTTTTTACTCTTTTAACTTAGGACTTTTTTGTTTATTTGATTTTTTTTGTTTGGATTTTTAACTCTTTGACTCTGGAATGACAAATTTTTTTTATTATTTTGTGATTTTTGTCTTTTTGTGATTTTTTTTTTTGTTCTTTTGTAATTTTTTAACCAAGGGAGAAAACCAAACGAGCACTTGTCTAAACCTTTTTTTTTTTTTTTTTAGTTTTTTTTTTTTACTCTTTTAACTTAGGACTTTTTTGTTTATTTGATTTTTTTTGTTTGGATTTTTAACTCTTTGACTCTGGAATGACAAATTTTTTTTATTATTTTGTGATTTTTTGTCTTTTTGTGATTTTTTTTTTGTTCTTTTGTAATTTTTTAACCAAGGGAGAAAACCAAACGAGCACTTGTCTAAACCTTTTTTTTTTTTTATCAAATTTAAATTTGATAAAAAGAAAGAGTAAAAGTTGAACACGCTCTGCTGTCCCAAATTTTGGTGGATGCGCTGGTTCCTTCTATGTCCCAGGTTATCTCTCGATGTAGGGAAGCAAGAACTCTGTAATGAGTTTCAGGTAGAGACCAATAAACATTTTGCAATTTTCTCACCTGTAAAAATATATATATATTGATTCGTTTAGCAATATTTTTTTATTAGAAATTATTATATTTGATTGATTATAATCTTGTCATCGTATTTAGCAAAATTCCCTTAGAAACCCTAATTCTCAGTATGTCTCTTCAGCCCTTGTCGTTTACTTTCCGCTTGTAATTGCCAAAAAAACATAGAAAAAGAGGGAAGGGAGGGGGAAGCAGAGATTTGGTACCAAATTAAAAATGGATAAATTTTAAAGATCTCCATGAGGTTTGAAAAAAATACAGTAAATTTCACAAATTTGGTATAATTAATTACACTATGTTTAGTTAAAATTTTAATTCATATAGTTCTTAGCTGCCTTTTATCATAAATTTGTTAGTTGTATGAATAAAAAAATGACTTGTCATTTCTTTTACATTGAAATATATGTTTTACGTTGTATATTTTTGTGTTTTCATATTGTTTGTATTAGTTTCGGTCCCTTTAATCTTAATGAAAAGAGAAGTTAATGTAATTATGTCAAAACTGGGGTTTGTTGTATTTTCTCCAAACTTCAAGGGAGATCAGTGTAATTTATCCTAAAAAATTGTTCTCAACCCTTGTGACAGGACAAGGGTAATATCTAAGGGCTCATTTGGGTCAGTTTAAAAATAGACTTTTTAATGAGCTTTTTCAATTAACATTTTTTTGAACTCTTTCATAGCACTTTTAAAGTTGCAAAAAAAAATAATAAATAAAATAAATAAAAGAAAGGATTAATAAAGCTAGTAAAAAGTTGGCTCCAAACGAGCCCTGAAAAAGTGAAGCATGTGTTTGCATTTACAAATTAAGGTATTCTTGGTGGTTCTTCTGCGGTTGCAAGGATTCTTTATTTTACATTAAGATTGCAAACGAAACTAAGTTGTTCATGAATTGCCCGAGCTCGACTCATGTAAAACTCGTTAGAGCTTGGTTCATTTGCTAAATGAATGAAAACAAGTGGGTTATGGTTCTGTAGTGGACATGTTATCACAAATTTCATGTCACATATTATGCTTTTGTGGTTCAGAGTGAAATTTGCTGGCATCTGCCTCTCATTCATCTAGTTTTAGATGTTGGTACATAGACAGATATGTATGAAATGCTTATGACTTTTCTTGACATTCTTGTTGTGCTTGCTGACCTCACAATCTCCAGTTCTTGTTATGTGTTATTAAGATCCAAACCCGGTCTTCTTGGAAAATCATAGTTTCTTTCTTCCACCAATACACCTTGTCCCTCCACTGACCCTACTGTCTCATATTTAATTTAAGGAGTTTTTTTAAGTGTGCAACTGCACACCATGTGCCACTTACACAAAAAGTGTAAGTGTAAGGTGTAAGTATAAGTATAAGGTGTAAGTGTAAGGTGTAAGTGTAAGGTGTAAGGTGTAAGTGGGTTGCACATGGTGTGCAACCTCAAAAAAGGTGTAAGTGTAAGGTTTAATTTTTTACAAAAGGTGTAAGTGTAAGGTATAAGGTGTAAGGTGTAAGTTACACACCATAACCAAACCCTTAATTTAAACCCCTAACATATTTATATATTATGACATGATCAGTACTCTCTATTCCAAAAATTATTTATTTATTTATTTGTTCTAATTCAGCCACACCCGTTGAATCATATAAGAATCTCAAAATATGAAAATTTTAAAATATGATGTCTGTGAATAAAATTGGAACAGAAGGAAAAAAGAGGATTTCTAGACATGAAGACAGGTGTGCACATGCGACAAATATCTCAATGGGTCAAAGTGGGTGAATTAGTGTATCACTCTCTCAATGTGACAGAAAAGAATGCACAAGAACCTGAACTTGGTCACTTGTAGCAATGAGAGAAGTGGGAGGCACTCTAGGTCCACCATTGCCCACCCTAGAGCCCTACATTGAATCTTCAGTCAAAGCACTTTTCCAAATATGAGCTAATTGGATTTGCAATTCAGGTAAACTTGGAGAGTAGGTGTCAACCCAGTCCAAGTTTCAATAAAGATAGCTAAGAAACTTTCCTAGTATTTATTCCAAAGTAAATTACATAGAGTAACCTCTCTTGAGATTTGGAGAAAAAATATTGAGCCTTACAAGTTTGGCATAATTACATTGACCTCCTTTAATGGTTGAATTCACACAACACAGCTCCATTTCCTTAGTAATTCATTAGTTTTATAGATGAGAAAATGATGCTATCATCTTTTTGAAACTGAAATTTTTATTTTACACCATCTACATTAGTTCTGATCCCTTTAGGCTTATTAGATGGGAGTCGGTGTAATTATGCCAAAGTTGAGGAGCTTATTGTAATTTTTTAATGCTGCAGTATAGTCAGTTTTATTTACCCTAATTCTAATGACACGGAATTTTCTGACTCCAAAAGTTCTATTTTTCTGTCTGTAATATACTACCAGACACATTTTGTAATACTTTGTCACATTTATGTAGTTGGGAATACAATAGGGACAAGAATTATGAATTTTGGGATGGAAGATCCTTGGCCCACTCTAATTCATACTTGTGGACTACCGGAACTTGGCTTTTTGCTTTCAGAATCGATCATAGCCTAGCCATGCCCAGATGATGAACCTCAATTTTTATGATTCTTTTGAATCTTTTCCAGCACACTGAAGTTTGGCTGCTGCCACTATGGTCAATCAGTCTGATTGAACCTCAATTAGTTGAAACAATAATTAGGGATGACAATTTGAACCCGTCCCGACGGGGACCCGACCCCCGACCCCGATCAGAATGGTTTTTCTCCAAAAAATACCCCCGTGGGAACGGGAATGGTATTGGAAATTAAATTCCCGAAACATTTCAGGCCGGGGACAGAAATAACATTTATTGCCCCAGACCCGGCCCCGGCCCGTCCCCGCCCCCAATATAAGATTACTATTATGCCCCTATTTATATATATATATGTGTGTGTGTGCGCGCGTGTGTGTATGTGCTTCTGGTACACGTCCTTCTCCCTTTTATTTACCCACTTTTTATGGTTAGATTAGGGACATGTTTCAATTAGCATGCCTTATGCTTACATCCATTCATTCATATTGCATGCACCGAGGTTCGGCGCATCATTCAAACTACATTGTCATTTCAATATCATCTTTGAATACATGTTTAACCGCATGTTATCAAATCGATCCATATGTCATATTAGTAGCCGAGCCTATTAAA